>ML778782.1:1681540-1746618 GCA_009831015.1 Picea engelmannii
TGTTACGCGCGGCTTTGTAATTTATAACCCGTGGTTCCATATAGTATATGGGCGGTGTTAACAAAATTGCGCGGGGGTTATAAACATTTAACCCCGGTTTTAACATATAAACCTTTGTATGTGCGCGCGGGAGTCGGTTTACATGGTTTTCAAACGGTAACCACCTTTTATCAAAGCGCGAGGTCACATGGCCATATGCCCAGGTGCCGAGACGGTTAGGGGCTGGCGCGCCCTTAACCGTTCTACAGTTTGCACCGTTGGTGCGGTTGCGCCCGGTGCTGGGTTTTTGCGCTTAAAAGAGCGTGTGAGCCAGGTTCATTCAAGGAGGGTGCGAATTGTAGAACCAGAGAAAACAAGCTTGGAGAAGGAGACTTCCAGGAGGCCTATCTTTCTCATTTTTCGACCGATTGAGGTGCCAAAAGAGCCCAGACAGGGGTTTTGGGACGCTGGGAAGCCATTGGAGCAGTCGGTTTGTCAGTTTGAGCATTGTAAGACATGTTTTTGAGCACTTTTTGAGCAATTAATAATAATGATCCATTGGAAGCTGGACCAGGAGATGTAGCCCATAAGAGGGGTGAACTCCTTTATCAATTGCTGTGTTTTATGTCTGTTGTTCAATGATTATGTTGCTGTCTATGTGTAATTTGCATAAGTAATCCTTTAATTGATGTGTTGCAAACTGATCCTTTTGCTTTGAACACATAACATTTCACTTGCAATAAGTTTTCAAGTTTTTCAAGTCTTCTTCATTTTTAGATCAATTTTTTGAGTTTATGTTCATGAAATTAAACCCTAAATCCTCGCAGTTTGATTCAGCCAGCAATCTGACCAAACCTTGGCCTTTCACCAATTTAGTTGGCTTTATTTCAAGGTCAAATTCCATAATTTTAGCAATCCATTTGCTTCTCTTCCGATCTATGTCAGGCTGGACCAATATCTCTTTCACTGAGGCTGAAGGGACATATGCAACAATATTTGAATGCAGAACGTATACTCTGAAAGCCTTGAGGGCTTTGACCAAATCATATGCCTGCTTTTCCATGATATCATACCTCATTTCTGCATCCCTCAATGCTCTGCTAAAAAAGGAAATAGGATGCTCCAACCCTTCTGTATTTTTCTATTGCAGAACAACAACCAATGAGTCAAATGAGGCAAAGGAAAAAATCAGAAATTCCTTAGAATAATTAGGGCTGATGAGCATAGGGGCTTTGGTCAAGGCCTTTTTTATCTGAACAAAGGAATCCCTAGACTCAGCTGTCCATTTCACCTCACTTCCCTTTCTAAGCATGGTTGTAATGTACTTAACCAACTCAACAAAATTAGAAATGAATCTTCTCATAAAATTGATTTTACCCAAGAAAGACTGGACCTATTTCTTAGATATGGGAAAAGATAAGGTCTCGACGACCTCTACTATGCTTGAATCAATTTTTACCCCTTCTGCTGACACAATATGCCCCAATAATTTTCCTTCCTTCATAGCAAATAAAGATTTTTTAGGATTGAGAGAGAGACCAAACCTTCTGCATTTCAGGAAGACCTTCTTCAAATGATGACAATGCTCTTTGTCAGACTTTGAGAACACTGTAATGTCATCCAGATAGATAGCTACAAATTTTTATTTCTCCCCAACGAAGGCAATGTCCATGGCTCGCTGGAAGGTTTCTCCTACATTCATCAATCCAAAGGGCATTTTAGCATACATGAAAGTGCCCCAAGGAGTAGTGAAGGTTGTCTTCTCTCTGTCTTCAAGCAGGACAAAGATCTGATTGTAGCTAGAGAAGCCATCAATCATAGACATCCTAGATGAACCAGTCACTCTCTGCAAAATGTTCTCCATCTTTGGCAAGGGGTAGTTATCTTTTTTGGAGCTTCTGTTCAAATTTTTGAAATCAACACACAATCTGATTTCCCCATTTTTCTTCCTCACAAGCACCAAGTTAGCCACCCATTCTGAATATCTCAAAGGGATGATGATCTGGGCATCCAACAACTTTTTCACTTCCTTTTCCATAATAGGCAGCAGCATGGGATTTATCTGTCTGAGTTTTTGCCTAAAAGTCTTGGTCTATTCTTTCAAAGGGATCTTATGTTCAATTATGTTGGTGTCATATGTCCTTAGATCTTCATATTTCCATGCAAACACATCAACAAACTCTTTCAAAAGCTTGGCATACTCAGCCCTTTGTTCCTTTGATAAACTGCTAGACAATTTGACATATTTGGGATCCTCCTATGTTCCTAAATTGCATTCAATCACATCAACATTTTTAGTCGAACCTTCAACCTTTACAACAACATCATTTCTGTCAAACAATCTCTCCAAAGGGACTAGTCCCTTTGGAATATGGTTACTAAGCAACTGAACAATATGATGGTCAACAATTTTTTTCAGAAAAACATCAGCATGAGGGCTTTCTTTAGTATCCTGATCCTGATCAATATGCAAATCATAAAATTCATCCACAGTCTCAAGAAATCTTTTTATCTCAAGATCATCCTCAAAAACCTTCCGATGTTTGACATTGTCAGGAATAGAAGGTCTGTATTTTACTTCCACCTCATACTTGAGCTTTGGGGGTAAAGGGACCTTGAAATTACTTACTGAGACAACCAAGGAATCTTCCATAGTGTTCTCCTCTCTTGGAACAAATGAGATATTAAAATCCAAGAAGAAACTATCAATCATATCCCAGACTTCATTTACGTAGGCCCTTAACCTGGGGTGCTTAGCCTGATACAGATTTATGACTTGATGAACAATCAACTCAGCATCTCCAAACACTGCTAGTTCTTCAATTTTCATGTCTTTGGCAACTCTCAAACCTAAAACAAGTGCCTCATATTATGCCACATTATTTGTTGCTTCAAATTCAAGCTTATAAGACAGAGATATAGTCTCTTGTGTAGGGGAAATGAAAACTACCCCAGCACCAACACTTCCCCTAGAAGAGGCTCCATTTAAAAACATTTTCCAAATAGAGGTATTGGGAGGAGGGTCTTCACAAGAGGTGATGGGATGCCTTCTGATTTCAATAGGCATTTGAGGAGCATCAGTGAGTTGTAACATATTGGTTCTTAAATTAGTATCTACTGCAAAAATGGGGTGGTTGGTCGGATTTGCTTCATCATTGATAATGTAAGCAAGTTGTGCTTCCCTATAAAGCCTTCTATGTTCTCCCCCAAACACATGAATAGTGGCATATGAAATATCCATCCGCAAAGTTCCCCCCGGTCTTTTTATCCAAGATATAGACAAGAGGATCCCGAACTTAGGGGTAACATCAGCCACGACAATATCCATGACCACACTCTTCATTCGCAATTGGAACAAGGAAACAACCAGATCTTTAATAACCCTGAGGCACTTCACCTTCCTGGAATCAAATGAGTACAGGTCATGGTAGTTTTTTGTAACCTCCAACCCAAGCTCATCCATGACATTCTTAGGCATGAGATTGTGAGATGCCCCAGAATCCATCAAGCAGTTGTGCAACACTTTATCATGAATGTTTAATGAGGTATATAAAGGAGGGGAGGAGTCATCCCTATCCTCTACCAAAGGACCTAGTATGACAACTGGTTTTTCATCTTGGAGGTTGACTGAGCCTGTGGGACGAGATGAAGGTTCAAGCTACAACACTTTGGAGAGGTACCTTTTGAAATCCTCATTCTTAACTAGCTCTAAAAAAGGTACAGGGATTTTAATCTTTTGAATCTCATTCTCAAAGCTAAAAGAGGAGGGAGGCTTCAAAATCTCCTTCACTTCTAGGATAGGTCTCTTAACCACTACCTGGGGGTTCTGTGCCTCTTTTTTTTTTGCTTCTAGTTGCCACATCCTTAGCAGGATTCTCTGCTCTAGTAGGTTGATCAGGAGTGTCAGGATTTCCCTCCTTCTTCTTGGACCTGAGGTTGTATCTATTTGGATTGCCATCGGTCTCTTTCCCTTTGCTTAGCTCATTTAGTCTGTTATCCATAAGAGACTCTTCATATGAAGATTGGGTTAAATGAGGAGATGAAGAGGTATCACCAAGACAATGGATTTCAGGGTCAATTTCTTCTTCCTCTCCTTCTTCATCAGTAACCAAGTTATTTTGGAGAGGGGCTTGGATTTTTTTATCGTCCCTGTCCCTATTTCTTTGATCTCTTTGAATGATCTGAGGGGCATTATTGGGTCTTCTGAATTTACCCCTATTATCAACATTTTGGGGGTTCCTATAGCTCTGCCTTCCTTCAAAATTCAATTTCTCCACTTCTGCAAAAAGTGATTTTACCAGTTTTTTCAACTCATCCACTTGAGGGTAGGCAGCAAAGGAATCAGAGGTTGAAGTTTCATACCTATATCTTCTTTTGTCTCTATCATATTTACTCCTAAGCTTGTCAATTAACAATATATTAGAGTCTACTTCAAGGGTTGCATCTTGCATATGAGCTAAAGAGGTAGCTCTTCTTTCTCTCAACAGGAGGCAAAACTCAAGGTCAAAAGCGTTGGCATAAGTAATCTTGGCAGAGGTTTTTGTAGGCTTTATTTCAGTAGGAATTTTATTATACATCTTGTTAAACCTCTTTGAGAAGTCTGAAACAAATTCTCCCTCTTTCCTCTTAAGTGACCTAAATTTTGTAATACAATAAAGAAAATCTTTTTTATCCCCCCAATGTCCTAAGAATGAATCATCCAGAGCCTCAATCCCATCAATAGATCCAGGAGTTAAGCCCCTAAACCATTTCATAGCCTCACCATCAAGGCTCTGTACAAAAACTCTCATCCACACATCTTCATTTTCAATGTTCTGATTTTTTGCATAACTATAAAAAGTTGAAAGGTGTTCTTCTACAGTTATGTCTTCCTCCCCTGTGAACTTGGGCATGTACTTAAGGTAGTCTTCAATTGGGAGATAATTCATAGGCTTAGGTAAAACAAGAGGGGCATATCTAACAACCATTATGGCATCCATTATGTTTCTAGGAGGATTAGCACTTTCCATTGGGATGTGAATTGTAGGAGAACCAGGGGGAGATGGAGTTTGGACAGGTGGGACTAGGGTTGTGTTTCTAGGGGAAAGCGGAAACGATCGAGTGTTGGAGGAGAATGGTATAAGGTTAAAGGGAAAACAAGTTCCCCCCTATTTAGATACAACAACTTTGCTAGGAGGATGAGTAGGAAAACCCAAAGTGGGAAAATCTTCTAAGCTCTTGGGTCTAAACCACTTTACAATATCGGGGGAAACAGGGGTGTCAAAACTTTCTCCTTCCAAATGAAGACTAGAAGGGGGGAGTCCAACAAGAAAACTTTCAAAATCTAAAATTCTGGAAACTCCAACACATGGTATAAAAGGAGAATTAGATGCAGCTATTGGAGTTTTAAAAGAATAATCATGTAAATTACCAGAATCACCTGGTACAACAGTTGAAATCCCTTCTTGAGAGGTCTTTCCTTTCTTGATAATATTTTTTGGGTCAGCTTCTGGTGTTGCTAGAGACAGTTTTGGAGTAGACCTCGTGTGTCTGCCTTTGGGAGCCACAACCGAAACAGTGGAGTCACCATGTGCAAGTTGCAATATTCAAGTTACTGATTTATGATGCACCTTCATAATCATAATTTCTTTGTCGTTCAATCCCAGGGAAATGTCTTCAATTCGTTCCCCGACAATGGTGCCAAGGTAATTGCAGATCATTCCTCGACCATTGGGCTATGGAGACATAAGTATCATGAATAATGAAGACATTTAAATTGCCTATTCGACAAAAGGATTTATGTAGTGATGAGGAGAAAGAAGACATAAAATGTCTGAGCGATGAACCATGAAAGATGGGAAAGATGACAACAGATCCTCTACCGCCTCAAGAATCCATAGATCATAGAGATGCTACATCCATACAAGAAGAAAAATAGAAAAGGTATGATGAACCATGAAAGATGGGAAAGATGACAACAGATCCTCCATCGCCTCATGAATCCATAAATTAGAGAGATTACATCTAGATAAGAAGGAAAACAGAAACTATATAATTTAGACATACTGGGCAAGAGGAAAGAACATGCGACCCATGAGCCTGCGTGCGACTGTTCCAAGGTTCCTCACACTGCCATGGAGGCCCTGGGCTCCTCCCAGGTGCTTCCCTTTCCATCCACTCCAACAGCTCAGGACATATTCAACCGAATGCTTGCTTCTTTGTCGAAAAAGAAGACTTCTGAACCCCCTAAGTTCCTGAAAAGGTTAGACGATATTCCTGAAATATCCCTCCCTCCAGAGAAACCGATCCAGGTTGCCCTATCCCTGGCGAATCGAGCCCTTGTGGGACAATTTACTGGCCTTTGGCCCTCACCAAAAGCAACGGAGAACTGGGTGATCAAAAACTGGAAACCCTTGATTAAGAATAGTGTAACCTCTTACTTCTTGGGGAGAGGCTTCTTTTTGTTCGAATTCACTACAAAAGAAGACAAAGATATGATATTTCGGAACGGGCCCTATTTCATGGGCCCTCAGGGCTTGTATCTCAACAAGTGGACGCCAGAATTCGATCCAGAAGTGGACGTCCCTACGGCCGTTCCAGTATGGGTCAGGTTGTCGAACCTCCCAGTTCACTGCTGGAATTGGGACTCTCTGCAACACATAGGTAATGCACTGGGAAAATTTATTGACCGGGCTAACAATACGGACCAATATGACTGCACCCGAATTTGTGTTGAGGTCGATCTAGAGGTGGGACTACCGGAGGCAATAAAAATCAAAGTCGGTAGTTGGACTCATGTGCAGAAATTAGATTACGAGCAACTACCATTCAAGTGTCGGAAATGTCATGTCTACAGACACTTTGTCAGGGGCTGCCCAAGAAATGGTGAGAAAGAAAGAGAGGAGGAAGGCTGGAATCAGATCAAGCAGACAAAAAACTCACATAAAACCCCCAGATCCGGGGCTCCAAAAGACAAAGGCCCTCAGTCGGCTCCTAATCAGTATGGCCTCTCCCTAAATGGTCAAACAAACAAATTCAGGCCCTTAAGCTCAGCATCAGAGGAAATCCAGGAGGTCAAAAAACAAAAGTCACCATCCCCTGACAAAGGGGTATCCTTAGATCTGAGGATTGGGGAAAGTGCCCCTGAAAGCCTCAAGGATAAACAAGCAGAAGTTGAAGAGGAGGAACAAGATTCAGAGGAGTCAGAAGAGGAAGGAGAAATAGGGGACACACAAACTTCGACTAGAAGATTGACAAGAGGCCGAAAGTCTGTCCGAGATAAGAGAGAGTAGGAAACCTACAAAGATAAGCTTTAGGGCAACCAACAAACCCTCGAGAAACTTTTGGCAAAAACCCTGAAGATGACAAGGAATCAGGCACAGGGCTCCAAGGGAGCCCAACACACTCAAAAAAGTAAGTGATGAAAGTCGTCTCCTGGAATTGTAGGGGTATGGGGAACAAAATGAAAGAAGAAACCATGAAAAGCCTCATAAGAATAGAAGCCCCTGATATTCTATTAATCCAGGAGACAAAAATGGAGGGCAAAGACTTCCTTCAAGTTAGCAAGAAATTTTGGAAGAAAGGTGGAGGAATGGTTGTTTCGGCGCGAGGAGCCTCGAGTGGGTTGGGCTCTCTTTGGAACAGCAACAAGTATGCATTGATCACTGAAATTTCAAGTGACCATTGGCTATATTTGAAACTTCAGGTTATGGACACAAAGGAGGTCATCATCCTCTTCAATGTTTATGCACCAGTCAACGCAGGGGAAAAAAAGACTTGTTGGGACTCCATTAGGCATTTGGCAGAAACAGAGAATGTGGAAAATGTCATCATCGTCGGCGACCTTGACCTCACCTTGCTTTCATCGGAGAAGCGAGGAGGCAGTATTGTCAGGAGCCCGACAAGAGAATGGGTGGAGGACCTCATGCAAGAGTGGGATCTGCTCGACATCAAGCCCTCCAATGGTAAGTACACTTGGTCAAATAAAAGAATAGGGCCTAGTCATATTGCAACAAGACTTGATAGATTTCTTGTTCAAAGTTCTTTCCTTCTTTTAGGTCTAGAGGCTAGTATGCATGTTCTCCCTTGCAGTGTTTCAGATCATAAGCCCATAAAACTTGAATTCCTACCCCAAAAAAATCTAGGTCCTATTCCTTTCAGATTTAGCCCTTTATGGGTCAAGGAATCGGATTTCATGAAGAAGGTAGAGGAAAGTTGGAGGGAGCCTGTCAAGGGATCTTCTTTCTACGTCTGAGAGGAAAAACTCAGAAGAGTGAAAGCAGTCCTAAAAAGCTGGGCCAAAACCCTCCCTAATCCAGCTTCTGAAAGAAAACAATTTCAAGCCAGCCTAGAGCTCCACCAACTTCAGACTGAAAGTGCAGAAAGCACGAAAGAAATTTAGACAAGGAAGCAGACTTACAACAAAAGTTTCACAAGGCTTGTTTGTCAGAGGAAGAATATCGGAGACAGAAATCTCGCAACATTTGGCTAAAAGCGGGAGATAGGAACACCTCCTTCTTCCACAAACAAGCCCAAGCGAGAAGAAACTTTAACTCCATCTCAAAAATCAAAGAAGGTGCCACTACTCACAAAGATTTTGCCAGCAAAAAAAGGGTAGCTTACTCACATTTTAAAATTCTTTACAGTGAAGAAGGGGAGAGGGACCAGAATTCCAAATTCCTCGAGGTAGTATCTTCAAAGATCACCAAGAAAATGAACCAGATTCTCGAAGCTAAGGTGACCAAAGAAGAAATTAAGGCTGCCCTCTTCACCATGGAGCCCGATAAAACCCCCAGACCAGATGGGTTTACAGCCAGATTTCTCCAAACCTGTTGGCAGATAGTCGAAAAGGACTTGCATAAATTAGTCCTGAAATCCCAAGTCTGTCATAAAATTGGGGGCAACACTAATTCTGCCTTCCTTTCCCTCATCCCTAAGGAAAAGGGAGTCAATGCCTTCAACAGATTTCGCCCTATATCTCTTTGCAATATTGGTTACAAGTTGATAACAAAAGTGATAGCCAACAGATTGAAAAGTTTACTCCCTTCTATTATCCCCGAGAATCAAGGGGGATTTGTTCAGGGGAGACAGATCGGGGATAACTTCATCTTAGTGCAAGAGGCGATACACTCAAGTCTGCTTTGAAAAGAAAAGGGCATGGTCGTCAAGCTTGATCTCACAAATGCCTTTGATCGTGTCAGACACAACTTTCTTTTTGACGTTATGCACAAATTTGGATTCGGGAACAATTTCATCAACTGGATTCGGTCTTGTATTTCTGAACCTTGGATTGCTCCCTTGGTGAATGGGCGAGCAACAGATTTCTTCAAAGCCTCAAGAGGGCTCCGACAGGGGTGCCCCCTTTCTCCCCTCCTTTTCGTCCTCCAAGCTTTTGTTTTAAGTTTTTATTTGGAAAAAAAACAGGCAGATCAAGAGATAATGGGCCTGAACATAACAAGAGGAGTCAAAAATATTAATCATGCGTTGTTCTCCGACGATTCTCTGTTGCTAGGTGCAGCCAATTTGATCTCGGCCTCTCACTTCAAATAAGTGTTGGATGATTACTGTGATGTAACAGGAAGTATCCTAAATAAAGGGAAATGCCATATTTACTGTTGGAATGTGCCTGGTAGTACTCTCAATGCCATCTCCAGATGCTTGGGCTTTGCAGCCTCTTCCAACTGGTATTCTTTCAAGTACCTAGGACTTCCAATTTTCCAAAAAGCAACCTTTAGCAAAGATTGGCACCCTCTTCTAGATCACTTCAAGCTCAAGATTCAAGATTGGGACTTCTCTTGGCTCAATCATGCTGGCAAAACAGTGCTTATTAAGGCTATCCTTAACAGTCTCCCAATCTTTCAATTTTCTGCCATGTTGGCTCCAGCTTGTATCCTCAAGAAAATGGAAGATTACATTCACAATTTCTTCAGGAAAGGCGGTAAGAAAAACGAAAAGAGAATCCCCCTAGTAAGTTGGGACAAAATCACCAAACCCTTGCTGGAAGGCGGTCTGAATTTTAAGGATCTCAGCATTCAAAATGTTGCAATGGGAGCCAAGCAAGTCTAGAAAATAATCGCTCCAAAGCCTGGTTGGGCGCAAATTGCACTGTGGAAAAAATACTTCAGGGGTCAAAGAAAATGCTGCCTCGACAACTCTCTTCCAAAAAACGGGTCTCACCTCCTCAAGCTCTGTATGAAAGCTGTCCCTTTGATAAAGCTTCATGCGTTTTGGATTCCGGGCAATGGCAAACTCATTAAAATTTGGGAAGATGGCATTATGGATCATCCCCCACTCACTGAAATTAGTTCGTTGCGTGCACTTCGAGCTTGGATGGACAACGTGGGCTTCGCCACACTTTGGGATATCTCATGCTGGGAAGATTCCAATTGGATTGGTTGGAAGACGCTTCAGGTGCCTTTGGAGTTGAAGCAAGATGGTGAAACTCTTCTCAATTTCCTGAAGGGCATGGCCCCGATCCATGCCAGGAGACAAGATAAACGCAGATGGGGCTCCCAATCGGGTAGCTACACAGTGGCTCTTAGATATGAAAAATTGATGCAACAGCCTCATGTCCCTCCTAACCCTGCGACTTGGAAGGGGCTTTGGAGCCACAAAACAATTCCTAAAATAGATTTCTTTTGTTGGCTCATGTGCCACAATAGAATTCTAACAGGGGATCGCTTGAAGAAAAGAGGTATTCATGGGCCCTCCCGATGCATAATGTGCCTAAAAAACGAAGAAAATCTTAGCCACTTAATGTTGGATTGTAAGTTTGCTCGAGAGATCTCAAATGAGGCTCTGGAACCCTGGAATAATGCTTTTACCTGTCCCACTTCCATCACTGAGTTGTTTGTGACCTGGTTGAGCAGCTATCCAGGGGTACTTCCAAAAAACGAAAGCTTCAAGGTGGTCTGGCACTCCCTGTCAAAAATCATTTGTTGGCAAATTTGGCTTGAAAGGAACAAGAGAATTTTCAAACTTCAAGTGGAGGAGGTGAAGCTTGTCTCAGCCAAAATCAAACACCAACTGAAGGAAAGCCTGGGCGTCTAGCTTGAGGTAACAAATTTAAGGCAACGGGAAATTGATTGGGGAGAAAGGTTGGGCCTCCAGTTTGAACAAGTGGCGAGACAAAGCAAGCCAATAAAAGATTGGCAAATTTGACTTAACGGAAAAGACTTTTCAGTCTGGTTTCATAACCATTCTCAACACACTCTTCTCTTTGACGGGGCAGCCAAAGGCAATCCCGAGAAAGCTGGTGCAGGTGGTGTCATCAAGAATCCAGTAGGAGAAATTAAACATAGATTTGCCTGGGGCTTGGGCCACAATACCAGCATTTAAGCTGAAGCTCTTGCTCTATTTCAAGGTCTCAAGCAAGTCAAAGAGCTAGGCATCCAAGAGGTTAATGTAATTGGTGACTCTCAATCGATTATAAAAGCTATTGTGGACAATATTTCTCCCAAAGACCTCAGATTAGCAAGATTGGTGTCAAGAATCAAGTCCCTAATTAAGTCCTTTCAGAGTATAAATTTCTTCCATGTGCCGAGGGAGAATAACAAGGACGGTGACGCATAAGCCAATAAAGCAGCTCTTCTATCAGCCGGCTCCCTTCTAAGAGACAAGGACGAGTACTGGGATCCCATTCCTTAAGAGAGTTTAGTACTCGCATGTTCTTCCGCATTTTACTGGACCAATTTGTCTGTATTTACAAGTTAGGGAAAATAACATAGATTGAGTCTTTGGCTAGCTGTAGAAATCTCTGTTTTTTGGGCATTTGGGCATTTGGGCATTTGGGCATTTGAAGTTCTCACTGTAGAGGAAAATTTGACTTCTCCTCACATTTTGTAACCTAATTAAAGGCATTTAAGCCAAGTGATTAAATACAATCCCATATCTGTTCTTGTAAAAAAAAAAAAGGAAAACAGAAACTATCTAATGAACCATGAAAGATGGGCATGATGGCAACATATCCTCCATCGCCTCAAGAATACATAAATCAAAGAGATTACATTCAGACAAGAAGAGAAAAAACAACATGTAAACTGAGAAGACGATCTGATAAAAACAATTCAAAGGAATCTTCAATAACATACTATTTACAATCCAAGCCCTCAGGCTTACAAACTAAAAATACAGAGCCCTACTCATAAAAACTCTCTCGGCTCTCCAGCCTTTGAAAACACCCTATATAACCATTTTAATCCATTTTACCTTCTTTTTTTATGTCTATTGGGCTTATCCTCTTGCAGTCTGAGGGTGACTCTCAGTGCTAACAGGTTTCATGAAGGTTTTTGCATAAAATGGACATGGAACAGGTCGACTACTCTCCAAATTCATATGAAGGATAGCATATATGTATTACTCTGAGGTCGAGGGGCTACTCCTCAGGCGTTTTTCTAAGTAATGGTGTAACTAGGTCTGTGGGGTCTTGCTCCTCTAATACAAAACCTTTAGGTCATGTGGGTAAGGCACTGGAGTTTCCACCATCTATCAGATGGGACAGGAACATTTATGGGTCCTATCAGGTACTGACAAGCTCAGTGGGCCTCCCATTGGTTGAAAACATGACTAGGTAGATGGCATGGTAGATAGAAGTAAAATCTCCCTCTACTCCACACAAAATCATTGGCAAATCTGAGATTATTCCCTCATACCAACTCCTTGGGAACTATGCAGGCGAGACCAATGAGCCCGGTGGTTTTGTCCCTAGGGTTCTCCGATTCAAATCTAAACGTAAACAATAGAGGCACAATAATTTTGACCTTGGGGTTTTTTGGGCCATCCCATTGCCCTTTCGTATCAAGGTGTGGCATGGGCCAAATCTTGGCGGGGAATTCTTTTGTCTTAACAAAAAATCCTTGTAATTCGTAAGTGGAAAGCTCCTATGTTCGTGAGTAGGTTTTGTTAGATCCACACACTCTTGGTACTAGTGGTGGATTATATGAGTGTGGTATTGAAAGAAAGTATTTTTAGTCTCTGGTTCATACTCAAAAGAGAAGGGGTAGTGGTATTTTTGAAGGGTTTAAGTCTAAATGAGATCTTTGTGAATTCTCTAGGGGCAGGTGAAGCTGGTAAAGGTGAAACCCCTGTGAAAGGGGAAAAAAGGGAGAACTACATTAGACAAAAACACTCCCCTGTCAAACTAGTTTTGGGCAACGATATTCAAATACACGAAGTTGTAGACCTATCCTCAAAAGCATTGGTTGGACGGTTTCAAGGTAAAAGGATGGTTGAAGTAAATTTGAAAGTATGGTTGGAAGATTCTTCGAAGACGATGTCGGGATACTTGGCAATTTTTTTTTATCATGGGTTTATCTTCATATATGTCTATCACTTGCATATTGGTGGGTATTGACTTAAGGGAAGACCTAGCATTAGAGATGGTTTTGCAGAAAGGTAATTTTGATTTCACTCAAATTCTAGATTACAATGGGGTACCTTTCAAATGTACGATGTGTCATTTGTATGGACACTTGTTCCAAGACTACGAGTTGTCTCTTAACATAAAAATATGGGCAAAGGAATGACAATCAAACAGATAAGGAGAAAAGGGCAAATGGTATCTCCTTTGGTGATGTAGAGGCTTCTAAATAAGTGGGGATAGTCACTGACATTGGTGCCAGTCCAGAATGTGACAAGAAGGGAGAAAATACATGAAGGAGGATGGAATTTTATTAGAAAGAACCAGGTTGTACATTGTTCCTTTGACTGTATCTCCAAGGCCAAGTCCAAAAGCCTACAATCATAAGGAAGGTATGTCCATTAATGACCTAGCTCCTTTGTGTAGTTTTTATCCCACTTTTGAAGGTTATGGTGTTGTTTCTGGGACTAGTGATGGGTTGAATGAGGTTTTTTTGGGGGGGGACTCACCATTGGTATAGTGTATGAAAAGTGGGATGATTTTTCTCTTAATGTTTTGAATTGTATGGGCATTTTGAGGGGCAGAGAAATTTAGAAAATTTCTCCAAATGTAGTATGTAGATCTAGATCACCTATTATGTTATCATTGAATGACGATGTTGGTATGCCTAATGGGATATCCTGATATTTTTCGAGGCCTCGGAAAGATATCCCTTTTTTGTTGAAGATGGAGTAACTAGTGATTTGGCTACAATGGTGAGAAAATGGCTCAAGGGTGGAGGTAGGAGTAAGAAATCTCACATATTCATTGCACTAGAGAAGGCACATATTAAGGTGTAATCTAGTAGACAACTTTCTGTTGACGGGGTACTTGGAGAAAGTCAAACTCTAGGGACATGTTCATAATTCTTTGTGTGTCTTTTAATTGTAGGGGGTTGGGCAACCCTGCCAAAAAATGTGCTCTTAAAATACTTGTGGAGGCACAAAATCCTAATATCCTCTTGCTGCAAGAGACTATGGGTGGGGGGGGGAAGGGGGGACAGGGTGCAATGATGAGTTAATAAGCCTTTTATGTGGATGGGATTTACTTTACTCTTATTCTAGAGGTAGGTCATGAGGGTTGATTTTTGGTTGTAAGTTTAGAGATTTGTCTTTATCTAATTCTTGGTTATTTGATTCGAGTTTAGGACTGATCCTTTATTCCCGGGAGCTATGGATGGAGATATCAGTTATTAACCTATATGGGCCATACTCAAACAGAGCCAAACTTTGGGATAATTTATTTCATAAGAGTCTCCCAAGGCATAATCATATTGTTGTGGGTGGAGATTTAAATTTTTCTATTGGAAACTATGAGATTTGGGGTGGATCTTCTTTAGTTGGCCCTCTCTCAGTTTACTTTGTGAGCGAATTAGATGAATGCAGTTTAAATGGTGTGGATCCAATTAAGTTCGGGCCAACATGGAGCAACAAGAGAGTAGGTGTTCATGTTATTTCTAAAAGGCTACATAGGTTTTTACCTTCTAAAGGACTATTGGGAGATAATGTGAGGGTTAAGCAATGGGTTGGTATAGGTGGGAATTCTAACCATTTCACCATTTTCCTAGAATTGGCTGGCATGGGGAAAAAACCACCAAGTCCTTTTATATTCAATCCTCAATGCATGGAGGATTAAGTATTTGTTCAACTAATCAAGCGCTAGTGGTATCCCTTTGACAAGGGTCTTAGGGAATTTGCTACCATACAATTTGAAACAAACTTAAAGAAAGTTCTTGTGAAATGGGCTTACGAGAAGAAGATCAAGGATGAGAGGGTCTTAAAATATGTGGCGTCATGGTTGGCTATTTTATATTTCCAATATTTGGTTGATATTCAGATGAGGTACACAAGGAGAAGGTCATTAACTTGGAGAAAAACAAGAGAGATTTACTTGATGAAAATGAGGCAGTGTGGAGAACAAAAAGTAGAGTTCTCTCACTGCAAAAGGGTGATGAAACACAAAAAAATTCCACCAGTTTTCCAACCACAGGAAATATATGAATACCATTTGGAAAATGCAGAGACATGATGAATTCATGGCTTCCAGCTTTGAGTAACTAGCAAGAGATGGGGTGGACAAATTTAATGGTATTTTAAAGGAATATAATAGAGCTATTATCACTCAAGTCATTAAGATGACAACTTTTTCTCCTAGTTTTGTATTAAAAGAAGATAATGTCAATTTATTGGAAGAAGAGGAAATTTCGGTGGTTTTGCATTCTTTTCACGATGATAAAATCCCATGCTCATATGGATGGCCAATTGAGTTCTTTTTATGTTTTTGTGATACCACTGAAGAGGATCTTTTAAGGGTGATTGAGAAATATAGGGCCTTTGGCAAAGTACTAGCATCTTTTAATGCTACACTAATTGATCTTATCCCCAAGTTGAATAATCCAACCGGTTTTAAGGTGCTCAGGCCTATATCCTTGTGCAACTACATATATAAAATAATCTCAAAATAATTGCAAGAAGGATGAAGACATTACTTTCCAAGTCTATATCACAGAAACAAATTGTCTTTCTAGCTAGAAGGTAGATCCATGAAGCTATGGGGGTGGCTCAAAAATATTTTCACTCTATCAAAACCAAGAGACTACCAACTATGGTGATTAATGTTGAATTCTCTAAATACAATGATTGAGTAAATTGGCTTTACTTGCATTTGATGATTATCCACCTTGGTTTCAAATTACAATTTTTCAATTGGGTTCTGAGTTGTGTATCCACTATACCATTTGCAGTCTTTATTAATGGGTTCACATCTGAGTTTTTAGTTCAGGTCAAGGATTGAGGTAGGAGAGTCCCTTATCCCTGCTATTGTAACTTATTGTGGTGAAGATATTAGAAAATCCCTATTGGAGGCATAAAGAACAAGGGATTTCAAAGGAATATGAGTGGGAAATTTTCTATATTGATCACATTTATTATTTGTGGACAATATACTTATATTTTGTGATGGATCTTATAGGGATTCCCTCAAGCTAAGGGATATTTTAGATCCATACTACCTGACTACTGGTATGCAGGTAAGTGTTGGAAATCACATTGTCTCCTCTATGGGAATTTGCAAGGAGGATAAAAATATGTTCTCTCAAATATTTCCTTACCCTATAGTAGAACTATTGGAGAGTATCAAGTATCTAGGTTTTTATCTCAAGCCTAGTGACTACACCAAAAAAAATTGAGGTTGGATGGTATCAAAGGTTGAGAAAAGGTTGTTCTTATACTAATTTAGTTTGCAAGAAAGTTGAAGGAGAAACTGATCCTAGGAATGTATGGGGAGGACAAACGGTTAATGAGTGTCTTAAATAATGGTGTGGACATTCTTCAGTAAAACCCTTCAAATCCCCTCACTTATCATTGTTTCGGGAATTTCATTCACCATAAACTCAACATTGTTTAAGGATAAGTTCCCTCCTCCTCAAAAATGTGCATATAAACGTATATCCATTCTTAAATGTTTTAAGCAATTAAAGGATGGGAAACCCCCCCGGGTTGTGGTACATGAGCTCATTGATAAAACTGGGGCATGGGCCTATTTAAACATAACATCTTAAGGAAAACCACTAACCAGAGGTGCACCAAAGGGGGGTCTTGTATCTATCATGTTATCACATAAATTTGTCAAGGACCACAGGTCGGAGCCATGATCGCAAAGCACAACACTCATAGCGACTCATTCCAGGCCTGAAATCAATGGCTGAAGCCCAAAATAGATCTGGACCGTTTAATTATCTAGAATGCCATGCGTCATCAGATCCTCAGCTCTTGAGGTTTTTCTTAGAGGGAAATGTGGTTTGAGAATTGAAATTCTCGAAGGCCGATCCGCGAAGCAAATCTCGGCCATTATTTTGAAGGGAAAGATCTGATCCGTCAATCTAAAAAGCGCCAGAGCTGAGTCGTTGATCAGAGGCCCTAATATTAGATCGCAAGATCAACGTTCACACCAAATTGTGGGGTCAGAAGGTTCACACGTTTTAAAATCTCAGGGGCGGGCCGCAATCGGAACCGTGGTTTTTTTAAAGGGATGTGTGGTGGTTCATAGTGAATTGCAGGGACAAAAGAAGTTTGCTTTCAAACCATCCTTGGTCGTGCCCGCAATCGTGCAATTATGTGAGGTCATGGCCCGAGGTCAGAGCGTGAAGGGGTGATGAAGAAGGAGCTAGCGCCTGAGGCTCGAGATTTCGGAAGCGAAAAAGAGGAAGGTCATGCGTTTCATAGGACCTGCAGTAAAGAGACGCCAACAACACACAACATCCCCTGGGCATATGCTATCAGACTGCCACTTGAAAAGCTCGCATTGGTCACAGAAAAAGACCATTCATGGCCTCGAGGCGTCAGGATGGACTCACAAAAGTCATTGGCATTGTCTGAGAACAATTATGGGTGTCAGGCCCAGTCCTAATCCCGATGAAGGAAGTTACTGAGAATGAGAGCGGTGGTTGAGATCTCGTCTCAACACATAAATGGAAAGACAGAGAAGGTCCAGATGGAAGAGCTCACATCTGACAATAGAATACAGTCTGCACAACCTGACAAAGAGGGTGTCGACTGAAGGTTTTGAAGGCAGTGATATGATCACATTCCTGGTGGTTGCATCATTTTAGTATATATAGGCAGTTTTGATATTTTGTTAAGGTCAAATGGTTGAGCTAGGCACCCTACTATTGTAATATTTTTATGAAGAACATTGGTTCTCTGGTTATGTATTTGTTTTTGAGACATCTTGGTTAATCTAAGTCAGCTTTATTACTCCATCTTATTTTCCTCTGATATTGAGAGAGTTCATGAATGACTGATTCACATGGATTGTTATGACTGTATTATGATGAATGTTATATTATAGTGTTGTTATAATTTCTTTCAGTTTCTTTGATATTTGAATTCAAGAGGACCTTGCGTTTAAGTCTTTCCTCCTTAGGTTGTTGGAAAACCTTATGTCCACGGAAGACCTCTACACTCTCCTCACTAAATTATTCCCTCTATTCACCCTTACTCCAACTTACTGACTGAAGTTGATTCCAAACCTCAATTGCTTATGCATAGTCTAGATTTCTGAGTTAGAACGTTATTATTATTGAGTCTGCTCCATTTGATAACCAAAAACTCATTTACATTTACTGTATAAACTAATGGGTACTGGGCTTATCCTCATTATAGTCCGAGGGTGATTCCTAGTGCTAACATAAATGGCGCTTGTCGGGGACGGATTTGAGCAGATTGAAGAGCTCCTTGGGAAGAATGACATAGATCCAACTCTTGATGGTAGACAAGAGAGGGATACAAAAAATTGACTGTAATCATCTACCTGGTGAATCCACAATCAGAGACTCCACTGGGGAGGATCCTACTGACAGAAAGATGAAGGGAATGACTAGGTATCAACTTACGAGCTTTCTTCATGAACTTTTGTTATTCTTTATCAACTCATTTTTGTTTTTCCCTTCACATATAAATAGGATCATATTGTGTTTTGTTTATTTGGTTGATCACCAACCTTCCTTTATATATCCATCCTTGGAAGAAGAAGACTTTCTTTCTGCCTGTGTTGTAGATGTTGATATTATATCCTCAACTCAACCTACTCATAAAAATGAGCTTCATATTGAAACCCCTCCTGAACTCAATCACCCTTGCATCCCTGAAGAGGTTGAAACTGATCCACAACCTCCTCAAATCTCATCTCATCCTATTGTTACTGTTGTGCCTTTCCATTAGTGTGACAAGTCTCATATTCATCCCACTAGTTTTCAAACTAGAATCAGAGACAACATGTTTAAACCTTTAAATCTTCCATATCATCTTCATCCTTATCCTCCTGATTTCTTTAAATATCTTCCTCATTTTTTTGGGGAAGATCATGTTATCGCTGAGAGGCATGTGGAAGCCTTTGAGAACTTTGTTGGTCAATTTAATATTGCTCATGATTATGTTTCCATGATATTGTTACAAATTTGTTGTTTGGAGATGTTGTTGTGTGGTTTAAATGTTTGGGAGCTGACTCCATTGGTTCCTGGGTTGAATTGTGCAATGAATTTTTGAAGTCGTGGGGTGATAACAAGTCCCTTGATGAGTACTGGGATGATTTTAATGCCTTGAGGAGAGGGGAAGAGGAAGCCTTGGCCGTCTTCAACATGATGTTTTACCGTGTGTATCATAATATGCTTGTAGAGATTAGACCCACATAGACTGTTGTCATGGTTTACTATGTCATGGCTCATCATTCAAAGCTTATCCTTCACCTGCGAGAAAGGAAATCAACATCTTTATCTCAGGTATTCATGGATGTTGGGGAAGTGAAGGAGAACCTCCGAGCTTGTGGCAGGATTCAAAGTCAGTATCATCTCAACTCTGAACGTAAGGCAGTTTTTGCCTGCTGTCCCTATGAAGAAAAGATTGTGGATAATTTTGTCTTCGACGCAGGTATCCATGAGCAACCCTGTCTTGATGAAAATCATGTGCATGAACAACTACGAGCAACATTTACTACTGTTCATGAAATATATATTTTTAACAGTTATTTTCCTGATAAAATTACTGATTGAAAGGCTGATCATAGATATGAAAGACAACCCCTTTTTGATGAATATCCTAGTGATGATGAGCAACAAGCTTATCTTGTATTTGATCACTATGAAGACAGTAAGGATGATGCAGAGGTTGGCCTTGTCATGGAAGACATAAAATTTGACCAAGAGTAGCCCTTAGTTGAGGCACATGAAGAGGTCATTTATACACAACCTGAAGTAAATCCATAGTCATCATTGGATCAACAACCACCTATGTTCATCCTTCTTCCACTTGTACCTATAGTTCACAGTAAGCAACTTTTGGACCCACAGATGCTTGTGGTTGTCTTTCAATCAAGTGTGCCTGTAGGGGAGATCAAGCAAGCTATCAACATCTTTGAACAAGTGAAGGTAACCTTTCATAAGTTAATCATGCGTTGCCTTCAATTTCATGACCCTGTCAATGAGTACATAAAGTTATACTTTTCAAATGATTTGGAGCATGCAGGCTTGATCATTTTATCAACATTTGAAGGTAATATGGGTGATCATAATAATGAAATTAGCTAGCTATCACACTTTCCTTGTTTCTTATGGATCATTTGCGGTGAAGTGAAGGATTTAGTGATCAAGCAGTTTGAATGGCTATGGTGGAAGTTTGCCTTCACCTAGCCCATTTTAAAAGTCAGTTAGTTTAGGTTTTGTACATAAATAAGCTCTTTCTGGAGCATGGGTGTTTGTTTTCCTTTTTATAAGTAGAATAATGTACATGTCAGCCTCCGGCGAAATGTTTTCAGCTCGACTCCATAGCCTAATGCATAAGGCGACTAGAACTGCTTGTTCTTGGCAGCTCGCGGGGAGCATGCCATCCCCTGTGGAGCCAAATGTTATCACATAAAGTTGTCAAGGGCTGCAGGCCGCAGCCATGAGCTCAAAGAATAACACTCAGAGCGACTCAATCAAGGCCCGAAATCAATGGCCGAATCTCGAAATAGATCTGAACTGTTTAATTATCCGGAATTCCATGCGTCATCAGATCCTTAGCACCGAAGGTTTTTCTTAGAGGGAAATGTCATTTGAGAATTGAAATTCCCGAAGGCCGATCCACAAAGCAAATCTCGGTCGTTGTTTTGAAGGGAAAGATCCGATCCGTCAATCTAAAAAGTGCCAGAGCTGAGCCATTGATCAGAGGGCCTAATTTTAGATCGTAAGATCAATGGTCACGCCAAATTGCGGGGTCGAAAGGTGCGCACGTTTAAAATCTCAGGGGCGGGCCGCAATCAGAACCGTGGTTTTTTGAAAGGGATGTGTGGCGGTTCATGGTGAATTGTGGGGACAAAAATAGTTTGCTTTCAAACCATCGTTGGTCGCGCCTGCAATCGCGCAATTACATGAGGTCATGCCCTGAGGTCATAGCGTGAAGGGGTGATGAAGAAGGAGCTGGCGCCCAAGGCTCGATATTTCGAAAGTGCAAAAGAGGAAGGTCGCGATTTTCATAGGACCTGCAGTAAAGAGCTGCCAGTAGCACACAACAACCCCTGGGCATACGCTATCAGACTGCCACTTGCAAAGCTCACATTGGTCACAGACAAAGACCATCAATGGCATCGAGGCATCACGATGGACTCGCAGAAGTCATTGGCATCGTCTGAGAACAGTTATGCGTGTCAGGGCCAGTCCTAATCCCGATGAAGGTGATTACTGAGAATGAGAGCGATGGTTGAGACATCGTCTCAGCACATAAATGGAAAGACAGAGAAGGTTCAGACGAAAGAGATCACGTCTAACAACAGAAGACAGTCTGCACAACCTGACAGAGTGGGTGCTGACTGAAGGCTTTGAAGGCAGTGATCTAATCACATTCCTGGTGGTTGCAACATTTTAATATATATAGGCGGTTTTGATATTTTGTTAAGGTCGAATGGTTGAGATAGGCTCCCTGCTATTATAATATTTTTACGAAGAACACTGGTTTTCTGGTTATGTATTTGTTTTTGAGACATCTTGGTTAGTCTGAGTCAGCTTTCTTACTCCATCTTATTTGCCTCTGATATTGAGAGAGTTCATGAATGAATGATTCACATGGATTGTTATGACTGTATTATGATGAATGTTATATTATAGTGTTGTTATAATTTCTTTCAGTTTCTTTGAGATTTGAATTCAAGAGGACCTTGTGTTTAAGTCTTTCCTCAGGCTGTTGGAAGACTTGATGTCCACGACAGACCTCTACACTCTCCTCACTAAAGTCTTCCCTCTATTCACCCTTACTCCAACTTATTGACTGAAGTTGATTCCATACCTCAATTGCTTATGCATGCTAGTCCAGATTTTTGAGTTAGAACGTTATTATCATTGAGTCTGCTCCATTTGATCACCAAAAACTCATTTACATTTACTATATAAACTGATGGGTACTGGGCTTATCCTCGTTACATTCTAAGGGTGATTCATAGTGCTAACATATCATACTCTCATTTTTTCAAGTTTAAAGTAGGATTAGGTGGGAGCAAAAACAATAAGGCTAAGCTCGTGGCACTTAAGTTAGTACTCGTGTTCACTGCTCAAAAAGGGGTACAAAGACTTCATATGACAGGGACTCGATGATTGTCATAAATTGGTTAAGGGGGGCTAGTGATATGGAAAAATTACATTTAAGGTAGTTTATGAGGAAGTCCTGAATATTGGAAACATTTTTAATGAGGTTTCTTTCTATGATGTTTATAGATAAAAAATATATATACTTGCAGATGCATTATCTAAAGAAGTCTTACAGATGGCTCCAGAAACATGGCACATATGGACTCAACATGACGGTTTTACTGTTGAAAATGACTCCAAACCTTTTTTATAATAATAAATAAATCTAGAATTATATGTTGAAGATGGCATTTATGTTTTGGTTCTTTACTTTTTAAATTACTTATTCTTTTAGGGCATCAATACGAATTTTAAGGCTCTCGGGCCTAATATTTAATGGAAGACTGTATTTGAGACTATAACATTTTTTTTTGTATGAGTTTTCTTTCTAGTTGTTATTGAGACTAAAGTTAGGTGTTTTGACTTAGTTTTTTTTTATATTTGATAAACAACCTATAGTGTGGTTGTGGGAAAAAGATAATATCTTGTTGTATCAATGCCAAACTTTTCCTGAATGTTGAAAGACATCTACAAAATGTATTTAATTAATTTTTTGGTTGTAACTAGGAGATGTTTGTATTAGTAAAAACTATGGCTAAGGCTCATTGAGATATTACAAAAATTACTAGCTTTAAATTTCAAGTGAAATTGCCAACCCCTTATTTTCCAAATACAAAAAATACTTATGTCCACAAAAACTTCATGCTGATATTTCTTACATGATTAAATTCTAACAAATTGTTAACATAATAAAAGGCAAAAATACTGCATGACTAAATTGGATTACGGGCCAAACTTCAAGTTGTCATTGGTTGTGCTACTAAAGGAGATTTTTTCTTCTTTACTACTATTGTCCAAGCTTCCTTTGTCTTTGATGAGGTCCTTGTTATTCATGTCACTCCTAATTTGTCTTGATATGGGGGTTTCTAATTGTTCTTGTATCTCATCTTGTTCAACTTGATCTTCCCATCTCACCTTAAGGGGTTCTACATCTTGATCAATATTTGACTGAAAAGTAGGCTCCTCTTCCACCAAACATTGTTGTGTTGATCTTTGTTGAGATGGAGGGTCTCCTTTTGAAGGAGTATCCATAGTTTTTTTCGAATCCACTAATGTGTCCATGTTTCCTTCGTATGCACATTTGGTTCTTCCATAGGAGGGTCCAATTCAAGTGTTTCTTCCTTGGTGATCAATTGATATTCTTCCTTTGCTCTGATGCACCGTGTTGGTTTTTGTTGATGCTTCTTAAGTTGCCTTGGCCCTTTTGTGCAATTTGTTGCTAAATGCATGATTTCAAAGCAAGATCTACAACAAAAAGAAACATGCTCATAGCAAGTTTTTGCATACAAGAGTAGTTTTCACCTTTCAAAATTATTTCTATCAAAAACCCTTTGTTGAAGTCCATTTCCAGACACATGCAAGCATATGTAGTGGTGATTTATTTATTTGTTTTAGAACTTCTATAATACCATCTTTCAAGGGATTTGCCAATGGATCAAAGAGTGTCGAAACCCTAAAAATGCAATGGTTGATTTGGAAGTCCAACCCACACAGAAGTCGAGGAAAGTGTATCTACCAATGGGTCGAAGGATGGAGTTCATGGTTTCATACATAAAGCAAAATTTCCCCATAACTAGGGTCCAAAGTTTTAAATCCAAACCCTTGTCTTCAGCAAGATCAAAATCAATAAAGAAGAATCCCTTTGCACGAGAATAAATAAAAGCCTCTTCTTCCAACTGAGGTTTCTAGGAGTCCCAAATCCATTTGTGCAGATATAATAAATGAGACTCAAGACTTTTGAAGAGACAAAAAAGACCATTAGTATTGTAGAAGGCCACTTGGAACAAATCATCTTTCACTATCAAATAGTTGTGGTTAGATCCCCCTGAACCAAAAGATAAGAAGAACATGAGACATTCTTCACAATATAGTTGAAGGAAGATTTACTCGGATTACCACTAGAAGGAAGAGGACCAGATCTACATCCATTGTCCATACTGAATCACATGGATTATCAAAGACCAACTTCCATGTGAGAACCAAGTGCACCAGAGGAGGAAGACATTGTTGAAATGGAATGAGCCACCGCCATGCAAGAAACAAATTCAATAGAGAGGGAAGAATCATTCATAACAACTACCATTGAGGAGAAAAGCATGGAATCGATTCCTAGAGAAGTTAGATCGATCATGCAAGGATTGATCGGAGCCAAGGGATGGTCTACGTGTGTAGTTAGGGTAGAACCCTAGTCGTCGTCGCTTCTTCCCGTCACGCTGACTATTAGCACCCAAAATTTTGGGGAAGTTGTGTGCACACCACAAATTAATACTGTGTGTGCGCTCGTGAAGATGCATTGCATGACGCCAGAAAGAATAAACCTTGGCACCAACCAAAGGAATATTTTGAGCGCCAATCCAGTTTTTCACTGCACATAAGGAATCAAGAAGAAGAATGCATGCAACGAATTTGAGTGTATCTTCGAGAATATTTTGTAATCAAGTACTATAACGACGTGAATGAACATGGGAAAAGGTATGGATGAGATGGAAAGTTAGTTAGGCTTGCCACGTTCCAAGAAGTTCAAGGGCTGCATGTGGACATGAAAAGCATGTGGATCTTGTGTTCACTCAAGAGAGTGGAGTAGAGCAATCGAGGAGGAGAGAGCAACACATTGTAACATAGAGTTCATGACTATAACAAAGAGACGACTGGAACATAAAGAAAGAGTTCCATGTCCTGATTTGTCTAAGTCTTGCATGAGTTTGTAATAGAGTCAAGAGTGAGTAGAAATAAAGGAATGAGACTAGAACGCATAGCACAGATCTTTGTAATGACTGTTGTATGAGTTGAGAGCACATGGTGTAGATCTCTATTATGAGTTTTTTTTGTATTTGTGCCCATTTGAAGCTAATGAATAAAATTTGAAGTCTTTTCTCTCTGTACTCTCATGTGTTATGGTTTGAATGTATATTTGTTTTACTTCATGGTGTTTATTACTCTATTATTAGTTATGGATGAATGATTGTATATACGCCCGAGAGGTTTCCTTGTATTCATTATCCCTTCGCATCTGACACAAGACTATTGATCTATGTTATTCTCATGGCGTCTCGGGTGAGACCTTCTTCAATCATAGGCTAAAGATTGAGTATGTTGATGCCTTGGTGGCTTTGTTGGTCAAGCTTGATGAACCCTAGATCTTAAACCCCCCATTGAGGAGAGTGGATCCAACACAGACTCCATTCCAAATCTTGGAAATATTCAATATTATCATTATGAAATGTAATTTTGTTATCAATAATAAAATTACTATTTTTTATTTTTTTTCCGCGAAAAGAAGAAGAAAGAATTGAATTGAATAAACTAATATTTGCTCTGATGTTAATTTTAAACATGTTAATCTCATCATAAAAATGTTTAAATATTTATAATAAAAAAACATTAAAAACAATGAGTAATTTTTTCAATCTCATGCATTTTCATAGATGGCTAAGATCATCCCATCCCAAAATTAAATAATATCAAAACAACAATAAAAAACAAGAATCCCAATTTGTTAATGTCTTTCTAATATCCATTAAAAGAAAATAGTTGTCAATTGGATTTAACTTGGGTGGTTGGGAGGAATGTTGTTATCCTCCTCACCTGGGTTCAATTCCCACAAGTGACATGTTGAGCTCATATTGAGTATACTGTTATAATGGCTTCGAGACTTGTTATTGATCGACCTTGTGCCTTGAATATTCTAGGGTTTATTATGGGTACCATTCTTGAAATGAGGGGAAGTACTTGGGGGTTTTCCATGGGCTTTGTAACCTGGAAAAAAAATCCATCAAACGACAGTAGATGTACTTAGACCACTCAAAAGTGAGCATTTAATGATTGATACATTTACAATCCTTAATAGTAAAAGAATCAAACATTATTAACAACATATTCTAACATGAGAATTTATGAAAAAGTTAAGTATAGAGGAAAGTTGAAGAAATAAGAGTGTGTAGATTAGGGAATTTATTCAATAAATAAATAAAATTAAACTATTAACAAGCATATTGTAATGCATGGCTATTTAAGAAAATGTTAAGTATAGAGAAAAGTGAAATAAAAATA
Organism: Picea engelmannii; assembly: GCA_009831015.1. NCBI lineage: Eukaryota > Viridiplantae > Streptophyta > Pinopsida > Pinales > Pinaceae > Picea > Picea engelmannii. Next base: position 1,708,156 of record ML778782.1, read on the forward strand.
ATTTATGAAAAAATTAAGTATCAGGGAAATTGGAAGAAATGAGAGCGTAAATGAAGATAAACCCATTAGATAGCCCACGAGGTGTAGGGTAGTTGATGATGGAATGTATTGTTAAGGCACTATGTTATGTGAAGTCATCGGTTTGAAATATTGACTTACCTTGTGTGTCGTGTATGGGGCATCGTGGGTACGCCTGGAAGTTATAGTGGTAGTAGTTGGATAACACAACCACGTGTCATGCGAGTACGTGCCCGACTAGTTGTTGATTCCACTAGTCACAAAAATATAAACCCATTAGATGAAAGTGTGAAAGTGTCATGCAAGTTAAAGTATAAAATGTATAACACTTCAAGTATATAAGAGGCAAATTATATATGTTTTAGCTACATATGAATGAAAAGTGTGATGATTATATATGTTAATGCTTATGTCAAAACAAATTGGAAGGTTATATATGAAAAATGAATCAATATACATATATGTAGGTTTTAATAAACAACAACAAATATATATAAACATGTACGAAGCAAGGCATACTGCGAGCTTACACTCAAGAAACCTCTGAACGAAAAAATTCTATTAAATCAAACCATTTTCGTGTGTGTTTCTATTGTACAATTGGTCCAATTTTATAACAATAGGTGACCACAACAACCATGTCATAATTAGATATTTAGTTCAACCATATGCATAAATATCTCCAATAATATATCCTTAAATATTTCCATGAATCTCTCAACCAATATTCATCCCTAACATATCTCTTTTTTTCTCATCTATGATTCTTACGTAGGCTTCTATGATTGGTCTACTTCATTAACATATTGCAATGTATTCATTTAACATCACAAGTAGGAATTAATACTTCATACTCCCCCTTGACAAATACTTTTGATCTCAAAATGTAATCATCATCCTCTATCTCTTCAATTCTCTTTTGAGTTGGTTCCATTTTCATCTTCATCTTCTATGATAATTGTCTTCATCTTCTGTCTTTTGCAATCTTCTTCTTTTGGTCTTTTGTCTTCATCCGATGACATCTGCCAATCAAGCACAAAGTATGAAAATCAAAGACTAAGATACCAATAAAATATACAAAACAACATGCAGCAAAGAAACTACTCATATACAACATGTACAAGAGTATTGCCTAGGCATTATTTCTTAATCATAATACCTCTTCAAATAGATCCTATTGCGGGGCTCATTTAAAATATTCCCTTCATAATATTATAATTCATAAGCTCTGTTGCTAAGGACACGTCTCATAACGTAAGGACTATGCCACATATGATTGAATTTGTTAACCCCTAAAGTGTCCTTATCCTTGTCATAAACTAAAATCAAGTCTCCTTTAGAGAAAACTTGAAGATGAACCTATTTATCATACTGAACCTTGACATATTTTTATGCACCTTATTTACAGTGGCTACATCCTTGTAGTTTTCATCAAGTCACACTAAGTAAACAAGACACTCTTCCTTGGAAGTTGTGTTAGGTAGGAACTTGCTTGTTAACTTGAATGAGTAGATCACACACTCAATCAACAAGATAGCCTCTGCTCCATACACAATGGGTAAGATATCCTCTACTACATGCACAAGCTAGACAGGAGTGAACCCAATAGCAGTCTTGAATAAGATTCAATATGCCCACAGAGTTGAAAATAACATTATGTGCCAATTAGACTTGCTCATTAATCATCCTCTAGAGTATGGTTTTCAAAGTCTTGTTAACGACTTGTACTTGTGCATTCACTTGAGGATAGTAAGGGGATGAATGTTCCTGTCAGAACCCCAATTTGGTTTCTAGTTCCATCATCATTTTGTTTTGAAAGTGAGTGGCATGATGAGTGATAATTTATGTGGGCACACCAAACCTAGTGATGACTTGATTGAATATGAAAAGCGTTGATGTCTCACCATCGTTAGAGAAAGTAGGCATGACTTCATCCCACTTGGTGAAGTAGTCTATAACCACAATAATGTATTTATGGCATTTTACCAAAGTTGAATGGCACGTCATAAAATTGCCCCCCAACTTAACAAAAGGACCAATGGTGACAACAAGGCATAATGGAGCTAGATGTGTGCACATTTTCTTTGTGAAAATTTGACATGGGCGGCATTTCTTGACTGCTTCTATACAATCCTTGAAAATTGAAGTCCAAAAATATCTCACATGCAAAATATTTTGAGCTATCATCAACCTAGAAAGATGACTTCCACAAGCTCCATTGTTACAATTATTAAGAGCCCTCTCAGCCTCCTCATTGTTCAAGCATCAATGTAAAATGAGATCAACCTCTTAATCATACAAAGCGTCATCGATAATGAGGTAGTTCTTCATGCGATAATGAACGTGTCAACATTCATCGCAAGGGAAGTGAGAGGGGTACCTTTGGGTCTATAGATATACTAAGATGTACCCATACCATGATCTCATATGTAGATATGATGGAAGCAAGAAATCACCCAGACACGACATAAAAGATGAACTTTTGGGGATTCAAGCAAACTCTACAATCTCAACATCTATTGAATGTTGCATGAAGATGGGTTGGGTGGTCAACCCTTTTCTTTGATCGAGTGGCCAAATCATCCAAGTAAGCCTCAACGTTATGTTTTATGTCATGAAAAGCATACGATATGGCATGTTGAATTGTTACTCCATAATTTTTTAGACCAAACGACATTTTCTTGTATGCAAATGTGCCTTAAGGATAGATAAATGTGGTCTTGTGTTGATCTTCAAGCCAAATATTAATTTGATTATAATAAAAAAATCCATCCATAAATGAAAATATTTCATTTATGGCACATTGATCAATGATATGATTAATGAATGGCATGGGATAATTGTCTTTGGGGCATGCTTTATTTAGATCTCGGAAGTCAATACATATATGAATGGTTCCCTACTTCTTATCCATAGGAACTAGGATTGAGACCCATCTTTCAATAATTTTTCGACTTCCACCTTAATGACTATTGTCTTATGAGAATTTGTTGATCATAAATTGTGTCAAATAGGTTTCACACTGTCATAAGTTTTAATCCCATGTTTGAAAATACAAGGATCTATGCCTAACATTTCTTCATATGACCAAATGAAAACATCACTATATTCTTCAAAGAGAGCAGTGTAAAACTAAATTTATTCAGGGGAGAAATATTCTTTGATCAATGCATTCCATACAATGTTAGGTTTATTGGAAATACTGAGTGGTATTATTTTCAATTTTTTTCCATAATTCCCCTTGCATACACATCATGTGTCGAGAGGAGACTTTCAAAACAAGTCATGACTTCTAAAATGGCCTCATGTAATGGTAAGACCATGTCCAAGAAATCTTGGGTGCTAAGAGAGTTGAAGGCCCATATGGGCAATGTATACTAATCACATTCCACACAAAATGAAGGGTTGTGATTAGTTTTTGTAGATGCCAACTGAATGGTTTGGTAAGCAATCTCAACTATAGATAAAGGCATAGCCATCCCTATACATCCATTAACCTCCACCAAATTAGAGGCATTTAACACTTGATCCAGATTGTATGAGAAGAAAAAAATGAATACAGATTATTAAAATATGCTTAACACATAATAACAGAGATACAATAAAACTGGTTTTCTATTCAATAACGAAATAAGCTGAAACTGTAAAATGCAGCGGAAAACAAGCTTACTGGAATGGTGGCGGCTTGTCTATGAGAAGAGATGTGACGACTGTGCTCATTCGCAAGAAGATGATTACAATGAGGCTATGCAGGAATTTTAACAATAAAAAGTAATGTCAAAAACCCTAGACATCCAAAAACCTAACCCTAGGAGATGAAGCGCCAAAAGTCACGTGGGCCCTGTTTGGGTAAGTCAGTACATCAACTTCTCAGGGTCGTAACTTTTGCATACGATCTCTGTTTTTGGTGCACGATAGCCCGTTGGAAAGGTATCGTCGATGAGATTCATTTTGGGGGCTCAATCATTCCTTAGACTATCATTGCGAAGCTCAATCCCAAAAAACCTTCATTTAGGCCCTCAAAATGGCCCCGGAAGTTAAAACTGCTAAAAATAGTAAATTGCCAAAATTGTCAGAAAACTGTTTTGGGAGAGTTGGAAAAGATGGGTGGCCACCGATATCCACCTCGATCAATCCTCCCTCCTTCGAAATAAATGGTCTCCATTGCGTTGAGTTCCCCCATAAGATCAGTAAATTTCTATTGAATTTGGCCCCGGGTGAGCCACTTGTCTTGGTGCAGGAGTTGCCATGCTTTGACGACTTGATAAAGATGGATCCTTTATTGCCAAGTGCCCTTGATCTGTGTGTCCACAATCTGATCACTGGATGCATGTTGCATGTAGTCAGGGTTTAGCTCTGTTGGTGTCAACTGCTCTGTTATCTCTGAGGTGTCCAATAATGGTGGGAAATATGGCTGAAGGAGAGCCACGTTGAAGACTGGGTACAAGCTAAGGAAAGGGGGAATGTTGAGCTCAAAAGCATTGTCACCCACAACCTTAGTGATGGTGTACGTCCCATAACAGAGTGGGCGAAGCTTCAGATGGGGCCCTGTAAGGCATTCTTTCTACAAGTGCAATCAAACTTTGTCTCCCACCTGAAACTTATGTGGCATCCGATGTTGATCATGGTGCTGCTTATACTTGGCATTAGACTTCCGTAGAATATCCTGAACTTGGTGGAGGATGTGTTGGATCCACTCAATGAACCGGGTGGCTTTGTCAGCTTTTGGTGGATCAGGGGATGAGTTGGTCGAGGTAGTCACCAAGGGTAGTGCAACAACCATGGGGACCAATGGTTGGAATCCCAACCCCAGCTGAAAGGGGCTGTGGCCAGTTGAGCTATGCAGGGCTCGATTGTAGCTATGTTGGACATAGGGAAGACTCTCATCCCATGTGTGGGGGTGTTTTGAATTGTACATGCGCAAGATATGTACGATCATCCGATTGACGACCTCAGTTTGGCCATCTGTCTGGGGGTGGAAGGCAATGGATTTGGTGAGCTTGGTATCCAGCAGTGACCAGAGGCTCGACCAGAATGTGTTGAGGAACCGACTATCATGGTCTGAGATAGTGGTTTGTGGGATCCCAAAATGTACCCATACTCATTCAAAGAAGAGCTTGGCAGTGGTTTGTGTTGTGATGTTCTTCTTGCAGGCGGCTAGAATCACCATCTTGGAAAAGAGATCAACAACCACAAAAACACAGTCATTTCCCCTCTTGCTGTACGGGAGGCCCGACATGTAGTCCATTGAGATGGATTCCCACGGCCTGTCAGGAGTAGGAAGAGGGGTGTACAACCATGTTTCTTAGTGGTCGGTTTGGCAATAGCGCAGGCGATGCAAGACCTAATATACTTGCCGACATCCTGTCGAAGTTTCGGCCAGTAAAAATGTTTCTGCAACACTACCACGGTCTTTTCGATGCCAAAGTGTCCTGCCACTCGACTGTAGTGAGCTTCCCAAATCAACTTCTCATGCTCGCTTGATGGAACGCAAAGATGGCTTAGACAACCCAACAATCCATCTTGAAGATGAAAATTAGCGACCACTGAGTTCGCGCCCAACATTTGGTAGGTGGTGGAGAAGTCAGCATCTGTCTCATAGAGGTGGGGCCATCCGAAGGTCTCATAGCGACACGAGTCTAGCACCGTGGTGAGAGTCGTGACTGGAGGTTGGTTAAGGCAATCAACAACTCAGTTGGTACTTCCTTTTTTATACTTGATGTTGAGGTGGAATTGCTGTAAGTAAGTGGACCACTTTTGATGGTGGTCATTCTGCAATTTTCCTTGGGTCTACATGAATTATAGTGGCTTGTGATCAGTGTGGATGATTGTCTCCTTCCCAAGAATGTAATGCCTCCACTGGCGGCATGCTTGCACAATGGAGTACATTTCTTTGTCGTAAGTAGGGTACTTACGGACAACATCTGATAGTGTCTCACTATGATATGCCACGAGGAGGCTGTGTTGAGTTAGAACGACGCCCACAACATAGTCTGAAGCATCTGTCTCGATCTCAAAGGGATGTTGCAGGTCGGTAATGAAATTAATGGGGATGAGCAAAAAAAATTCTTCAAGTCATCGAAGGCTTGTTGTTGGGACAAACCCCACACAAATTTTGCCTTATCGCCACCCCTACTGACTTGGCTAAGGGCCCATGCGACATGAGAGAATCCCAACACAAACCTGCGATAGAAATTGATGAGACCCAACAAAGCTCCGAAGTTCAGTGAGTGTGGTTGGGGTTGGCCAATCACGGATGACCTGGATCTTGGCTGGATCCACATGCACACCATTTTGATCAACGATGTAGCCTAAGTAATGGACCTTATGCATGCCGAAGGAGTATTTTTCCAAGTTTGCATATAGTTTGTGCTGCCGCAGGGTGTGCAGAACCTGTTGAATATGCTGCAAGTGTTTTGCCCAAGTCTTGTTGTAGATGAGGATGTCATCCAGATACACTACTACAAAAGTATTGGTGAAAGTTCATAGGATATTGTCCATCATCCTCATAAAATTTGCTTAAGCATTTGTCAAATCAAAGGGCATGACCAACCATTCAAAAAGACCTTTTGACTTGAAGACAGTCTTCCATACATCTGTCTGTTCTGTTGGGACTTGGTAGTAGCTAGACTTCAGATCAATCTTACTGAAGTATTTGGCCCCCATGAGCTGATCAAGGAGGTCATCGATTCGGGGAATCGGGTACCAGTTTCGGACTCTAATTTTATTCAGAGCCCAATAATCAATGCAGAGTTGCGAGGTCCCATATTTCTTCTGCACCATCACGATTGGGCTACCACAAGGCGATGAGTTGGGACGTACGTGCCCTTTGTGGAGCAGTTCTTGGATTCGCCTCTTGATCTCTTCGTTTTCTAACAGAGAGCGGTGGTAGACTGGCCCATTGGGTAGTGGTGCGCCTAGGGTCAAATCGATGGGATGCTTGACTTGCCAGTGCAAAGGTACCCCGATAGGAGAGGAGAAGATATCTGAGTATTATTCCACAACCTGATCCACTTGCTTCTGTTGTGTGGAGAGATCAGTCACGGAGGCCCTGGATGTGGCTGCGATATTTCGCTCACTCTGAGAGCGAATCATGAAGAAGAAAAATTTCTCGATCTAAGAGACGACCTTCCTGCATTGCTTGACAGAGATCAAGGAAATAACACTAGGAGGGACTACCTCGGGTATCTTGTACAATTTCTTGTTCAAAGTAATAATAACACTACGAGGCCTAGAGTCATATACAACATGACGTTTCCATAAATAAGGTTGGCCCCAAAAGAAAATTACATACATCGAGAGGAGAAACATCACACAATACCTCGTCTTTGAAGGGCTTGATGTCGTATGACTGTCGACACTGTTGGATGACGCGGAGATCACTTTCTTGGCGGAGACATCCAATGGTGTAGGGTTGTGGGTGTGACATTGTCGGCAGGGCCAGCTGCTTGATGACCTTTGCTAAGATGAGGTTCTTTTGGTTACCAATATCAACGATGAAGTGAAACGGGGTGCCTTTTACCCACATTTGTGAATGGAAGAGGCGCTCACCTTCTTCTGGCTCATCTGGTTCACTAGGATGGAGCTTGGTGGTAGAAAAGGTTACATTGGGTTCTACGCCAATGATCCATCTTCCCCTTTCTGGTTCTGACACAGAGTCAGAACCCGCATTTTATTCATAGGCTTTCACTTTGGCCACCAGCGACTACTTTGAGCGACAGTTAGCAGTGTTATACCAAGAGCTCTTATAGAAGTCACACCACTTCCTGGTATCTTTCTTTGTCTTTCCGGTGTACTTCTTTGCTTGTGGCTTGGACTGGTTGTCCTGATATTTTCCATCTTTGATATGTTCTTTGTTCTGTGGGTTGGGGTTGCCCCTTCTTGGCTTTTGTTGTGAGGGGTTCCCAGGCCCAAATTGTCGCATCTTTTGTTTGAGTTTCTGCTCGATTTTGATGACATATCGGTAGGTCATGCCCAAGGAGGAGATGTCCATAAATTCCATTTCGGTCTGGATGTATCTATGCAGAGCACCGTGATACTTGAGCACCAGATGTCGCTCTGAAACTTTGATACCCATCTTGGTGCGCAATGTATGGAAGATATTTGTGAACTCTGGCATTGCTTTGTCTCTTTCTTCCCGCAGTGTGGTCCATTTGGTATACAAGTCGTCGTAACTTACGACAGGGTAGTATTGTTCCTTAATAGCATCCCTAAAGGATTGGTGGCGACTATAAATAATGAGGGTTCCTCTGTTTCATTTTGCTCACAGAAAGTTTCCCACCAATCTTTGACATGGAGAATGACTTTGAGGAGTGCAAAAGTAATATTTTCTCTATTCGAAAATTTATGGACAGAAAAATACCCTTCTAGTAGATTCAACCACTTGTCTACAACATTTGTGTATATCTGACCTTCAAATATAGAAATATCAAAGTTTATTTATACCTTGAAGGGGGTGGCGCCTCCGCTCGAGGAAGATGCGTCGCCTGTTGTTAGCCGCCGAAGGATTTGCGCGAAACTATACATCATCTCGTTCCTCTGTTGCGTGAGGGCTTACTCAAGCAACATTTTCAAAGGATCTCTTGTCCCGTCATCTTTATTTTCTCCTACCATGAGAGGTCACTTGGGCATGCGAGAGATTTTTTCCTCAAGAGAAACAAGCTCGAGATCCTATTCTTTGTACCCTGACCTCGTTGGGGACATGCATTAAGACGACAAGGAGCAGACTGCTCTGATACCACTGATCCAGATTTTATGAGTAGAATGAAATGAATACAGATTATTAAAATATTCTTAATATAGAATAACACATATACAATAAAACTGGTTTTCTATTCAATAACGAAATAAGTTGAAACTGTAAAATGCAGCAGAAAACAAGCTTGTTGGAATGGTGGCGGCTCATCTCTGAGAAGAGATGTGACGACTGCGCTCATTCGCAAGAAGATGATTACAATGAGGCTTTGAAGGCCTTTTTACAATAAACAGGAATGTCAAAAACCCTATACATCCAAAAACCTAACCCTAGGAGATGAAGCGCCAAAAGTCATGTGGGCCCTGTTTGGGTAAGTCAGTACATCAACTTCCTGGCATTGTAAATTTTGCATACGATCTACGTTTTAGACGCACAATAGCCCGTTGGAAAGGTATCATCGAGGAGATTCATTTTGGAGGCTCAATCATGCCTTTGACAATCATTGAGAATATAGATCCCGAAAAACCTTCATTTAGGTCCTCAAAATGGCCTCAGAAGTTTAAATTGCTAAAAATAGTAAATTGCCAAAATTGCCAGAAAACTGTTTTGAGTGAGTTGGAAAAGGTGGGTGGCCACCGATATTGACCTAGATCAATCCTCCCACCTTAGAAATCAATGGTCTCCATTGCATTGAGTTCCCCCATTAGATTAGGAAATTTCTGCTTAATTTGGCCCTGGGTGAGCCACTTGTGTTGGTGCAAGAGACAACCTGCTTTGACGACTCGATAAAGATGGATCCTTTGTTGTCTGGTGCCCTTAATATGTGTGTCCACAATCTGATCACTAAATTCTTGTTGCATGCAGTTAGGGTTGATCTTTGTTGGTGTCAATTGCTCTGTTATCTCTGAGGTGTCCAATAATGGTGGGAAATATGGCCAAAGGAGAGCCACGTTGAAGATTGGGTGCAGGCCAAGGAAAGGGGGAATGTTGAGCTCAATATCACTGTCACCCACAACCCTAGTGATGGTGTGCAGCCCATAACGAAGTGGGTGAAGCTTCCGATGGGGCCCTGTAAGGCGTTCTTTCTGCAAGTGCAATCAAACTTTGTCTCCCACCTGAAACTTATGTGGCACCCGATGTTGATCATGGCGCTTCTTATACTTGGCATTAGACTTCTGTAGAATATCCTGAACCTGTTGGTAGATGTGCTGGATTAGCTCAATGAACCATGTGGCTTTGTCAACTTCTGGTGGAGCAGGGGACGAGTCGGTCGAGGTTGTCACCAGGGGTAGTGTAACATCCATCGGGCCCAATGGTTGGAATCCTAACCCCACCTGAAAGGGGCTGTGGCCAGTTGAGCTATGCAAGGCTCGATTGTAGCTATGTTGACGTAGGGAAGACTCTTAACCCATGTGTGGGGGTGTTTTGAATTGTACATGTGCATGATATGTACGATCATTCGATTGACGACCTCAGTTTGGCCATCTGTCTGGTGGTGGAATGCAATGGATTTGGTGAGCTTGGTATCCAACAGTGACCAGAGGCTCGACCAAAATGTGTTGAGGAATCGACTATCATGGTCTGAGATAATGGTTTGTGGAATCCCAAAATGTACCCATACTCGTTCAAAGAAAATATTGGTAGTGGCTTCTTCTGTGATGTTCTTCTTGCAGGTGACTAGAATCGCCATCTTGGAAACACAATCAACAACCATAAAACCACAGTCATTTCCCCTCTTGGTGGACGGGAGGCACGACATGTAGTCCATTGAGATGGATTCCCACGGCCTGTCAAGAGTAGGAAGAGGGGTATATAGGTCCTATTTCTTAGTGGTCAGTTTACCAATAGTGCAGGCAGTGCAGGACCTGATATACTTGCCGACATCTTGTCGAAGTTTTGGCTAGTAGAAAAGTTTTTGCAACATTGCCACTATCTATTTGACACCAAAGTGTCCTGCCACCCAACTTTAGTGAGCTTCCCAAATCATCTTCTCACGCTCACTTGATGGAACGCAAAGATGGCCCAGATGACACAACAACCCATCTTGAAGAAGGAAATTAGCAACCACTGAGTTCACACCCAACATTTGGTATATGGTGGAGAAGTCAAATTCTGTCTCATAGAGGTGTGACCATCTGGAGGTCTCATGGTTGTAAGAGTCTAGCACCGTGGTGAGTGCCACGACTGGAGGTTAGCCAAGGCAATCAACAAATCGGTTGGTACTTCCTGTTTTATACTTGATGTTGAGGTGGAACTACTGTAAGTATGTGGACCACTTTTGATGGCGATCATTCTGCAATTTTCTTTGGGTCTGCATGAACTGTAGTGGCTTGTGATCAGTGTGGATGACTGTCTCCTTCCCAAGAATGTAATGCCTCCACTGGCGGCAGGCTTGCACAATGGAGTACATTTCTTTGTTGTAAGTAGGGTACTTACGAACAACATCTAATAGTGTCTCACTATGATATGCCACGGGGTGGCCGTGTTTAGTTAGAATGACGCCCACAACATAGTCTGAAGCATCTGTCTCGATCTCAAAGGGATGTTGCAGGTCCGATAATGAAAGTACCAGGGATGAGCACAAACGATTCTTCAAGTCATCAAAGGCTTGTTGTTGGGACAAACCCCACATAAATTTTACCTTACCGCCACCCCTAGTGACTTAGTTGTGACTTAGTTGAGGGTACATGCGACATGAGAGAATCCCAACACAAACTTGCGATAGAAATTGGCAAGGCCCAAGAAGCTCTGAAGTTCACTGAGTGTGGTTGGGGCTGGCCAGTCACAAATGAACTGGATCTTGGTTGGATCCACATGCACATAATTCTGATCAACGATGTAGCCTAAGTAATGGACCATGTCCATGCTGAAAGAGCATTTTTCCAAGTTTGCATATAGTTTGTGCTGCCGCAGGGTGTGCAAAACCTGCTAAATATGCTGCAAGTGTTCCACCCAAGTCTTATTATAGATGATGATGTCATCTAGATACACCACTACAAAAGTATTGGTGAAAGTTCGTAGGATATCTCCCATCATCCTCATAAACGTTGCTAGAGTATTTGTCAAACGAAAGGTCATGACCAACTAATCAAAAAGACCTTCTTTTTACTTGAAGGTGGTCTTCCATACATCTGTCTATTCTATTGGGACCTGGTGGTAGCCAGATTTCAAATCAATCTTACTGAAGTATTTGACCCCCATGAGTTGATCAGGGAGGTTGTTGATTCAACGAATTGGGTACCGGTTTCAGACTGTGATTTTATTCAGGGCCTGGTAATCAATGCAGAGTCACCAGGTCCCATCTTTCTTCTGCACTAGCACGATTGGGATCCCACAAGGCGATGATATGGGACGTATGTGACCTTTGTGGAGAAGTTCTTAGATTTTCCTCTTGATCTCATCGTTTTCTAACAGAGAGGGGCGATAGATTGGCCCATTGGGTAGTGGTGTGCTTGGGGTCAGATCGATGGGATGCTTGACCTGACAGTGCAAAGGTACCCTGATATGAGAGAAGAAGATATCTGAGTATTCTTCCACAACCTTATCCACTTGATTTTTTTGTGTGGAGAGATTGACCGCAGAGGCTCTGGATGTGGCTACGATCTTTCGCTCACTCTGAGAGCAAATAAAAAATAATACAAATTTCCCAGTCTAAGAGATGACCTTCCTGCATTGTTTGGCAGAGATCAAGGAAATCGCACTAGGAGGGACTCACTCGGGTATCCTGTACAATTTCTTGTTCAAAGTAATAATAACACTATGAGGCCTAGACTCATATACAACATGGCGTTTCCATAAATAATGTTGGCCCAAAAGAACATTACAAACTTTGAGAGGATCAACATCACACAATACCTCGTCTTTAAAGGGCTTGATGTCGTATGAAAGTCGACACTGTTGGCTGAGGCGGAGATCGCTTCCTTGGCAGAGCCATCCAATGGTGTAGGGTTGTGGGTGCGACATTGTCAGAAGGGCCAACCGCTTGACGACCTCTGCTGAGATGAGGTTCTTATGGATACCTCTATCAACGATGAAGTGCAACGGGGTGCCTTTTACCCACATCTGTGAATGGAAGATATGCTCACCTTCTTCTAGCTCATCTGCTTCACTAGGATGTAGCTTGGTGGCACTAGGTTCCGCATCAATGATCCATCTTCCTCTTTCTAGTTCTGAATGAGAGTCAGAACCTGCATCTGATTCAGAGGATTTCACTTCGGCCACCAGTGACTACTTTGAGCGGTAGTCAGTAGTGTTATGCCAAGGGCTCTTATGGAAGTCGCACCACTTCCTGGTATCTTTATTTGTCTTTCTGGTGTCTTTCTTTGCTTGCGGCTTGGGCTAGTTGTCCTTATATTGTCTATATTTGCTTGTGGCTTGGACTGATTGTCCTTATATTGTCCATATTTTCTTTTTCCTTTGTTCTGTGGGTGGGGCCACCCCTTCCTGGCTTTTGCTGTGAGGGGCTCCTAGGCCCAAATTGTCGCGTCTTTTCTTTGAGTTTCTGCTCGATTTTGATGACATATCGGTAGGCCACACCAAAGGACAAGATGTCCAAAAATTACATTTCGGTTTGGATGTATCTATGCAGAGAACTGCAATAATTGAGCACAAGATGTCACTCTGAATCTTTGATACCTAGCTTGGTGTGCAATGTATGGAAGATATTTGTGAACTCTCGCACTGCTTGGTCTCTTTCTTGTCGCAGTGTGGTCCATTTGGTATACATGTCGTCGTAACTTCTGATAGAGTAGTATTGTTCCTTAATAGCATCCCTGGAAGATTCCCAGGTGGTCGCGACTGTAAATAATGAGGGTTCCTCTGTTTCCTTTTGCTCACAGAAAGTTTCCCACCAATATTTGACATGGGAAACGACTTTGAGGAGTGCAAAAGTAATATTTTTTCTATTCAAAAAGTTATGGACAAAAAAATACCCTTCTAGTAGATTCAACCACTTGTCTACAACATCTGCATCTATCTGACCTTCAAATATAGGAATATAAAAGTTCATTTGTACCTTGATGGGGGCGGCGCCTCTGCTCGAGGAAGATGCGTCGCATGTTGGTAGCCGCCGAAGGATTTGTGCGAAACTATTCATCATCTCGTTCCTCTGTTGCGTGAGGGATTCCTCAAGAAACATTTTGAAAGGATCTCCTGTCCCGTCATATTTCTTTTCTCCTGCCATGAGACTTCGCTTGGGCATGCGAGATCTTTTGTCGACAAGAGAAACAAGCTCGAGACCCAATTTTTTGAACCCTGACCTCGTTGGGGACACACATTAAGAAGACAAGGAGTAGATAGCTCTGATACCATTGATCCAAATTTTATGAGTAGAATAAAATGAACACAGATTATTAAAATATGCTTAACACATAATAATAGAGGTATAGTAAAACTAGTTTTCTATTCAATAACGAAATAAGATGAAACTGTAAAATGCAGCGGAAAACAAGCTTGTTGGAATGGTGGCGGCTTGTCTCTGAGAAGAGATGTGACGACTGCGCTCATTCATAAGAAGATGATTACAATGAGGCTCTGAAGTCCTTTTTACAATAAACGGGAATTTAGAAAACCCCAGACATCCAAAAACCCAACCCTAGGAGATGAAGCGCCAAAAGTCATGTGGGACTTGTTTGGGTAAGTCAGTACATCAACTTCTCAAGGTCGTAACTTTTGCATATGATATCCGTTTTAGGTGCACGATAGCCCATTGGAAAGGTATCGCTAAGGAGATTCATTTTGGGGGCATAATCATGCCTTTCATTATCATTGAGAAGCTCGATCCCAAAAAACCTTCATTTAGGACCACAAAATGGCCCCGAAAGTTAAAACTGCTAAAAATAGTAAATTGCCAAAATTGTCAGAAAAGTGTTTTGAGCGAGTTGTAAAAGGTGGGTGGCGACCGAAATCCACATGGAACCATCCTCCCTCCTTAGGAAGAAATGGTCTCCATTGCATTGAGTTCCCCCATCAGATGAGGAAATTTCAGTTGAATTTGGCCCCCGGTGAGCCACTTGTCTTGGTGCAAGAGTTGCCCTGCTTTGACGACTCGCTAAAGCTAGATCCTTTGTTGTCGAGTTCCCTTGATATATGTGTCTACAATTTTATCAACGGGTGCATGTTGCATGTAGTCATGGTTGAGCTTTGTTGGTTTCAATTGCTCTGCTATCTCTGAGGTGTCCAATAATGGTGGGAAATATGGTAGAAGCAGAGCCACGTTGAAGACTGGGTGCAAGACAAGGAAAGGGGGAATGTTGAGCTCAAAAGCATTGTCACCCACAACCTTGGTGATGGTGTACAACCCATAACAAAGTGGGCGAATCTTTCGATGGGGCCCGGTAAGGAATTCTTTCTTCAAGTGCAACCAAACTTTGTCTCCCACCTGAAACTTATGTGGCACTCGATGCTGATCATGGCGCTGCTTATACTTGGCATTAGACTTCTGTATAATATCCTGAACCTGTTGGCATATGTGCTAGATCCGCTCAATGAGCCAGGTGGCCTTGTCATATTTTGGTGGAGTAGGGGATGAGTCGACCGAGGTGGTCACCAGGGATAGTGCAACATCCATGGGGCCCGATGGTTGGAATCCCAACCCCACCTGAAAGGGGTTGTGGCTAGTTGAGCTATGCAGGGCTTGATTGTAGCTACGATGGACATAGGGAAGACTCTCATCCTATGTGTGGGGGTGTTTTGAATTGTACATGTGCAGGATATGTACGATCATCCGATTAACGACCTTAGTTTGGCCATCTTTCTGGGGGTGGAAGGCAGTGGGTTTAGTGAGCTTGGTATCCAGCAGTGACTAGAGGCTCGACCATAATGTGTTATGGAATCGACTGTCACGGTCTGAAATAATGGTTTGTGGTATCCCAAAATGTACCCATACTCATTCAAAAAAGAGCTTGGCAGTGGCTTCTGCTGTGATGTTCTTCTTGCAGGTGGCTAGAATTGCCATCTTGGAAAAGCGTTCAACAACCACAAAACATAGTCATTTCCCCTCTTGGTGAATGAGAGGCCCGACATGTAGTCCATTGAGATGGATTCCCATGGCCTGTCAGGAGTAGGAAGAGGGGTGTACAGACCATGTTTCTTAGTGGTCGGTTTTCCAATAGCCCAGGCGGTGCAAAACCTGATATACTTGTCGACATCCCGTCGAAGTTTCGACCAGTAGAAATGTTTCTGCAACACTACCACTGTCTTTTCAATGCCAAAATGTCTTGCCACTACATTTGGTAGGTGGTGGAGAAGTCAGGGTCTGTCTCATAGAGGTGGGGCCATCCGAAGGTCTCGTGGCCGCAAGAGTCGAGCACCGTGGTGAGTGTCGCGACTGGAGGTTGGCTAAGGCAATCAACAACTCGGTTGGTACTTCCTGTTTTATACTTGATGTTGAGGTGGAACTGCTGTAAGTATGTGGACCACTTTTGATGGCGGTCATTCTGCGATTTTCCTTGGGTCTGCATGAACTGTAGTGGCTTGTGATTAGTGTGGATGACTGTCTCCTTCCCAAGAATGTAATGCCTCCACTGGCGGCAGGCTTGCACAATGGAGTACATTTCTTTGTTGTAATTAGGGTACTTACAGACAAAATTTGATAGTGTCTCATTATGATATGTCATGGGGTGGCTATGTTGAGTTAAAACTACGGCCACAACATAGTCTGAAGCATCTGTCTTGATTTCAAAGGGATGTTGCAGGTCCGATAATGAAAGTACTGGGGATGAGCACAAACGATTCTTCAAGTCATTGAAGGCTTGTTGTTGGGACAAACCCCACAAAATTTTGTCCTTACCGCCACCCCTATTGACTTGGTTGAGGGCCCATGCGACATGAGAGAATCCCAACATGAACCCGTGATAGAAATTGGCGATGCCCAACAAAGCTCTGAAGTTCAGTGAGTGTGGTTGGGGATGGCCAGTCATGAATGACCTGGATCTTGGATGGATCCACATGCACACCATTCTGATCAATGATGTAGCCTAACTAATGGACCTTGTCCATGCTGAAGGAGCATTTTTCCAAGTTTTCATATAGCTTGTGCTGCCATAGGGTGTGCAGAACCTGTTGAATATGCTGCAAGTGTTCCACCCAAGTCTTGTTGTAGATGAGGATGTCATCCAGATACACCACTACAAAAGTATTGGTGAAAGGTCGTAGGATATCATCCATCATCATCATAAAAGTTGTTGGAGCATTTGTCAAACCAAAGGGCACTACCAACCATTTAAAAAGACCTTCTTTTGACTTGAAGGTGGTCTTCCATACATCTGCCTGTTCTATTGTGACCTAGTGGTCGCCAGACTTCAGAACAATCTTATTGAAGTATTTGGCCCCCGCGAGTTGTTCAAGAAGGTCGTCGATTCGGGGAATCGGGTACCGATTTCAGAATGTGATTTTATTCAGGGCCTGGTAATCAATGCAGAGTCATTGGGTCCCATCTTTCTTCTGCACCAGCATGATTGGGCCCCCATAAGGTGATGAGATGGGACGTATGTGCCCCTTGTGGAGCAGTTGTTGGATCTACCTCTTGATCTCCTCATTTTCTAACAGAGAGTGGTCTTAGACTATCCCATTGGGTAGGGGTGCATTTATGGTCAGATCGATGGGATGCTTGACCTAACAGTGCAGAGGTTCCCTGGTAGGAGAGGAGAAGCTATTTGAATATTCTTCCACAACCTTATCCACTTGCTTCTATTGTGTGGAGAGATCGATCGTGGGGGCCCTGGATGTGGCTGCAATATTTCTCTCACTCTGAGAGTGAATCACGAAGAAGACAAATTTCCCGGTCTGAGAGATGACCTTCCTACATTGATTGGCAGAGATCAAGGAAATAACACTAGGATGGACTGCCTCGAGTATCCTATACAATTTCTTGCTCAAAGTAATAATAACACTATGAAGCCTAGACTCATATACAACATGACATTTTCATGAATAAGGTTGGACCAAAAGAACATTACAAACTTCGAGAGGAGCAACATCACACAATACCTCGTCTTTGAAGGGATTGATGTCGTACGACAATCATCATTTTTGGTTGACGCGGAGATCACTTCCTTGGCGGAGCCATCCAATGGTGTAGGTTTGTGGGTGCGACATTGTCGGCAGGTCCAGCCGCTTGACGACCTCTGTTGAGATGAGGTTCTTCTAGCTACCGCTATCAATGATGAAGTGCAACGGGGTGCCTTTTACCCACATCTGTGAATGGAAGAGGTGCTTGCCTTCTGCTGGCTCATCTGGTTCACCAGGATGGAGCTTGGTGGTAGAAACGGTGGCATTGGGTTCTACGTCAATAATCCATCTACCCCTTTCTGGTTCTAACTCACAGTCATAACCTGCATATGATTTAGAGGCTTTCACTTCGGCCACCAGCGATTGCTTTGAGCAACAGTGAACAATGTTATGCCAAGGGTTCTTATGGAAGTCACACCACTTCCCGATATCGATCTTTGTCTTTTTAGTGTCCTTCTTTGCTTGTGCCTTGGACTGGTTGTCCTGATATTGTCCATATTTTCTTTGTCCTTTTTTCTGTGGGTTGGGACCACTCCTTCCCGGTTTTTGTTGTGAGGGGTTCCGAGGCCCAAATTGTCGCGTCTTTTGTTTGAGCTTATGCTTGATTTTGACGGCATATCGGTAGGCCGTGCCGAAGGAAGAGATGTCCATAAATTCCATTTCTTTCTGGATATATCTATGCAGAGCACCGCGATACTTGAGCACCAGATGTCACTCTGAATCTTTGATACCCAATGTATGGAAGATATTTGTGAACTCTGGCACTGCTTGGTCTCTTTCTTTCCGCAGTGTAGTCCATTTGGTATACAAATCGTCGTAACTTCCGACAGGCTAGTATTGTTCCTTAATAGCATCCCTGAAGGATTCCTAGATGGTCACGACTGTAAATATTGAGGGTTCCTCTATTTCCTTTTTCTCACAGAAAGTTTCCCACCAATCTTTGACATGGGGAACGACTTTGAGGAGTGAAAAAGTAATCTTTTCTCTATTGGAAAAGTTATGGATAGAGAAATACCCTTCTAGTAGATTCAACCACTTGTCTACAACATTTGCATCTATTTGACCTTCAAATATAGGAATATCGAATTTGATTTGTACCTTGAAGGGGGCGGTGCCTCAACTCAAGGAAGATGCGTCGCCTGTTGGTAGCCGCCAAAGGATTTGCGCAAAACTATCCATCATCTCATTTCTCTGTTGTGTGAGGGATTCCTCAAACAAAAATTTTAAAGGATCTTCTGTTCTGTCATCTTTCTTTTCTCTTGACATGAGAGGTCGCTTGGGCATGCGAGAGCTTTTGTCCTCAAGAGAAACAAGCTCGAGACCCAATTCTTTGTACCCTGACCTCGTTGGGGATATGCATTAAGACAACAAGGAGCAGACCACTCTGATACCACTGATCCAAATTTTATGAGCACAATGAAATGAATACATATTATTAAAATATGCTTAACACAAAATAACAGAGATACAGTAAAACTAGTTTTCTATTCAATAACGAAATACGCTGAAACTGTAAAATGCAGCGAAAAACAAGCTTGCTGGAATGGTGGCGGCTTGTCTCTGAGAAGAGATGTGACGGTTGCGCTCATTCACAAGAAGATGATTACAATGAGGCTCTAAAGGAATTTTTACAATAAATAGGAATGCCCAAAACCATAGACATCCAAAAACCTAACCCTATGAGATGAAGCACCAAAAGTCATGTGGGCCCCGTTTGGGTAAGTCAATACATCAACTTCAAGGGGTCGTAACTTTTTCATACGATCTATGTTTTAGGCGCAAAATATCCCGTTGGAAAGGTATCTTCGAGGAGATTCATTTTTGGGGCTTAATCCTTCCTTCCAATATTGTTGAGAAGCTCGATCCCGATAAACTTCATTTAGGCCCTCAAAATGGCCCCAGAAGTTAAAACTGCTAAAAATAGTAAATTGTCAAAACTGCCATAAAACTCTTTTGAGAGAGTTGGAAAAGGTGGGTGGCCATCGATATCCACCTGGATCAATCGTCCCTCCTTAGGAATAAATGGTCTCCATTGCATTGAGTTTCCCCATTAGATGAGGAAATTTCTGCTGAATTTGACCCTGGGTGAGCCACTTGTCTTGGTGCAGGAGCTACCCTACTTTGACGACTTGATAAAGTTGGATCATTTATTGTCGAGTGCCCTTGATCTCTGTGTTCACAATTTGATCACTAGATGCCTATTGAATGCAGTCAGGGTTGAGATCTATTGGTGTCAACTGCTCTGCTATGTCAGAGGTGTCCAATAATGGTGGGAAATATGGCCGAAGGAGAGCCACGTTGAAGACTAGGTGCAGGCCAAGGAAAGGGGGAATGTTGAGCTTAAAATCATTGTCACCCACATCCTTCGTGATGGTGTATGTCCCATAACGGAGTGGGTGAAGCTTCCGATGGTTCCCTGCAAGGCATTTTTTCTACAAGTGCAACCAAACTTTGTCTCCCACCTGAAACTTATGTGGCACCCGATGTTGATCATGGTGTTGCTTATACTTGGCATT
The DNA here is from genome assembly GCA_009831015.1 of Picea engelmannii. NCBI lineage: Eukaryota > Viridiplantae > Streptophyta > Pinopsida > Pinales > Pinaceae > Picea > Picea engelmannii. The sequence goes on from ML778782.1 coordinate 1,728,394, forward strand.
AGACTTATGTAAAATATCATGAACCTGTTGGCGTATGTGCTGGATCCACTCAATGAACCGGGTGGCTTTGTCAGCTTCTGGTGGAGCAGGGGATGAGTCGGCTGAGGTGGTCACCTGGGGTAGTGCAACATCCATGGGGCCCAATGGTTGGAATCCCAACCCCACCTAAAAGGGGATGTGGCTAGTTGAGCTATACAGAGCTCAATTGTAGCTATGTTGGACATATGGAAGACTCTCATCCCATGTGCGGGGGTGTTTTGAATTGTACAGATGCAGGATATGTATGATCATCCGATTGACGACCTCAGTTTGGCCATCTGTCTGTGGGTGTAAGGCAGTGGATTTGGTGAGCTTGTATCCAGCAGTGACTAGAGGCTCGACCAAAATGTGTTGAGGAACCAAATGTCACAGTCTGAGATAATGGTTTGTGGGATCCAAAAATGTATCCATACTCGTTCAAAGAAGAGCTTGATAGTGGCTTCTACTGTGATGTTCTTCTTGCAGGTGGCTAGAATCGCTATCTTGGAAAAGCGATCAACAATCACAAAAACACGGTCATTTCCCCTCTTGGTGGACTGGAGGCCCGACATGTAGTCCATTGAGATGGATTCCCATGGCCTGTCAGGAGAAGGAAGAGGGGTGTACATGCCCTATTTCTTAGTGGTTGGTTTGGCAATAGCTTAGGCAGTGTAGGACCTGATATACTTGCCGACATTCTGTCGAAGTTTCAGCTAGTAGAAATGTTTCTGCAACACTGCCACTATATTTTCGATGCCAAAGTGTCCTACCACCCGACTTTAGTGAGCTTCCCAAATTAGCTTATCGCGCTCGCTTGATGGAACAAAAAGATGGCCCAAATGACACAACAAACCATCTTGAATATGGAAATTAGCGACCACTAAGTTCACGCCCAACATTTGGTAGGTGGTGAAGAAGTCAGAGTTTGTCTCGTAGAGGTGGGTCCATCCAGAGGTCTCATGGCTGCAAGAGTATAGCACCGTGGTGAGTTTTGTGATTGGAGGTCAGCTGAGGCAATCAAAAACTCAGTTGGTACTTCCTATTTTACACTTGATGTTGAGGTGGAACTATTGTAAGTATGTGGACCACTTTTGATGGCAGTCATTCTGCAATTTTCCTTGGGTTTGCATGAACTGTAGTGGCTTGTGATTAGTGTGGATGACTGTCTCCTTCCCAAGAATGTAATGCCTCCACTAGCGTCAGGCTTGCACAATGGAGTACATTTATTTGTCTTAAGTAGGGTAATTACAGAAAACATCTGATAGTGTCTCACTGTGATATGCCATGGGGTGGCCCTGTTGAGTTAGAATGATGCCCACAATATAGTCTGAAGCATCTGTCTCAATCTCAAAGGGATGTTGCAGATTCGATAATGAAAGTATTGGGGATGAGTACAAACGATTCTTCAAGTCATCGAAGGCTTGTTGTTGGGATAGACCCCACACAAATTTTTCCTTACCACCACCCCTAGTGACTTGGGTGAGGGCCCATGCGACATGAAAGAATCCCAACATGAACCTGCGATAGAAATTGGTGAGGCCCAAGAAGCTTTGAAGTTTAGTGAGTGTGGTTGGGGTTGGCCAGTCATGGATGACCAGTATCTTGACTGGATCCACATGCACACCATTCCGATCAATGATGTAGCCTAAGTAATGGACCTTGTCCATGCCGAAGGAGCATTTTTCCAAGTTTGCTTATAGTTTGTGTTGTCCCAGGGTGTGCAGAACCTGTTGAATATGCTACAAGTGTTCCGCCCAAGTCTTGTTGTAGATGAGGATGTCATCCAAATACACCACTACAAAAGTATTGGTGAAAGGTTGTAGGATATCGTCCATCATCCTCATAAAAGTTGTTGGAGCATTTGTCAAACCAAAGGGCATGACCAACCATTCAAAAAGAACTTATTTTGACTTAAAGGCGGTCTTCCATACATCTGTCTGTTCTATTGGGATCTGGTGGTAGTTGCACTTCAGATCAATCTTACTGAATAATTTGGCCCCCATGAGCTGATAGAACAGTGGTAGACTGACCCATTGGGAAGTGGTGCGCCTGGGGTCAGATCGATGGGATGCTTGACCTAGAAGGGCAGAGGTACCCCAATAGGAGAGGAGAAGATATCTGAGTATTCTTCCACAACCTTATCTAGTTGCTTCTATTGTGTGGAGAGATCGGTCATGGAGGACCGAGATGTCGTTGCGATTTTTTGCTCACTCTGAGAGCAAATCACGAAGAAGACAAATTTCTCGTTCTGAGAGATGACCTTCCTGCATTGTTTGGCAGAGATCAAGGAAATAACACTAGGAGGGAATGCCTCATGTATCTTATACAATTCCATGTTCAAAGTAATAATAACACTATGAGGCCTAGACTCATATACAACATGACGTTTTGATAAATAAGGTTGGCCCAAAAGAACATTACAAACTCTGAGAGGAGCAACATCACACAATGCCTCGTCTTTGAAGGGTTTGATACCGTATGACAGTCGACATTGTTGACTAACGCGAAGATTTCTTCCTTGGTGGAGCCATCCAATGGTGTAGGGTTGTGGGTGCAGTGCTGTTGGCAGGGCCAACCGCTTGACGAGCTCTGCTGAGATAAGGTTCTTCTGGCTACCACTATCAACGATGAAGTGCAATGGGGTGCCTTTTACCCACATCTGTGAATGGAAGAGGAGATCACCTTCTTCTGGCTCGTTTGGTTCACCAGGATGGAGCTTGGTGGTATAAATAGTGGTACTGGGTTCCATGTCAATGATATGTCTTCCCCTTTATTGTTCTGACTCAGAATCAAAAACCAGATCTGATTCAGAGGCTTTCACTTCGGCCACCAGAGACTGCTTTGAGCGGAAGTCAACAGTGTTATACCAAGGGCTCTTATGGAAGTTGCACCACTTCTCGGTATATTTCTTTGTCTTTCCAGTGTCCTTCTTTTCTTGCGGCTTGGACTAGTTGCCCTAATATTTTCCATCTTTGATATGTCCTTTGTTCTATGGGTTGGAGTCGCCCCTTCTTGGCTTTTGCTGTGAGGGGTTCTCAGGCCCAAATTGCCGCATTTTTTGTTTGAGCTTCCACTCAATTTTGACGGCATATCGATAGGTCGTGCCCAAGGAAGAGATGTCCAAAAATTCCATATTGGTCTGGATGTATCTATGTAGAGCACCAGATGTCGCTTCGAATCTTTGATACCCATCTTGGTGCACAATGTATGTGTTGATGATAAAAATCACAACAAAGATTTTGCCCACAAAGTATTGCTAAAGCCTATTATTATAAGCTAACGAGTTATATAATACTAGTAGGTGGGACCCACTTGTAGGTTGGGAGATCAGGTCTGATTCTTATTTCATGTTTATGCTGTTGTTCGACACTGCTTATAGGGTTCTACATGATTGATGAAATCTTCTTTTTATTAACAATGGATAATGCCTACTATGTGTAGTTTCTAATTGCTCTAAGCTCTAAATTCCATATTGTGTGAATGGCTTATATCCACTGTTATCACATTGCTATTAGCACCATGATCTGTTACATGTTGCACCTGCACAAAACACATGTTAGTCATGACAAAAGATAACAGAAATATGGAACAAATCCAATGAAAAAAAGGTTATCCTACACTATGCTATGCTATGATACATTATATGCAAGTGAATTTAAAGGGATTGTTGTTAGTCCTAGCTAACAAAGTTAGTGTCGATTTATTGAGTTATATGGAAACATGGTGGATATGCGTTATGGTATAGTTGGCAATGGTTAAGGGTGATATGGGTGGCACATTTTTCAAGTGATGGATGTTAAGTTCAATGCATAGATTTATTAAGCGGATTAATGAAAGGCTGGTTGGCGTGTACTAAGGAATTGAATGAATGGAGGATGGAGGCAATGTGCATTTACTGCACGTCACTCCATACCCCTTTCACTAGACATCACCCTAGCTTGGATATTGTTCAATTGTGTTTTGTTGTGGTTAAGCTCTGATTTTCAGGCAAGGGAAGAATCGCTCGACCAAGCTCGCGATTTTAAGGCTTTTGGTTACAAGTATGTCTTTTTCTCCATCCATGAACCTGCTCTAGTTATGAAATAGATACTGGCTTGGTGATGTATGGGTATGTGCTTTTCTTAATACTGTGATATTTCTTTAGAATGGATGGTTTGTGTGGTTTTTGTTATAATGATGGTTGAAGTCATGGTTTCATTTATCATTCTGAGTGCTAGAAGCCATGAAGGCTCTATGTCGTCCTTATTGGTTGTGGTTGAAGGGTTTCAGGTTGGCTGGCTGTCTCCACACTTTTCTTGTCACCATACCCATTCGTTTTGCTAATTATGGGGTTGTTGGGTTTGAACCACCTTGTGTCATTGCGTATCATTTCACCTAGGTATGGGTTCGTTCATGCTACTGATGTTTGCGCAGTGGGTTTTGATGGATATTATTAAGGGTTTTTCTTAAGGTTGATTGCTATTTCTTGACTCTATTTTATCTCAACATTCTTCGGGTTGATTGGGAAAACCACGAGGGTTATACCCTGTGTGTTCTCGGTGTTATTACAGACCAAAATGAAGCCTTTGCCCCTCTATTCATAGTCTCTCCTATCTCGAGAACTGTCATCATATCCGTGAAGTTGTTGATGGTATACCTTGTGTGTCCACCATATGGTCTCAAAGGTTCTCACCCACTGTTGGGGGTCGAATCCAGTTCCCCTATGTTGGTCCACAGAACGAACCCTTGATTACTCAAATATCGACTTTTGATAAATGGAGACTGTTATATCCTGTCGGGTATTGTTGATTGTTATGAGTTAGTGGTGTATCGATGATGGTGTTCGATTGTTGGCTAGTCTCTCTTGATTACATTGACAGTGGTTTTGGTTATTGTATTTAGCCATTGCATTGCCTATTATAACAGTCGAATCGATAACTCAACATGGTTAATTGGTTGATTGGAGAAATGGGATTGAATACACAGTCGTTGTCTTTTACATTGTAATTATTGAATTGTCAACCCAACATTAGTTTATAATTGATTAAATCACAACGATGCTTTTAGCGTGATGCGTTGATATGTGTGGCCTTCCTACAACATGTTAGGTTGAGTTAGTGGTTGTTGTGACTGTGTGTTTTAAATTGCCAAATGGGAGTATTGCAATCGTGATAATTGTGGCGTGGCTATCCACTGTATATGCTATGGATATTGTTTGATTGCACCATCAGAGATGGTCATGGGTTTTTAAACAATATGGATTTGTTGCAATTTGATCTATTTGAGAAATGGGATTGGGCATATTGTTGTTGCCTCGTTGTATTGGATTGATAGCTCAACATCGTTGATGTATAGATTTAGATTAATTAGACCTGTACAATCATAGAAATGCTCTTGCGTTTTGTTGAATGGTCTGTGTATCCCACAACATTGTATGAGTTGAAATGGTGATTGTTGCTACTATGTATTTAAATGGCAAGTCAGGATTTTTGCAAATTAAAACATTGATGATTTGGTTTGACTATCCACTATGTATGTTGATGAATATCATGCATCGTAGCAGAGATAGGCACAGGTTCTGTGACAATATGGTCTCATTACAATTTAATTATTAAATGAAATTAAAGGATGAAATCAGGCATGCTTTTGTGTTTGTGTTCGAATAAGGAAATAATTCATGAACAATGGTTGATGTGTTGATGTTGAACATAGTGGAAATAAGTGACTGTGTGTTCTTTTGGGAATTGTTTTAAAACATTAAGTGGACAAATGAGAAGAGACATAACTCTTCTACAGATTGTTGTGGGAGCCATATTGTCTAGTTTTGATGACACTGTGTTAATGATTTAATTGCAAATAATGAGCAAGTTAATACACATAATTGATTGAATTATACACAATAGTTGTTTAATTAAGCACAATGATTATTTGGTTGGTGTTGGATCTTTTGCGTTGATATAGAATAGTTTTATGGATTACTTAATTAATTTTATGAACATTATCTGCTCTCTTTCCCTACCATTATTTCACTTTTCACTAATTACAAACCCCTCGCCTTCCCATATCCTTTTTTTCACTCCCTGTTCCTAAAATTTAATTATAGTTAAGAGAATTTTGTATTGTGACAGTTTGAAATCACAGTTTCTTGGTTGGATTACAATGACATGTTCCTTGACTGTGTGTTTTCAGTGAGCAGTAACCATGTTTCTTTTCCCCCTCATTTTAACATTTTTTTCTCAATACAAACCCCTCGCATATCCCATAACCTTTTGTTCACCCCCTGCTCACTGACAACAGTTAAGCAATTTGTATGGATTGGATTGCATGAGTCTGATATGTTGCTGAGCCAAGATTTATTTCATATTTTTAAGGAGTTGTCATGTATGGTCATTAAAAGAACTATTTGCTAATCAATCATGCATGCAGGAATGAGATTTTTCAGTCGAGGTATCCATGGCAGAGGTAATCGAGGAAGAGGTAATTGGAACAGGGCCCCTAGAAGGCCTAGATTCTCCGTTCACTTTGATGCTGACTCATATGAGTTAGGCCAACTATTTCAAGCGGGATTTTTCAATTGGATTGGGCAAGGAGTGGTCCAACCTAGGCCCGAAAGTCTGTGTAGACTTGTATGTTTGTGAATTAGTTTTCATGACTGACAAAGGCTATCGTGTAGAGTCGAGTGGGAAACAATCAGTGGCAAGCTGATCCAACTTTTAGAGTTCAATTTTTTATTTTTTGTCAGAGGTCCTTTTGTATGTTTCATTGGGTACGTCTAAGTTTGACTTTGGTCCAAAACTTCTTCCCAAAATTTTGTAAAGAGAATGAATCTTTGATGAATTGGAATGAAATAAAGGATTGCCTTATGTCTCATTTGTCTTGATTATCATCTTGGTGTCTTTTCTTATGTCTCTACATTTATTTCAGCAATTGTTATATTAAAAAAATTATATAAATAATGAATTTTCCAACAAGCTTTTATTTAAAAAAAGACTAGCCTAAGCACTTGTAATCAATACTTGTGAGTTAGGATATTATTTTTGATGGCTATAAACATAGGGTGACATTCCTGTCTATTTTTATTTAGCCAAGAAGAATATGAAAATGCTTGAGTAAGATCATTTCATATATTTCCTCAACATTTACTTGATGACCATACTGGTGAGATCTTCAATATCTCTCTGGTTAATTTTATGCTTGATTAGCATCGATACATCTATTTTTCTGATTTTTATTCTTTGACTGTTTTATTTCTTAATGAATGTGCATGTTGCAAGGCAACCAAATATTGAGCCCAGTCTTCAAGATCATACCAGCATTGCTTTGAACATGTTTAACACCATTTTGGACACTGCCAATACCTGTTCTTAGTCTGCGAAACCATGAGTTCTGAGTTCTAAATCTGTTGAAAACAAATTTCCCTATGGAGTCACCAGTTTGTTGACAATAAAAATCGCAATGAAGATTTTTCCCGCAAAGTATTGCTAAAGCCTACTATTATAAGCCAACGAGATATATAATACTAGTAGGTAGGACCCCCATGTAGGTTGGGAGATCAGATCTGATTCTTATTTCATATTTATGCTATTGTTCGACACTGCTTACAGGGTTCTACATGATTGATGAAATCTTGATTTTATTGACAATGGATAATGCCTATTATGAGTCGTTTCTAATGGCTCTAGGCTCTAAATTCCATATTGTGTGAATGGCTTATATCCATTGTTATCACATTGCTATTAGAGCCATGATCTGTTACATGTTGCACTTGCACAAAACACATGTTAGTCATGAAAAAAGATAAAATAAATATGGAAAAAATCCAATGGAAAAAAGGTTATCCTACATTATGATATATTATATGCAAGTGAATTTAAAGGGATTGTTGTTAGTCCTAGCTAACAAAGTTAGTGGCTATACGATTTATTGAGTTATATGAAAACATGGTGGATATACGTTATGGTATAGTTGGCAATGGTTAAGGGTGATATGGGTGGCACATTTGACAAGTGATGGATGTTAAGTTTGATGCATAGATTTATTAAGCGGATTAATGAAAGGTTGGCTGGCATGTACTAAGGAATTGAATGAATGGAGGATGGAGGCGACATGCATTTACTGCACGTCACTCCATACTCCTTTCACTGGCTATCACCCTAGCTTGGATATTGTTCAATTGTGTTTTTTTGTGGTTAAGCTCCGATTTTCAGGCAAGGAAAGAACTACTCGACCAAGCTCGCGGTTTTAAGGCTTTTGGTTACATGTATGTCTTTTTCGCTATCCATGAACCCGCTCTGGTTATGAAATATATATTGGCTCGGTGATGTATGGATTTGTGCTTTTCTTAAGACTGTGATATTTCTCTAGAATGGATGGTTTGTGTGGTTTTCATTACAATCATGGTTGAAGTCATGGTTTCATTTATCATTCTGACTGCTAGAAGCCATGAAGGCTCTATGTCGTCCTTATTGGTTTTGGTTGAATGGTTTCAGGTTGGCTGGCTGTCTCCACACTTTTCTTGTCACCATACCCAATCATTTTGTTGATTATGGGGTTGTTGGGTTTGAACCACCTTGTGTCACTGGGTATCGTTTCACCTAGGTATGGGTTCGTTCATGCTATTGATGTTTGTGCAGTGGGTTATGATGTCTATTATGCCAAGGGGCTTGCTTAAGGTTGATTTCCATTTCTTGACTCTATTTTGTCTCAACATTCTTCGGGTTGATTGGGAAAACCATGAGGGTTATACCCTGCGTGTTCTCGGTGTTATTACAGACTAAAATGAAGCCTTTGCCCCTCTATTCATAGTCTCTCCTATCTCAAGAATTGTCATCCTGTCTGCGAAGTTGTTGGTGGTATACCCTGTGTGTCCACCGTATGGTCTTAGAGGTTCTCACCCATTGTTGGGGGTCGACTCCAGTTCCCCTATGTTGGTCCATAGATCGAACCCTTGATTACTCAAAGCCCGATTTTTGATAAATGGAGCTCGTTATATCCTATTGGGTATTGTTGATTGTTATGAGCAAGTGGTGTATCAACGATGGTGTTCGATTGTTGGCTCGTCTCTGTTGATTATGTTGACAATGGTTTTGGTTATTGTATTTAGCCACTGCGTTGGCTATTATAACAGTAGAATCGATAGCTCATAATGGTTAATTGGTTGATTGGAGAAATGGGATTGAGTACACAGTCGTTGTCTTTTACATTGTAATTATTGAATTGTCAACCCAACATTAGTTTATAATTGATTAAATCACAATGATGCTTCATGCGTGATGCGTTGGTATGTGTGGCCTTCCTACAACATGTTAGGTTGAGTTGGTGGTTGCTGTGACTATGTGTTTTAAATTGCCAAATGGGAGTATTGCAATCGTGATAATTATGGTGTGGCTATCCACTGTATATGCTATGGATATTGTTTGATTGCACCATCAGAGATGGTCATGGGTTTTTAAACAATATGTTTTTTTTGCAATTTGATAGATTTGAGAAATGGGATTGGGCATACTGTTGTTGCCTCGTTGCATTGGATTGATAGCTCAACATCGTTGATGTTTAGATTCAAAGTAATTAGACCTGTACAGTCACATAAATGCTCTTGCGTTTTGTTGAATGGTCTATGTATCCCACAAAATCATATGAGTTGAAATGGTGATTGCTGCTACTATGTGTTTAAATGGCAAGTTGGGATTTTTGCAAATTAAAATATTGATATTTTGGTTTGACTGTCCACTATGTATGTTGATGAATATCATGCATCGTAGTAGAGATAGGCACAGGTTCTGTGACAGTATGGTCTCATTACAATTTAATTATTAAATGAAATTAAAGGATGAAATCCGGCATGCTTTTGTGTCTGTGTTTGATTAAGGAAATAATTCATGGACAATGGTTGATGTGTTGATGTTGAACAGAGTGGAAATAAGTGACTGTGTGTTCATTTAGGAATTGTTTTAAAACATTAAGTGGAAAAATGAGAAGAGACAAAACTCTTCTACAGATTGTTGTGGGAGGCATATTGTTTAGTTTTGATGACACTCTATTAATGATTTAATTTCAAACAGTGAGCAAGTTAATACACATAATTGATTGAATTATACACAGTAGTTGTTTAATTGAGCACAATGATTATTTGGTTGGAGTTGGATTTTTTGCGTGGATATAGAATGGTTTTATGGATTACTTAACTAATTTTATGAACAATATCCGTTCTCTTTCCCTACCATTATTTCAATTTTCGCTAATTACAAACCCCTCGCCTTCCCATATCCTTTTTTCACTCGATGTTCCTAAAATTTAATTATAGTTAAGAGAATTCTGTATTGTGACAGTTTGAAATCACAATTTCTTCGATGGATTATAGTGACATGTTCCTTGACTATGTGTTGTCAGTGAGCAGTAACCATGTTTCTTTTCCCCCTCATTTTTACATTTTTTGCTCAATACAAACCCCTCGCATATCCCAACACCTTTTGTTCACCCCCTATTCACTGACAACAATTAAGCAATTTGTATGGATTGGATTGCAATAGTCTGATATGTTGTTGAGCCAAGATTTATTTCATAATTTTAAGGAGTTGTCATGTATGGTTGTTAAAAGAACTATTTGCTAATCAATCATGCATGCAGGAATGGATTTTTTCAGTTGAGGTAGCCATGGCAGAGGTAACCGAGGAAGAGGTAATTGGAACAGGGGCCCTAGAAGGCCTAGATTCTCCATTCACTTTGATGATGACTCACAAGAGTTAGGTCGGCTATTTAAGGCTGGATTTTTCAATTGGATTGGGAAAGGAATGGTCCAACCTAGGCCTAAAAGGCCTCCCTTCCAAGCTCCACAAGCCCCTGGTATTCTCGTGCCCCCTCATGTCTCATTGCAACCCGAGGTTCCCGAAAACGATGGATGGCAAGAGATTTTCCACCTAGCAGTCTCCCAACATCGTGGCTGGCCAAATTTGTCTTTACCTTCTCCCCTCCTGTCAATTAGATTGTCCAATTTGCCCTTGTCCAATCACCAGTTCAATCCTCCCATGAGAGCAAAAGGTTTAAACCCGAGGCCCACTATGCCCCTGACAAAGGAAAATCCATTGTTGTCCCTTCCTCATCCTCTAATGGCTCTGATAAATCTATGTTCTCTCGGATGCATTTGAGGGATGATTATTCTCATGTGATCAACGAGATTAGGCCTAAAGGCTCAACACACCTAAGGGCAGATTCAGAGAGATCGAAAGGTGACATCAACAAGGGAACGATTACATATTAGAGTGGAAAATATGGATTTTAAATTTTATTTTATTTATTATTGATAACAATTGACTTCATAAGTTTTGGACAACATGTTTTTTGGATATATGAGTAATATATTTTGGAAATAATTTCAAATATCAATGAGATAAATTGTCAAACATGAATGTGATGATAGGAGTCACAAGGAGGGATGTTTTGTTTAATTGACTAGTTATGTTATGATTGTTAAGAGCTAAAGGGGAGTCACAAGGGGTCCCACCTACTATTTATTATTTATTTTAAACCCTTATTATGATTTATTACTTTTCCCCCTAACTAAAAAGTTGGTTGAGTTTTTTTGTTAACTTAACTAATGAATTAGTTCAACTACTTCAACCAATTCTAATTTTCTTAAAGGAAAAAGGAAATGGAGGAACAAGAGGAGGATAGAAGGAGAAGCATACTAAGGTTTTCTCTTTGAGTTTGTGTTGAGATAGTTCAGTTTTCATTCATTCCTTAATTGATTAGAAGCCTAATTATTTTTTATGATAGGAGGGTCTTATTGTAGACGGTAAGATTCAGGGCTGAATTACATCATTCAGACACTTGTTTTTCAGAGGTGTTGATCTATCTTTAATAGTCTGTGTAGACTTGTCTATTTGTGAATTAGTTTTCATGACTGGCAAAGGATATTGTGCAGAGTTGAGTGGGAAGCAATATGTGGCAAGTTGATCCATCTTTTAGAGTTCAGTTTTTTATTTTCTGTCAGAGGTCCTTTTGTATGTTTCAACGGGGACGTTTAAGTTTGACTTTGGTCCAAAACTTCTTCACGATTTTTTTTTAAAGAGAATGACTCTTTGATGAATTGGAATGAAATAAAGGATTGCATTATGTCTCATATGTCTTGATTATCATCTTAGTGTCTTTTCTTCTGTCTCTACATTTATTTCAACAACTGTTATATTCAGAAAATTATATAAATAATGAATTTTCCAGCAAGCTTTTATTTAAAAAAATACTAGCCTAAGCACTTGTAATCAATACTTGCGAGTTAGGATATTATTTTTGATGGCTATAAACATAGGGTGACATTCCCTTCTATTTTTCTTTAGCCAAGCAAAATCTGAAAATGCTTGAGTAAGATCATTTCATAACTTTCCTCAACAATATGGAATATATTTGTGAACTCTGGCAATGCTTGGTCTCTTTCTTGCCACAATGTGGTCCATTTGGTATACAAGTCATCGTAACTTCCGACAGGGTAGTATTGTTCCTTAATAGCATCCATGAATGATTCACAGGTGCACGCGATTGTAAATAATGAGGGTTCCTCTGTTTCCTCTTGCTCAGAGAAAGTTTCCCACCAATCTTTGACATGGGGAACAATTTTGAGGAGTGCAAAAGTAATATTTTCTTTATTCGAAAAGTTATGGACAGAAAAATACCCTTCTAATAGATTCAACCACTTGTCTGCAACAACTGCGTATGTCTGACCTTCAATTATAGGAATATGGAAGTTTATTTGTACCTTTAAGGGGACGACGCCTTTGCTCAAGGAAGATCCATCGCCTGTTGGTAGCCGTCGAAGGATTTGCGCGAAACTATCCATCATCTCGTTCCTTTGTTGCGTGAGGGCTTACTCAAGCAACATTTTGAAAGGATCTCCTGTCCCATCATATTTATTTTCTCCTACCATGAGAGATCGCTTGGGCGTGCGAGAGATTTTTTCCTCAAGAGAAACAAGCTCGAGACCCAATTCTTTGTACCCTGACCTCGTTGGGGACATGCATTAAGATGAGAAGGAGTAGACCGCTCTGATACCACTGATCTAGATTTTATGAGCATAACGAAATGAATACAGATTATTAAAATGTGCTTAACACAAAATAACAAGATACAGTAAAACTAGTTTTCTTTTCAATAACGAAATAAGATGAAACTGTAAGATGTAGCGGAAAACAAGCTTGTTGGAATGGTGGCGGCTTGTCTCTGAGAAGAGATGTGACAGTTGCGCTCATTCGTAAGAAGATGATTACAATGAGACTCTAAAGGAATTTTTACAATAAACAGGAATGTCAAAAACCCTAGACATCCAAAAACCTAACGCTAGGAGATGAAGCGCCAAAAGTCATGTGGGCCCTCTTTGGGTAAGTCAATACATCAACTTCCCGGGGTCGTAACTTTTGCATACAATCTCTGTTTTAGGTGCACGATAGCTTGTTGGAAAGGTATCATCGAGGAGATTCATTTTGGGGGCTCAATCATGTCTTTGATGATCATTGAGAAGTTTGATCTCGAAAAACCTTCATTTAGGCCCTCAAAATGGCCCCGAAAGTTAAAACTGCTAAAAATAGTAAATTGCCAAAATTGCCAGAAAACTATTTTGAGCGAGTGGGAAATGGTGGGTGGCCACTGATATCGAGTTGGATCAATCCTACCTCTTTAGGAATCAATGGTATCCATTTCTTTGAGTTCCCCCATAAGATGAGGAAATTTCTGTTGAATTTGGCCCCGAGTCAGCCACTTTTCTTGGTGCAGAAGCTGCCTTGCTTTGACGACTCGATAAAGCTTGATCCTTTTTTGTCGAGTGCCCTTGATATGTGTGTCCACAATATGATCACTGGATTCATGTTGCATTTAGTCATAGTTGAGCTTTGTTGGTGTCAACTGCTCTGCTATCTCTGAGGTGTCCAATAATGGTGGGAAATATGGTCGAAGGAGAGCCACGTTGAAGACTGGGTGCAAGCCAAGGAAAGGAGGAATGTTGAGCTCAAAATAATTGTCACCCATAAATTTGGTGATGGTGTATGACCCATAACGGAGTGGGCAAAGCTTCTGATCGGGCCCAGTAAGGCATTCTTTCTGCAAGTGCAACCAAACTTTCTCTCCCATCTGAAACTTATGTGGCACTCAATGTTGATCATGGCACTGCTTATACTTGGCATTAGACTTCTATAGAATATCCTTAAGTTGTTGGCGTATGTGATGGATCCTTTCAATGAACTGGGTGGCTTTGTCAGCTTCTGGTAGAGTAGGGGAAGAGTCCGTCGAGGTGGTCACCAGGGGTAGTGCAACATCCATGGGGCCCAATGGTTGGAATCCCAACACCAACTGAAAGGGGTTGTGGCCAGTTGAGCTATGCAGGGCTTGATTGTGGCCATGCTCGACATATGGAACACTCTCATTCCATCTGCGAGGGTGTTTTTAATTCTACCTGTGCATGATATGTATGATCATCCGATTGACGACCTCAATTTGGCCATCTTTCTAGGGGTGGAAGGCAGGGGATTTGGTGAGCTTGGTATCCAGTAATGACCAGAGGATCTACCAGAATGTGCTAAGGAACCAACTGTCATGGTTTGAGATAATGGTTTGTGGGATCCCAAAATGTACCCATACTCGTTCAAAGAAGAGCTTGGTGGTGGCTTCTGCTGTGATGTTCTTCTTGCATGCGGATAGAATCACCATCTTGGAAAAGCGATCAACAACCACAAAAACATAGTCATTTCCCCTCTTGGTGGATGGGAGGCCCGACATGTAGTCCATTGAGATGGATTCCCACGACCTATCAGGAGTAAGAATAGGGGTGTACATGCCCTGTTTCTTAGTGGTCGATTTGGCAATAACGCAGGTGGTGTAGAACCTGATATACTTGTCGACATCCTCTCGAAGTTTCAACCAGTAGAAATGTTTCTGCAGCAATGCCATTGTCTTTTTGATGCCAAAGTGTCATGCCACCCGACTGTAGTGATCTTCCCAAATGAGCTTCTCGCGCTCGCTTGATAGAACACAAAGATGGCCTAGACGACACAACAACCCATCGTGAAGATGGAAATTAGCGACCACTAAGTTCGCGCCCAACATTTGGTAGGTGGTGGAGAAGTCAGAGTCTGTCTCGTAGAGGTGGGGCAATTTGGAGGTCTCATGGCCGCAAGAGTATAGCACCGTGGTGAGTGCTGCGACTGGAGGTCGGTTGAGGAAATCAACGACTCGGTTGGTACTTCCTATTTTATACTTGATGTTGTGGTGGAACTGTTGTAATTATGTGGACCACTTTTGATGGCAGTCATTGTGCAATTTTCTATGGGTCTGCATGAACTGTAGTGGCTTGTGATCAGTGTGGATGAATGTCTCCTTCCCAAGAATGTAATGTCTCCACTGGTGGTAGGCTTGCACAATGGAGTACATTTCTTTGTCGTAAGTAGGGTACTTATGAAGAACATATGATAGTGTCTCACTATGATATGCCACGTGGTGGCTATGTTTAGTTAGAACGACGCCCACAACACAGTATGAAGCATCTATCTCGATCTCAAAGGGATGTTGCAGGTCCGGTAATGAAAGTACTGGGGATGAGAAAAAATGATTGTTCAAGTCATCGAAGGCTTGTTGTTGGGACAGACCCCACACAAATTTTGCCTTACTGCCACCCATAGTGACTTGGATGAGGGCCCATGTGACATGAGAGAATCCCAACACAAACCCGTGATAGAAATTGGCGAGGCCTAAGAAGCTCCGAAGTTCAGTGAGTGTAGTTGGGGTTGGCCAGTCACAGATGACCTGGATCTTGGCTGGATCCACATGAACACCATTCCAATCGATGATGTAGCCTAAGTAATTGACCCTATCCATGTCGAAGGAGCATTTTTCCAAGTTTGTGTATAGTTTGTGTTGCCGCAAGGTGTGAAGAACCTCCTGAATATGCTACAAGTGTTCCGCCCAAGTCTTGTTGTAGATGAGGATGTCATCCAGATACACCACTACAAAATTATTGGTGAAAGGTCGTAGGATATCGTCCATAATCCTCATAAAAGTTGTTGTAGCATTTGTCAAACCAAAGGGCATGAGCAGCCATTCAAAAAGATCTTCCTCTGACTTGAAGACGGTCTTCTATACATCTGTCTGTTCTATTGGGACCTGGTGGTAGCCAGACTTCAGATCAATCTTACTGAAGTATTTTGCCCCCGTGAGTTGATCAAGGAGGTCGTCGATTTGGGGAATCAAGTATTGGTTTCGGATTGTGATTTTATTCAGGGCTTGGTAATCAATGCAGAGTCACCAGGTCCCATCTTTTTTCTGCACCAACACGATTGAGCTCCCACAAGGCGATGAGCTGGGACATATGTGCCCCTTGTGGAGAAGTTCTTGGATCTACCTCTTGATCTCCTCTTTTTATAACAGAGAGCAGTGGTAGACTGACCCATTGGGTAGCGATGCACTTGGGCTTAGATCGATGGGATGCTTGACCTGGCAGTGCAGAGGTACCCCAGTAGGAGAGGAGAAGATATCTGAGTATTCTTCCACAACCTTATCCACTTGCTTTTGTTGTGTGGAGAGATCGGCCGTGAAGGTCCCGGATGTGGCTGCGATCTTTCGCTCAATATGAGAGCCAATCACGAAGAAGACAAATTTCCTAGTCTGAGAGATGACCTTCCTGCATTGCTTGGCAGAGATCAAGGAAATAACACTAGAAGGGACTGCCTCAGGTATCCTGTACAATTTCTTGTTCAAAGTAATAATAACAGTACAAGGCCTAGACTCATATAGAACATGATGTTTCCATAAATAAGGTTGGCCCAAAAGAACATTACAAACTTCGAGAGGAGCAACATCACACCAGCTACAACGTTGTCGGCAGGGCCAACCGCTTGACAACCTCTGCTGAGATGAGGTTTTTCTCGCTGCCGCTATCAACGATGAAGTGCATCAGGTTCTTTTTACCCACATCTGTGAATGGAAAAGGCGCTTGCCTTCTTCTGGATCGTCTGGTTCACCATGTTGGAGCTTGGTGGTAGCAACAGTGGCATTGGGTTCCGCATCAATGATTTGTCTTCCCCTTTCTGGTTCTGACTTAGAGTCAGAACCCACATTTGATTATGAGACTTTCACTTCGGCCACTAGTGACTGCTTTGAATGCACATCAGCAATGTTATGCCAAGGGCTCTTATGGAAGTCTCACCACTTCCTGGTATCTTTCTTCGTCTTTCCGGTGTCCTTCTTTGCTGGCGTCTTGGACTGGTTGTCCTGATATTGTCCATCTTTTCTCTATCCTTTGTTCTGTGGGTTGGTGCTTCTCCTTCTTGGATTTTGTTATTAGGGGTTCCCCGACCCAAATTGCGGCGTCTTTTGTTTGAGCTCTTGCTCGATTTTGACGACATATCGGTAGGCCAGGCCCAAGGACGAGATGTTCATAAATTACATTTTGGTCTGAATGTATCTATGTAGAGCACCACGATACTTGAGCACCAGATGCTGCTCTAAATTTTTGATACCCAGCTTGGTGCGCAATGTATGGAAGATATTTGTGAACTCTGGCACTGCTTGGTCTCTTTCTTTCCGCAGTGTGGTCCATTTGGTATACAAGTCATTGTAACTTCCGACAGGGTAGTATTGTTCCTTAATAGCATCCCTGAAGGATTCCCAGGTGGCCGCGACTGTAAATAATGAGGGTTCCTTTGTTTCCTTTTTCTCAGAGAAAGTTTCCCACCAATCTTTGACATGGGGAACGGATTTGAGGAGTGCAAAAGTAATCTTTTATCTATTCGAAAAGTTATGGATAGAAAAATACCCTTCTAGTAGATTCAACCACTTGTCTACAACATCTGCGTCTATCTGACCTTCAAATATAGGAATATTGAAGTTGATTTGTACCTTGAAGGGGGGCGGCGCCTCCGCTCGAGGAAGATGCGTCGCCTGTTGGTAGTCGCCGAAGGATTTGCGCGAAACTATCCATCATCTCGTTCCTTTGTTGCATGAGGGCTTCCTCAAGCAACATTTTGAAAGGATCTCCTATCCCGTCATATTTATTTTCTCCTGCCATGAGAGGTCGCTTGGGTGTGGGAGAGCTTTTGTCCTCAAGAGAAACAAGCTCGAAACCCAATTCTTTGTACCCTGACCTCGTTGGGGACATGCATTAAGACGACAAGGAGCAGACTGCTCTGATACCACTGATCCAGATTTTATGAGTAGAATGAAATGAATACAGATTATTAAAATATTCTTAATATA
>ML778783.1:73394-91629 GCA_009831015.1 Picea engelmannii
TTGGTGGCCTTGCCATAGCAACACCATCAAACCCTAACCCTCTTGTCCTTAAGTTTAAGTTGTCCAAGCCATTAGTCTCACTTCAAATTGACTCCATTAACCCAAGGCACTAGTCTAGAGATACCTTTGAGCTTGTTGTCCTTAAACTCTCTTTCAAACACTCTTTTTTTTGAAACCCTAACTAACCTAACGTCTAACCCTAGCATCTAGAACTAACCCTAATGTTGATGACGTCTTGCCTATTGTAGACTTGTGTTTGGATAGAAAGTTGCGGCTGAGTCATCTCATCATAGCCATAGAGGTTTTATGCATTTTCATTGGTTGATTTGTCAAAAACATCCACTTCTTGGCTAGCTAACCCTAAACTGCAAACAACAACAATATAGGTGACGTCACACCTCTTGATCTCTTGTTTTGCTTGCAACTTTGTGACATTTATCACCTCCATTTGATAGACTTTGAGTCATTGATTGAATCTTTAAGCTTATTTGACAAAACGTTTCACTCTTTGTCTTTCAAAACTAACTAAATTGTAAGGCTGACGTCACCTCTTGCAGCAGCAATATTACTTGTGACGTCAACTCTCTTTTGATCCTAATCTAAGTGCAAAACTTTGTAATTTGGTTGGCATTGAAGCATAGTTTATCTTCTTGAGTTTATTGAGCAAAACGTTCACCTTTTGCCTTCCAAAACTAGCATAGATTAGGGCTGACATCACACAAATCTGCAATTGTGACGCAGCAACAATATATATGTATGAGCAGATTTGCATTGTGATAATATAAAGGATTTGATTTCATACATCGAATGCCATTATCTTTGTACTTATTGAAGAAGTGATATAAGCTATTTATCTTTGTTTACTAATCATTGACTTCGTCAATAATTATATCTAATCATTGCTCATATGTATATTTGAGGATAGTCATTGATATTATGAAGTACTAACCCACTGCAAGCACATTTTCTAGCTTTGTTTGTTTTGTCTCGCAAGCAGGTGCCTCATCAGTGGAACATCTCCTTTGACTATCTCATCCTTGGCAGTAATCTGTGAAAGGGATTCTTTAACTTGGTCCATTACCCCTTTAGCCCTTCAGAAACCCAGATTACATAGGGACGTCTCCCTTGGATTAGCCCTCCTAAATAGAAAGAGCTCCCCATCGAGGTGACAGTGGGTGGGGAAGCTCCTGTTACGCCGGTTTTAAGCCTTGACTCAAGCTACGTAAACCCTTCCTACAAACCGTGCGATAACAGTCTTGTTTCCCTGTACTAGAGCATGAAATGCTCCCACTTGTTGTTCCTCGTAGTAAGATGGTAGATATTTCCTTCGGAACCTCTCCTCAAAAAGCTCCCAAGAGACGGTGTCTGGGGTAAGGTGCAATTGCCTCTCCAGGTTGCCCCACCAATTCAAGGCACTGTCCCTTTACTAAAAGATTGCTATCTTCGCCTTTGA
Organism: Picea engelmannii; assembly: GCA_009831015.1. Taxonomy (NCBI): domain Eukaryota; kingdom Viridiplantae; phylum Streptophyta; class Pinopsida; order Pinales; family Pinaceae; genus Picea; species Picea engelmannii. The sequence continues at coordinate 74,848 of ML778783.1, forward strand.
TGTGGACGCATAGTCTCTTAAGGCGAAACACCTTGTCATGCCTTCCAACCATGCCTCTACACATTCACTGGCACGACCCCCAGCAAACTCTGGAAGTTTGATCTTCTGCAGTTTTCTAGTGATGTCTTCGGGTGGAGGCCCTTACCCTGAATCCCTTGACGCTTTAGGATTACCCATTCCAGATGGTGGGGGTCCACTTCGATCCCTATTGGCTGACGCCCCTTTAAAGTCTCATTTATGGCCTCCAAAAAGCGCAGAATGAGGGCTAATTCAGGCGATGGTGGTGGTGGCACTGGCGGGCTCTGCGACAATGCCCCTCTGCCTCGATTTCCTCGAGTCCTGACCATCCTGTATAATTGGATCTGCATCAACCAAAAGTTTGTCAGGGTGAGTCTAGGACAATTCACATTTGCACAACTTAAACTAGAAAACAGGGTTAGGCGTAAGTTTTTTTTTACTTGTCTGTAAACAAACGTTACTCTCTTTAGGGAAAGTGGCTAGGTCAGGGTTGAAAGCCTCTAAGCTCAATGTTTTCGCCTAAGGAAACTACTGACTCTCTCGCATGTGATCAACACATTTAACCTATCATTACTATCATGGCGCAGTGGTGTACGGTCTTTGGTGAAAGCTCTATACTCGGTGGATAGGTCGTCGGTTCAAAACTCGTTCGCTCCAACAAAATTTAATCAATAAAATATGGAATTTTTAATGTGGCGCAATGGTATTCGAGCCTTTGAGAAAGCGTTGTGCTTGGTGAAGAGGTCTTTGGTTCGAGTCCTTCTAACTCCAACAATTTATTTAATCAATAAAAAATAAAAAACCATTATTAGTAACATAATGTTATGTTAATTATTAAATATTATTAAATATGTCAATGTTAATTTCACATTTAATTAATTAATCCTTCAAATCACTAGTTAATTAGTTACTAATTAATTAATTACTATTATCAATGCTTTGAAATAAAATTAAAATTTGAAATTAATTATTTAAAATAAAAAAATTAAAAATGAGATTAATCATTCTAAAATTTAAAATTTAAAACAACCACAAAAAAAAATGTTTTAAATTATTAAAACCCAAATTTAAAGTAATTAAAATAAATTTAATAAATTTAAAGTAATTAAAATAAAAATAAAATAAATAACATAATAAATAAAATAATTCAAAAAAAAATAATAACTCAAGCCAGCGGTGGGTCCTCGCATGAGGTCCGCTTGGCCCCTCCCTCTTTTCCCGCATGTTTAAACATTTAATTAAATAATAAATGAGAACAACTACTAAAACCCTAACAAACCCTAATCATCGAGGTTTTCCTTAGTCTTGCCGCTCAGCCCATGGTCTTCTCTCATGGCTTCTCCTCGTCGGGCGTTAGATGGCTCGTGGCTTGGGTGATTGGTCTCGGTCGACCGCATTGTCTACAATGATCGACCTGTGGGCTCCTGGTTTCGGCCATTTTGTGTTGTGTTGCAAGTTCTTGGCTCGGTAGCTGTGGATTTGGAGTATGTGAGCACTGCACTCGAAACCCTTGTGAATCTGCCTTGGTCCTTGGTGTTCTTGCACTGGGTTTGTGATTGGTGTTTCGTTAGCTTGACTTCATGTGTTGCTAAACCTTGGTTTCCTTGTTGCAGGTACTCGGGCGCTATGGTAAATTGGATATTGGGCATATGTAGTGCAAGGACCAGCGCCCTCGTGGGCTCCTCTTCCGTGGCTTCGCGCGTGGTCTCGGTCGCTGGGCTTTGGTGCATTAGCTTGTGTGTTGTATGGTTAACGAGTTAAGGCAAGGTCTGATGGGTTTGGTGTTGGCCTTTGTGTATGGTTAATGTTTTGTATGGTTGTTGCGCGCTAGCTCGGGAACTATGAGCTTGCCCTTCGGTCTGTTATTTCTTTGGTCTTCGGTCTGTTATTTCTTTGGTCTTAGGTCTGCTTGGTCTTGGATTTTTATTATTTTATGTTAAGTGAGGTAAGTCCTCATGGGTTTGGCGCTAACGTTGGGCTTTGAGTGTTTGTTTGCAGGTCGCATGGAGCGGGAGCTAGGCCTTCACGCCCCCCCCCCCTTTTTACTCAGCGGTGTGGTTTGAGATGCGTATTGCATAATGGATGACTCGAGGGCTCGTTGTGGTTCCTCCTTGGTCTCCTGGCGCTTGTTTTACTTCATTGCTACAACTATGGCAAGAGTTACTCCACTGCTACAACTATGGCGAGAGTGGCTTCAGTTACTTTACCAGGGTGCTTTGTGTTACTTCACTGCTACAGCTATGGCGAGAGTGGCTTCGGTTACTTATGTGATGTTCAAAAACATTCAGTGCTTGGGCTTGTGGGATTTCAAATCGAAACCCAACTTTTCTCCTCTTTTTTTTTTTTTTAATATTTTTTTTTGTTTTTACATTGTATTATATATGTATATATATATATATTTTTTGTATGTATATGTATATTTACGAAATGCTTAGGGCAATGCTAATGTCTCTTGTGAGCTCCTCCATGGTTTGGTGCTTGGTCTGGGTGCTAGGCTATGAAGCTTTTTACATACTTATTTATGTATATTTTTTTTTAAATAAATGCCCTTTTTTTTAATATGTTTATTTATATACTAATATTTATATTTATATTTATACTAATACTTATAGGCTCTGTTTAGAAGTTCAAGGGTAGAGTAGAATTGATTATATATATATATATATAGAGAGAGAGAGAGAGAGAGAGAGAGAGAGAGAGATCTGTATATATACTAAAAAAATTGTGTGCTTGGCTTGCAGGTTAGGTGGAGCTGGAGCTTGGCCCAGATTTGTATACATTTATGTACACACTCCCTCATATTTTCTATATACAGAGTGTTGATGTGTATCTAACCATTTCTGTTACATAACCCCTTTCATGGGTTTCATTGTACAGGTCAACAAGTTTTAGAGTTTTTAGAGAGTTTTAGGGCTATTTATAGGACACACAGCTTAGCTTTCTGTCCAGAGTCAAGAGGATGGGTGGGTAGGTAGGCCCTTGGCCCAGATTTTAAACTAAAGCTTTGATACCATGTGTAAGGTCTCTTCCAACAGAGCCTTATAAATCATAAATTAAAATAGAGACATGCTAACCTAACCTTAAACCATTCATTATTCATCATAATAATCCACTACATATTCAACATATTAATATTTATGAGCAGATTATAATAAATTACATAACACAACAGAATAACGAAAATACATACCTCTAACTGATGCTACTGCTGTCCTCCAACTCTGAGTGATACTCTGCCCAAAACCGTCTAACCTCCCAGCCAGCTAGGAACAGAGCCTATCCGGCTTCCTAGCTCCAAGATTCCGTAAGGATTTCTAACCCCCGAGCCCAAAACTCCCAACAACAGGTGCCCCCCTGTCTCAGTCCACCAAACTCCAATAAGTTTCTCAAGCCAAAAACCAGAACCAACCTCCAGCAAGCTACTCTAGCCCCAAACCAGCAATACAGTCCTCTCCTCTCTCAAAATGATGCTCTCTCCCCCAAAATTTCAAAAGTCCTCTCTCGAATGTTTTTCCTCCTCTTATCCTCCTTTCCCCCTCTCTCATTCACCGCCTTCTCCTTTTCATTAAGACTCGCCCACCTTATCCCTCCATTCAATGCCAACCACCTTATCCCCTTTCTCCTTAATGGTTCCCTCATTTGATACGTTAAGTTTCCATTTAATAAATTAAAATTTATTAAACTAAATTCATTAACCAAATATTTAATCATGAAATTAATTAATTAATTAATTAACTAATATACATTAAACAATTATTAAATGAGGACAATTAATTAACTAATATACATTAAACAATTATTAAATCAGGATAATTAATTAATTACTCAGGGTTGTTACAAGTAGGCAACGTTGCTACAGTTGCAAAGTGCCTTGGGAACCAGATCACAGATGTAGGGGTAGAGGTAAAAAGCATATTATTGAGGTGCGCTATGACAGTGATGATGAGGCATGCGAGGATGGATCGATAGATGCTTATCTAGAGCAGTCTGATGATGATGGTGACCCTTGTGTAGTGGATAGACAATCGGAAGAACAGGATGACAGCACCTGCATTTCGACAGACATATCACATGGTGTCGATGACCCTACACCTCAGCTGAGTGGTGACACTAGTGGGGATTCACACATGTTGGCACCTAGATCGGATGAGCTTCCTAGGAGGGCCGTGACACACTTGTCATCCTTTCAGGCACCCACGATAGCCACATCACATGAGGATATTAGTGGCATGTCAGATATGATGGAGGAGCTTTGTGTGAGGGATGCACACCATGGACATGTGGATCCACCGATCTAGGAGGAGATACAGGATGTGCAGACAATTGACCTTGCACATACAGATCAGCATGAGGAGATTGAGTCACAGCTTTTGGAGACTTCATTAGTTGAGCAAATTGTGGAGACTGACAGGTTGATGGGGCACTTGCTTCCAGGATCGGCCTGCATTGACGAGGATGCACTCTTTATCTGTCAGGATGACCATAGCACGTGTTTGGACACATCTATATGGGATCCAGGCGCAGATGATAGTAGCAGGGTGAGTGCACAGGAGGATACAGCTGCTCACATCAGATACAGTATGATTCAGAGGGAGCTAGCAGTTGAGGATGATGTGCAGTCACAGATGGGCAGACCCAGTGGCACAGTAGACAGTGGGCAGTTCAACACTTTATCTTCTGCAGAGAGTATTGTTGGGGATACCAGTGATGGCATTAGCAGTGAGAGACGTGAGATGGCACCTCAGCATGACTATGATCAGGAGTCACACCACTTAGCAACACAGTTGAGAGTCAGTGAGGATATGATCATGGCAGTCGCCAGGCGCAGTGATGACATGCATGCATTGATGACAGATTATTGTTGAAGAGCATCAGTGACACATGGTAGTTCAGTTGAGGGATTTTCCATGGATGATTTTCATACCCTCATGGAGAGAGTATATGTGATGAGGACAGACTACCAGCAGTTGTTGACTGACAGGGATTACCTATTGAGGATTGGTGAGACATATTAGGAGGCTCTGAGGGAGCAGGAGTTAGAGGTGGACAGACTTACTCAGGAGTTGGAGAGCACTCGAGGATTCTTGAGAGGCACACAGACAGCCCCCCAAGAATCAAAGTCCGGATCAGATGAGCTTCTTGAGGAGATCCGTCAGAGCTCTACTTCATCTATCCTAGTGGACACTCAGATATGTCCTTCGGTCACATGGCTAGAGGATGTTGGAGATTTGGTAGAGGAGCACCAGTTGATGGAGGACACTTCCATTTGTGTTCTGAGAGCGGTTGACCTCCATGTAGAGGTTGATCCATCAGTACGCCCAAGATATATGATACAGCATGAGTCTACGAGAGACGACATGAGTATGTCGAAGCATACAGTGATGAGTGATAGCTCACAGAGACATGCCGAGATGTATGGTGGGATTCAAACGGATGTATTGGATTGCAGGGAGGAGACATATTTAGGGGAGTATGCAGATTTCACTTCTTTGCAGCAACACATAGTTATGAGAGAGCACCTTCACCATATCAACAGTTGCAGGGGAGATGAGGGATGGAGTTTGGTTGACCCGCCATTTGAGGGGTTACTTCCGGTTGTACTGGATGATTGGGGCCTAGTGATGACCACAAGCGAGCATTTATCATGGGATCCAGAAGACGAGCTTTTGGTCGAATCCTTGGGATTGACCAAAGCAGGTGGTATTTTTCAGCCCTACAGTCATCTACAGATGTTTCTGTTAGCTTTCCCTGACACTTTTATCATAGACAACAGTTGGTATAGGCAGTGGCAGAGGGCATGGAGAGTGCATAGGCCGAGACCACCTGATAGGAGTACTTTTACGGCATCCAGCAGGATAGAGGTGGATCGTCATAGACAGCCAGCTGAGACTTGGTGCGTGATGGTGAGCTCCATAGGACAGATGATAGCAGATGAGCACAGAGGGCTTTAGACAGTGATCAGTTTGACACAGAAGCAACCAGCAGAGACTGGAAGTGATAAACTTCCAAGTTTGCCATGGGATCTGGGAGTTCATTTTGTTAGCAGGATGTTTTACGTCATGACGACCCAGGTTACACTAGAGAGCCACTTACTCCACCTTGGGTTGGTTTGGAGTGGGCCTGCAGGTACTTGTCCTATGGAGCGAGACATTTTCTCCCTCTTGATCATCATGATCGGGCATGGAGATGGTTGGGAAGGTACTACTTCCACAGATATGTTCTTACAGATGCAGCTTCTAGACAACAGGTCCAAGTGCCACAGGTACTTCAGCTTGAGGATCCAGGAATGGAGGATTCGGTATATATACAGGGAGCAGACAAGCATGGTCAGCATAGTGCAGTGTCAGCATGGTGATCTTCGAGAGAGGCTAGCATGGGACCCACAGATTGCAGGATTGAGCATTTCACTGGCCGACAGGGGCGAGTGGACCTTTGCAGGGGAAAGTTGTTCTGACTTTCCATTGAGTTTCAGTGTCGAGGAGAGCACATCACTTGAGGGTGTCTCACGGAGGTCTGGCAGTACCTCATTCCGGCATCAGCATGGGCAGTTGATGGAGGTCGTGTTGATCTCGGTAGTATCTTGGAGGATGGACTCAGTCAGGGATGAGACCATGACTCATGAGCAGGAGTTTCATGGTGTTCATATATTTCAGGATTATGCTTCCCTGGGGATTGCAATTCATGTCTTGATATGGGACCCAGGGGGCAGAGTGCGTGATAGTTCATCTTTGGATGGGGTCTACTGTGTATCCCACAGGTGGACATGGGATCCTGGTATTATACTTGAGGGGATTTGGTTATTGCTTGAGGACAAGCAATTTTCTAGCAGGGAGGACTGTAATATCCCCACTTTGGGACATCATTACATTGCAGAGGTTTATGATGACCAGATTAGCTAGATGGATGTTATAGCGAGTACAGGGATTATTGAGAGGCATTTTGGGGTCCGGCTTGCATCGCTCATCCCATTTCATCATTATGGTCCATTCCGCACAAGTTGGCTTTGGTTTCGTTGCATTCCGACGATTTCCATGTTTTTGAGTATTTTGAGCTATAAGCTAATTAAATTCACTGAAGAGGTCATTTTGGGCACATTACTTGGAGGGACCTCTTAGTGTAATAGCTCATTGGAATCGGGAGGAGCAACACTACAGGATGGGATGGTGAGAAGTGACTTTCAGTGGCCAGGGAAGCCACAAGGAGAGATAAGGTGCTTTTCAAAGGTAAAAAGTTTAATTAATTAATTAAAGTGGTTTAATTAATTAATTAAATATTAATAAAATGAAAGTCACTTTGGAGGGACAAGGTGAGCAGGAAGTATAAAGGAAAGGCAAGGGCCTCTATTCATTCATTCATGTATGTTTATCATTTTGATATCTGGCTTCTAGCTAGAGAGCCCATACCTTGGGGGTTTTGAGGGTTTTGACTTAACAAACCCTAGAGGACGATTCAGTGGTGAAAGATTCCACCTAGCTTGTCCCAAGCTTGGTCTCGGAGATGCAATACTCTCCCACACCATTCTAGTTCAAATGTACTCAGTGCAGGAGGGTTCTACACCAACCATAGGCACAGGTAGAGAAGGAGGGCACACCATTGGGGGTTTCCAGCAAAAGGGGCGCACCATCCCTTGAGAGGAGTTCGTTCCAGGTTATTGGCAGGGCTTCTGGAGATTCTATCACCTGGGTTTTCATTGTAGGGTCGTGGCCATTAGATCTAGTGCATTCCGGTGGAGTTTTATGGATCATTTGATTATTTGGATGCATGGGACGAATTGGAGGAGAGGAGCACACTTCAGAAAGTGATTTCAGCCATTTGGTAGACTAGATCTTCATCATTTCGCTTGGGACTTCACTAGGGAGGTAACCAAGCCCCGATATATCATTCTAGTGGGTTTGTGGACCATTTGGAGGCCTCTAGGAGGAAGGCCGAATTATCTAGGGTTTCAGGCATCCAGGGGGTGCACCATTTCTTGGAGGGAGGTTAGATCCATGACTTTGAGAGGGGTCTTGGAGTTTTGAGCACCTAGGTTGTTCTTGCCTTTACCCGATCTACTGTTTGTCATATTTGTTGGAGTGATTGGACATCTTTGGCAGCAGGGCCAAATTATTAAGGAGCTTCAGGGTTCCAGCAGAGCGTGGCATCTTCCAGCTTGGGGGTTGACACTTCATACGGCCCAGATCTTCCTTGTATTGGTATTTCATGGTATATTCAGCCTTTGGAGGATTATAGTATCTTCTTGGAGAGTTTTGCAGCAACTTCTATTTGTTATTGGATCATCTGTTGAGTAGTCCATATTTGTATCTTCATTGTATCAGGTTCTTGCTTATTGTTATGAAATAAAGATCAGATCTGAATCGTTTTGGGTTGTCTATCACATTGTTGGTCTTGCATATGGTTGAGGTATGTTCCATTGCTTATCTTCTTATCTATTGCTGCAAATACACATCTAAAACATCAATATAATCCTAAGGCCGAAATCAAGAGGTCAACCTACAAGTAAACACATACAAACAAGTAAATCAGCAAAGTGTTTGACGAAATACCACAACCAGAAAAAGTTTAAAAAGACACCCAAACCGTGATGTTCCTGGAATATTGGCTTGGGAACAATTCACCTGTAGCAGAAGTGGATCTTGCTCCATGAGGTAATGAGTCCAGGTATCATGGTATGTGTCACTCTGATCCTCAAAACCGTTGAATATGTGCATTCAATTATTTTTGTTTCTAACGGTGCTTGGATCTTATACCTATCCACTTGACCATATCTGGGGGGAATGACAGGATGCCCTAGTAAGCTTGTGCCCATACATTTTGAGTTGCCACTGGGGGGATTCATGAAAACCATCGTCCGCTCCTACCATACTTACCAATTTCCATCTTTCTCCCGCTCATCCATCCCCTTACACTGGTCCGGGCATTGGGTTGACCAAATATTTAAGGGTTGTACCTTACCTTGTGGGAAGAAGGGGCTAAAGGCCTAGAGGGTAAAAGTAGCTGGCAAAAGATAAAAGCCAAGAATAAAACCTCGAGATGTTTCGCCCAGGGATCCCCGAGAAAGCAGTAAAAAGCTTCTTAGCAAGAAATAGAGGGACCCATAAAATAATAAAACAAGACCTGGTTAGAGGATAGGGGGTCTCATCACGAGCCAGCCTATTAGGTCCATAGGCATCTAGTGGTATGACACTACTAGCAATTGGTCACCACGCCAGGGTAGTGGCTCTTGGTGACATAGCCAGGAGAAAGGGGATCTCATCACAAGCCAGCCTTCTCATTTCCATAAAATGCTTGTGAGTAACATTGCCACCACTGGTCACCACGCCAGGACAGTGTCCCCTAGACAGATTCTTGAAGAAAAAGCAATAAGAAAAAGACAAAAGGCATGAATGGGTTTGGAAACATTTGCATCGATGACAGGTGCAGCTCACCCTCTACAAAGGCACCCACAGGTAAGCCATGTATTTCCCTGCTATCACTGCACCCCTTGCCCAGACATCCCTTATCCACTTCACCCACTCACATGGCTTAGATTTGATCTCTCCCGGAAACACCCCACATCCAGTGAGCATTATCCCAATAGGACGCCCTATCACTTCCTCCAAACTTAGCTTGTAGATTAGTATAATGTCTTTGAGCACTTGTCTAGGTAAAAGGGGTTTTATCCACATGTTTAATAAACTTGATGATTAGATGTGATTGACATTGCTATGATCCCTGTGACTTATAAGCCCATGGAGGGCGTATCGATTGATGTGCAGGACCATACCCAATGGACAGGTACCCTTATGGACAGGTACACATGGGGAGATGATTAGTTCGGACCTCCATGGGGCTGAAAGCCCATCAGATGGATGTTGAGACCCCAGCAGGGGGCAGAGACAGATTAGAGGGTTTGCACCGGAGAATAGGAGGACGTTCCACCAGAGGCAGCTTAGCAGACTTGTACCCAGGGGGGTTGTGCCCTTTCCACTAGGACGTTTGCCTTGGAAGGCCCATGACGTCACCCAGGACACCTTATGACGTCATCCAGCGCTGTGGAGGTTTTGAGAGGAAGTTATGTGCCAAGTGGCACATGTGGCAGTTTTCGAAGGCCCAAGGAAGCCTAATGTTTTGCTCCAAGAGGCCAGCGTTTCCCTAAAGGGGCCTAACGTCACCCGAAAAGGGCACGACGTCACCTTTTATGCTTGATTAGGGTTTTAATTATGACATTTAATGTAAAACAGTATTTTGATGTATTTTAGGCCATGTCGGCCTTTTGTGACCTAAAAATAAAATTAAGGCCATTGCTACTGTATAAATAGAGAGCTAAAACTCTATTTTTCTTATCATCTTTCACTCACACTTGTGTGAGGTTTGAAATTTGCGCCCTTCTAGGGTTTTTGGCTGAAATTTGCTAGTGCGGACTTGTTGAAGGAGGCTTATTTTGGTTATCTTTGGCATTTTTCTTGGTGGATGGTTTATAACTAGGGTTTGGCTTGATGAATACTTGGTGAATGTAAGTGAATTTCTGCAATCCTTCCCTTACTTGAATGGTTATAGTGTTTTACTTGCATTTTGTTAATGAAATGTGCTGGAATAAACCCTAGAAAATAAGCACATGTTGGTGTCCTTGTTTTAATTGCCATTTACCTACTAGATTATGCCAAGGAATCGTTTTACCTGTTGAAGATATTGCTAGGGCCTTGCCATTGCAAGACCCTACCATTTGTTCTTCATCCTAGCCGATTTTACTTTGTTATTGAGCTAAGGAAGGAGGAAAACGTGCTAAGGCCTAGGGTTACCTACGCCTTAGTAAGTCGTTTTCTCGTAGGGTTTGATGGTTGAAGCCTTGGCTTACCAACACTTCATCCATCAAATTCCTCTTGTCTTTGGCCCTAATATTATCATGTTGTTCCTTCAATTCTTGCCACTATTTTTTACTCTATTTTCCCTATGAATGCACTGATCTAAGACTTCTTGCTTGAGTGCTTCGATCACAAACTTCAAACATCCAATATCTTTGAAGAACTATTAACACACTCTAACCCTAGATTAGATTGACTTGCTAACCCTATTGCTGCTATCATTCATTCGAGTTATAGTCACACCTTGCAGCAATTAATGTTTCTTCAAGCAATTGAAAGATTGGCTTATGCATAGTAGTCCTTGCTTCCAATGAATGTTGGTATTGTGAAATTGATGATAAATCATTCTTGTTCATTTTGAAGCTTCTTTAAAGCTTTTATTGTGAAGTAACGTATTGTGATTATTGCTACTATACATCTTTGATTGCTTCATCAATTGCTTTATTTGAGAATGTCTCCAATTACATGAAGTACTAACCAGCAAGTGACCTTGCAAATATAGTTTAATGTTGCTTTGTTCCGGGCAAGTACATTTTTGGTTGTTATTATCTTTATTTGTTGTTTAGCCGGACTTTCTGATTGGTGGTGACTTGTGAGAGGGAAACTTTTACTTGGCCTTAAATCTTTGCCTTCTCAAAACCCCAGGTCACCAGAGACGTCTCCCCTGGGCCTACCACCCTAAATAGAAAGAGATATCCTATTGAGGTGACAGTGATAGGATAGTCTCCCGTGTCGCCAATTTGCTCTTCTTTAACCTTTCCTACTATCAAAGTACAAATTCCGCGATAACATTTTGGCGCCGTTGCTGTGGAACACTGAGTCAATTATCCTAAAATAACGACACTTTTTCAATAAGCCTTTCCTCAAGAATCTTTATCTTACAAGCTTACCTAGCAACTCCACTAAGGGTGATTCCCTTATCCCTTTGGTAATTTCAAGAAAATTATCTGGCAACTCCACAATCCACAAGGAGGTACAATAACCCTCCTCAATCCTTTAGAAGAAAGCCTCCCCAAAACTCTCCTGTAGTAAAATCACTCTTCGGAGGGAGTCTTCCTTTAAACACAATGTCTAGCACGGGAACTCAGACCAGCATTCCAAACCAAGCTAATAACCAAAGACAATGGTCATCCAATCTTTTCAAACCGCTAGACATGACAGCCATACCAGGCTACCCTAGGAAAATGCCCCCCAAGTATGAGAAGTGGTTGCCTAAGTTCACCGGTATTGATGTAACTAGTGTCGAGGAGCATATGAGCAACTTTTGGGCATTTTTTCAACTTCACCCTATTAGTGATGATGTTGAAGACTTGGTCATGAAGCTCTTCTCTGCCACCCTCATTGATGCTTCAAGACGTTGGTACAATAGTCTTCCTGATGGCAGTATTAAGACCATGGATAAATTAGAAGAGGCCTTTCTCAAACGATGGAGTATCAAAGAAGACCCCAACATGCTGCTAACTAGGCTGAATACCCTTTGGAAACAAGAGAATGAAACCATTAGATAATTTTACACTAGGTTTGAAACCTTGTTGCAGAAAATCCTTGCGAGTCATCATCCAACAAATAATTTCCTTGTTTACATTTACACCAAAGCTTTTACTGGTCAACTAGGGTATCTCCTCAAGGATAAGAACCCCCAAACAATCCAAGAAGCCCAAGAGTTAGCTACGAAGATTGAGGACAACCTCCACTCATCCAAAATCGAGCCGTTCTCAAACCCAAGGGTCAAAATGGACACTAAACCCAAGATAGTCCACAACATTGAGCCTTCCTCAGATATTTGTGCCAACTTGGCAAAGTTGCAAATGACCGTGGATGGCATGATGAAAAAACAAGAACAAATGATGAATAGGATTGTCAACCTGGAAAGAGCCCAGAACCAAGCACCAAGGGTCCCATATAAAGGCCAATTCCAAAAAGGGAACCAAGTTTATAGACCAAAGAATGATCAAGAGGTTCCTAATACTTTAGCTCCTACAAACGTCATGGATGAAAATCCTTGGTTTTTGCAGTGTAGTGAAGCACACTAGGAACATGAATGTCCCTACAACAATGGAGGCCATGACCAAGTAAACAATGTGGGCCATGTTATAGAAGGCTCCCAGATTTGCCTCAATATCACTCCTGAGGAACATCGAGAGGGCATAAAAGAAGCGGCCAAGAAGGCTAGAATGGAAGTAATAAACAACTTAGACCAAGAATCAAAGGAGAAGTTGAGGAAGCAAGAATTTCAGGTGTATAGGCAAAAGAAGCTAAACCAACCTATCTCTACCAATCTTGCAGTAGCCTAAACAAGGCCTCCACCTTTGGACATTCTCCTTCCTAGAAATCCTTCCAAAACTGAAAGAGTGGACTTAAACTTTGACTTCGAAGGGGCGCTATCGAAGATGCACGTAACTATCCCCTTAAGAGAAGTCATCAAGGTACCATCTGTTAAAGAAAGATTTGATAATTTCTTCAAAGGATCAGAAGGACCGATGGACCCCCCTATCATGTTACAAGCTGATCACTTTAGGGTCCAGTATGATGAACACCCACCTTTCTTCATGACCTTGCTAATAAATAACAAGAGCCTCAACAATTGCATGTTGGATTCAAGGGTCGGTGCCAACATGATGTCTCTCAAGGTCATGCAACAATTGGGCCTGAAGGTCACACGACCTTACAGAAATGTGTGTGGCTTTGAGTCTAGAGCCATACCCACACATGGGGTGATTGAAAATGTGGAAGTATGCCTTGAGAAATACCCCGGGAGAGTAATCCACATTGACATAGTGGTGGTAGACGTCCCAGATGTGTGGGGGATGTTATTGTCTAGAAAATTTGCTTCAATACTGGGAGGCACTCTTGAGATGGACCTCACATACATCAATGTACCTTTGAAAAATGGAACAATAGGGTGTCTCCCGAATGTGCCAATGACCAGAACCCATGTACAAGAAACTAGTGACCTCATCAAAGATGACAAAGCACATGAACAAATCATGGAAAGTCTTCTTGAATTTTCTCCTGATGGTATGCCCTTTGCAACGGAGGAAGACTTTGATCAGATAAAATGGCCCAAGAAAGAAGAATACCAGCAATTCCTAGACAAGTATAAAGACAAAGAAGTCGAGGTTGTAAAATTACTAAAGGGGGGAGAAAGCGATATATTGATTCAGCCATCCCAGCAGAAGTCTTCATAGCAGAATCCCACCCTCCTCCCTCTGCACAATACACCAGGGTTGTTCAGGAAACAACCAAATTCAAAATCCGAGAGTATAAGGAGGGGGGCATAGCATGGATGTGGGATGTCAAGAAAGGAGAGCCAACAAATGTCAAAGGAAGTACTCAATTTTGGCTTGGGCCTTTCAAAGTTGGAAGAAAATCAGTTGATGATTCTTACTACTTATCCACATTGGAAGGAAGAAGGCGTCCATTACCAGTCAGCGGGCACCTCCTCAAGCCCCACCAAGGTGGGGGGACTCGACTTCACAGGTAAGTGCAGGTAAGTAGATAGGCATTTGCATTCATTATATATACCATTTGCATTTCATTCTAGATTAGTTTGTATTCACATTTGTATATATGCTTGCTTTTGGTTTATATATACGAGTTGGGGGTGAAATCACCACCCAAAATGATTGCTAACAACTTTATGTTGAGATCAAGTAGGTTACATGTTATGCCAGAGATGTTGAGGTTCTCATGCGCTCTATAGTCATCACATGTCCTCGAGTTGGAGCCAGATGTTATCCCCAGTTTAGGGATAACTAAGGAGATTATGTCTCGAGGCCCACAGGTCCTAGACATGGAGTACCAAGAGCCAGATTGACTTGAGCATGGCCCTGGAGGGCCCATCTTTTTCTTTCTTCAGCGCCTCCACCCTGTCAACAGCAGCAACATCCATCACCTCGGCCTGGTCCTGTAGAAGAAGTGGATCTTGCTCCATGAGGTAATGAGTTCGGGTATCATGGTATGTGTCACTCTGATCCTCAAAACCGTTGAATATGTGCATTTAATTCTTTTTGTTTGTAACGGTGCTTGGATCTTATACCTATCCACTTGACCATATCTGGGGGCAATGACAGGATGCCCTAGTAAGCTTGTGCCCATAGGTTTTGAGTTGCCACTGGGGGGATTCATGAGAAGCCATTGTCCGCCCCTACCATACTTACCACTTTCCATCTTTCTCCCACTCATCCATCCCATTACACTGGTCCGGGCATTGGGTTGACCAAATATTTAAGGGTTGTACCTTACCTTGTGGGAAGAAGGGGCTAAAGGCCCAGAGGGTAAAAGTAGCTGGCAAAAGATAAAAGCCAAGAATGAAACCTCGAGATGCTTTGCCCAGGGATCCCCGAGAAAGCAGTAAAAAGCTTCTCAGCAAGAAACAGAGGGACCCATAAAATAATAAAACAAGACCTGGTTAGAGGATAAGGGGTCTCATCACGAGCCAACCTATTAGGTCCATGGGCATCTAGCAGTGTGACACTACTAGCAGCTGGTCACCACGCCAGGGTAATGACTCTTGGTGACATAGCCAGGAGAAAGGGGGTCTCATCACAAGGCAGCCTTCTCATTTCCATGAAATGCTTGTGGGTAACATTGCCACCACTGATCACCACGCCAGTGCAGTGTCCCCTAGCCAGCTTCTTGAAGAAAAAGCAATAAGAAAAAGACAAAGGCATGAATGGGCTTGAAAACATTTGCATCCATGACAGGTGCAGCTCACCCTCTACAGAGGCACCCACAAGTAAGCCATGCATTTCCCTACTATCACTGCACCCCTTGCCCAGTCATCCCTTTGTTAGAATATAGAAGATGGTGTGCTCGTTTTACCATTGACAATACCTTCGTCACCCAACCATAGGCCAAAGCCTCCCTCTGAGCACCTTAACCTTGACTGAGAATTCCTCCGGAAGCAAACCCTAGGCTAGATAGCCAAACAAAGAGTAGCGCACCTTTCCCCAAGGATAGCGCATCACAAAAAGCTGATCAGATAGTCCAAACCCTGGCCAAGAGATATTCAAGCCAATATTGAAAACTTGTTGTTGCACCAGCAGCTCTCCTCCAAACCTGCGGACAAGACTACAACTGCAGTGCGGACCAAACTGGGAACTGCAATTCTGAGATGATACAAATGAGAACTGGCGCCCTGTATTTATAGTAGTCCTGCCAGTTTTGTTGGGGCCGACTTCTCCTTCTGGATATGTGTCTGTTCAGTATATTATTATTATTTCTGGCCGACTTCTTCTCTTGGAGGCTAATAGCCTAATATAAATTATCTTCTTGAGCCGACAAGGCTTCTAGGGTTATTAGTCAACTCATTAGGGTTTCTCTTACTTCCCGGAGTCTTCTATTCTCATCAGGTTCACACGTGGAGGTAAATACCTCCCGCAGCTACCATAATATTAACACTCCCTCCTAGCTAGAGAGGTATTTACAGGTAATGGACTTGAGCACAAAAACATACCATTTACCCGATAGCATCAATATAGTCATCTAGACTATTTCATGACTAGATCATGAGCATCACCATCACCATCAGCTGCATCATCTCTCGAAACCATACTTCATCTGAGTAATTAGATATGATGTTGGATAAGTCACTCTCACCATAGAGTGATACAAGAGGAGTAAAAGTTCTGAACTGTTTTCCGTCTGGAAAATCTTTGTTCATCATCCATCTGAATGATCGTTATCTCCAATAAACTGCGGATAGTCTTCAAGGCAATTAGAACAAGGATAGAGCACAACTGTGTCTATTCATAGTAGTATATAACTACAATCCAGTAGTTCACTACCACATCAAGTAACACACAAGTACTTGATCAACAATGTATGGTTGCGAACAGTGAAACATATTCACCACAGTAGTCCTCATCTACTGTCATACAGTCTTCATAACAAACATCTGAGAGCATCCTGCATAGAAACA
>ML778783.1:95294-108398 GCA_009831015.1 Picea engelmannii
ATACCTTCGTCACCCAACCATAGGCCGAAGCCTCCCTCCGAGCACCTTAACCTTGACTGAGAATTCCTCCGGAAGCAAACCCTAGGCTAGATAGCCAAACAAAGAGTAGCACACCTTTCCCCAAGGATAGCGCATCACAAAAAGATGATCAGATAGTCCAAACCCTAGCCAAGAGATATTCAAGCCAATACTGAAAACTTCTTGTTGCTGCAGTTGCACCAGCAGCTCTCCTCCAAACCTGCGCACAAGACTACAACTACAGTGCGCACCAAACTGGGAACTGCAATTCTGAGATGATACAAATGAGAATTGGTGCCCTGTATTTATAGTAGTCTTGCCAGTTTTGTTGGGGCCGACTTCTCCTTCTGGATATGTGTCTGTTCAGTATATTATTATTATTTCTGGTCGACTTCTTCTCTTGGAGGCTAATAGCCTAATATAAATTATCTTCTTGAGCGGACAAGGATTCTAGGGTTATTAGCCAACTCATTAGGGTTTCTCTTGCTTCCCGGAGTCTTCTATTCTCGTCAGGTTCACACGTGGAGGTAAATACCTCCCGCAGCTACCATAATATTAACACCCTTATCCACTTCACCCACTCACATGGCTTACATTTGATCTCTCCCGGAAACACCCCACATCCAGTGAGCATTAGCCCAATAGGACGCCCTGTCACTTCCTCCAAACTTGGCTTGTAAATTAGTATAATGTCTTTGAGCACTTGTCTAGGTAAAAGGGGTTTTATGCACATGTTTAATAAACTTGATGATTAGATGTGATTGACATTGCTATGATCCCTATGACTTATGAGCCCATGGAGGGCATATCTGTTGATGTGCAGGACCATACCCGATGGACAGGTACCCTTATGGACAGGTAAACATGGGGAGATGATTAGTTTGGACCTCCATGGGGCTAAAAGCCCATCAGATGGATGTTGAGACCCCAGCAGGGGGCAAAGACAAATTAGAGGGTTTGCACCGGAGAAGAGGAGGACGTTCCACCAGAGGCAGCTTAGCAGACTTGTACCCAGGGGGGTTGTGCCCTTTCCACTAGGACGTTTGCCTTGGAAGACCCATGATGTCACTCAGGACATCTTATAACATTATCCAACGCTGTGGAGGTTTTGGGAGGCAGTTATGTGCCAAGTGGCACGTGTGGCAGTTTCCGAAGGCCCAAGGAGGCCTAACGTTTTTCTCCAGGAGGCCAACGTTGCCCTAAAGGGGCCTAACGTCACCCTAAAAGGGCATGACATCACCTTTTATCCTTGATTAGGGTTTTAATTATGACATTTAATGTAAAACAATATTATGATGTATTTTTGGCCATGTCGGCCTTTTGTGACCTAAAAATAAAATTAAGGTCATTGCTACTGTATAAATAGAGAGCTAAAACTCTCTTTTTCTCATCATCTTTCACTCAAACTTGTGTGAGGTCTAAAATTTGCGCCCTTCTAGGGTTTTTGGCTGAAATTTGCTAGTGCGCACTTGTTGAAGGAGGCTTATTTTGGTTATCTTTGGCATTTTTCTTGGTGGATGGTTTATAACTAGGGTTTGGCTTGATGAATACTTGGTGAATGTAAGTGAATTTCTACAATCCTTCCCTTACTTGAATGGTTATAGTGTTTTACTTGCATTTTTTAATGAAATTTGCTAGAATAAACCCTAGAAAATAAGCACATGTTGGTGTCCTTGTTTTAATTGCCATTTACCTACTAGATTATGCCAAGGAGTCGTTTTACCTGTTGAAGATATTGCTAGGGCCTTGCCATTGCAACACCCTACCATTTGTTCTTCATCCTAGTCGGTTTTACTTTGTTATTGAGCTAAAGAAGGAGGAAAACATGTTAAGGCCTAGGGTTACCTACACCTTAGTAAGTCGTTTTCCCCTAGGGTTTGATGGTTGAAGCCTTGGCTTACCAACACTTCATCCATCAAATTCCTCATCTTTGGCCCTACTATTATCATGTTGTTCCTTCAATTATTGCCGCTATTTTTGACTCCATTTTCCCTATGAATGCATTGATTTAAGACTTCTTGCTTGAGTGCTTCGATCACAAACTTCAAACATCCAATATCTTTGAACAACTACTAACACACTCTAACCCTAGCTTAGATTGACTTGCTAACCCTATTGCTGCTATTATTCATTTGAGTTATAGTCACACCTTGCAGCAATTAATGTTTCTTCAAGCAATTGAAAGATTGACTTATGCATAGTAGTCCTTGCTTCTAATGAATGTTGGTATTGACATTGATGATAAATCATTCTTGTTCATTTTGAAGCTTCTTTAAAGCTTTTATTGTGAAGTAACGTATTGTGATTATTGCTACTATACATCTTTGATTGCTTCATCAATTGCTTTATTTGAGAAAGTCTCCAATTACATAAAGTACTAACCAACAAGTGACCTTGCAAATATAGTTTCATGTTGCTTTGTTCCGGGCAGTTACATTCTGGTTGTTATTATCTTTATTGGTTGTTTAGTCAGACTTTCTGATTGGTGGTGACTTGTGAGAGGGAAACTTTTACTTGGCCTTACACCGGGAACGTCTCCCCTGGGCCTACCACCCTAAATAGAAAGAGATATCCTATTGAGGTGACAGTGATAGGATAGTCTCCCATGTCGCCAATTTTCTCTTCTTTAACCTTTCCTACTATCAAAGTACAAATTGCGCGATAACAGAGCCCATGGAGGTTGTATTTGTGGATGTTGCAGGGCCACACCCGATGGACAGGTACATATGGGGAGATGATTAATTCGGACCTCCATAGGGTTAAAATCCCACCAGATGGATGTTGTGACCCCATCCAGGGGTAGAGACAGATCAGGGGTTTGCACCAGAGAGAGAGGAGGATGTTCCACCAGGTACAACCTGGCAGGCCTGGACCCAGGGGGGACTTGCCCTTTTCACCTTGATGTAGGCCTTGGAAGGCCCATGACGTCACCTAGGTCACCCATGATGTCACCCAACGTTTTGGATACTTTGGAGGCAGTTGTGTGCCAAGTGCCACGTGTGGGAGGATCCTAAGGCCCAAGGAGGCCTAATGTTTTGCTCTAGGAGGCCAACGTTGCCCTAAAAGGCCCTAACGTCACCCTAAAAGGGCATGACATCATCTTTACAACTTGATTTAGGGTTTATTTATGACATTTAATGTAAAAACTGGATATTATGTGTAACTGGCCATGTCGACCTTTTTGACCTAATTATGGTCATTGTAACTGTATAAATAAGGGGAAAATCACTCTTATTTTTTATCATCTTTCACTCACACTTGTGAGTACTGAAATTTGCGCCCTACTTAGGGTTTCTTGGCTGAAATTTTAGGTGCACTTGTTGAGGAAGGCTAAATTTAGAGTATTTTTGCAAGTTTCTTGGTGGATGTGTTCAACTAGGGATTTTCTTGATGATTCTTGGTGTAAGTGATATTTTTGCAATTCTTCATAATTGAATGGTTATAGTATTATTTATCTTCCATTTACATTCAAGATTATGAAATTGCTTGATTAAACCCTAGGAAGACTAGCACATGTTATTGTCCTAGCTTTAAAAGCCTTCACCTACTAGATCTTGTCAGAAGGCCATTCTTCTTGAAGCATGTGCTAAGGCCTTGTCATTGCAACACCTTGGTGTCCATTGCTTCATCCTAGCAGATTTTTGCTTCATCATTGAGTTAAAGAGGGAGGAAATCTACTAAGGCCTAGGGTTACCTACACCTTAGTAGCTAGTTTCCCCTTAGGATTTGATAATTGGAGCCTTGAGTTACCAACACTCCAATCTATCAATCTCTCTTGTCTTTGACTCTCCTATTATCATTTTTATTCAACATTTGTTGCCACATCATTGACGCCATTTTCCCTAAAAGCACTAGTCTAAGTCCTCTTTTGAGTAATTGATCAAAACAACCATCAAAACCTATTCTTTGAGCTTCCTGTTGACCACCTATTTCAACTAGGGGGTCAAATCCATGTACCATGAAGTTATGCACCATCAGGTGCTACCAAGTCAAAGACTTACTGGTTCTACAAGGCAGTTTTGGCCTTCAACGCTTCTTTTTGTAATGGAATTTTTGCTCCCCTGCGTTGGATTATAATATAATGGGTCTGCATGGATCATAGTTAAGTTAGTTGCCTTTCATCATTAGAGGAAGTCCCTTTCACTGAGTGTTTCTTTCCTCAGGTTATTAATTTGGCGTAACCAGCCTTATTAATTTCCCTTGAGTTTTTCACTCCCATAAATAATTCCTTCAAAGTGGTGTAAGGCGTTCTAATGGTCTAGCCCTTTGGTAGCGAGTGTCTAGGAATGTTGTAAATGACCATGTAAGACATCTCCTAAAGTTTTGCGGAATTCCGTTGAGTCTAGATAGGTTTTTTTTAATTTATTAAAATTGCCTAAGTATGGGTAATTTTAATTAATTTTTGATAAAAAAAATGTAAAAACTGGGTCCTTGGGATTTTTGATAGGGGTATTTGTGCTCAAAAGAAATGGAATGGGACCCCCTACACCCTTGGACCAAGTTTAAGCTCAATTGGACAAGTTTTTCTAGGTGTTTGTCCATGAGGAGTCTTTGTCAGTCCAAAACAACAATTTAATTGTTAGTCTTGAGTCTTGACATAGTCAAAATGTCAATTTTTGTAATATTGAGCTAAATGGTTAGAGAAAAGGTGGGAGAACTTACCCAAACCCATACCTAAGCTATCCTAGCCCCTTTCCTAACCTTTTTACACCCCCCTCACTTAGCTACCACCTAAACCACACTTCTTCCCTAGTGAGATGCGCCCCCCTTGAGGAGTAACTCAACCCAACACTCGATTAAATGGGAAATAACCCCTCTAAGCTATAGTGCGCCCTCCTAATGTCTAAATTAGACTATTGGGTGATCTAAAAGGGTATTCCCATCCCCCCTCACTCATCCCTCACACCCCTCACTTCTCCAAAACCCTAAAAGTGCGCCCCCCTTGAAATTGACAATTTTTGTTGGAGAGTGACACTTGGAGTTCATCCAAGAGGGGTCACTCTTGCCTCCCAGGTATAAATAAAGGCCATCCCTCTCCATTTCTCACCAATTCTATTGCTACTGTTACTCTACCCAATTCTCTCCTCACTCTCCCATCTCTCCCATCTTGTTCTCTTCCATTTCTTGCTCTCATCTTTTGGAGAGGAGCTTGTTGCAAGTATTTGCAACAACCTCCTACTTGATTAATACAAAGGCTTTGGAGGATATGGTGCTTTGAAAGTTTTTTTGGTGCATCCATTGCTTAGCAGGTGATTTGTTTCATTGTTGTGTTGCATTCTATCTTGTAGAGTAGAGATCCCAAGCAAAGTTTTTTCCTTGGGTTGGTTATCAATAGTCTTATTGCTAATATAGGTCGAGTTTATTGTTTTCTTGCAAAGTATTTTGTAGGTTTAACATATATGCTCATATGTCTATCTTGTTTGTAGTTTTCTAACACCTTGCAAGTCACTTTCTAGTGTTGGGAAGGTGTTTTTAGATCTGGAAAACACCATTCTCCAACCATTTTCACCTCTAGAACTTTGCTGCCATTAATTTTTGTTACTTCCATTCAGTTTTTTGGGTATTTTAACACTTAGAATAGGTCATATAAGTTTATATATATTGCTGTAATTTTTTGCAAAAAAATTCTGTGTAAAACCATAAATTTTCTTTCACATTGTTGTCACTTTTGTAGCATTTCCAGCAAGCTTTTGTTTGCTGGTTTTTTGTAGGTTAGTGACTAAGGAGGTGTCCAAGAGGCCATTTGGGGCCATACAAAGCTCAAGAACAACCTCCAATAGTTGGGTAACATAATACCCTCTTTTCTCATCTATTCTAATCATTATAAGCAAGCCCAAGGGAGTCTCAAAAGGGCTTGTATTTCTCTTCTTTTAATTTTCTGCAGTTTTCTGTTATCTATTTGCCTACATCTTGGTGAGTGTTTGGCCTAGCCAACCCCCAAACCGTAAGGCTAGGTAGTAAGTTTATTTTCTGCAATTTTCTTTAATTTGTTTGCACCGCTTGTCATTAGGACAAGGTTGAGAAACTAGGTTTATTTTCAAGTTTTTCTTCTCAAGTTCTTGAACCCACTTGTGCACAAAACCGGAAGGTTTTGTCCTCCATCTTATGCACTTGCTTGAGGTTGTTAGTTTAGTTTATCTTCAAGTATTTTAATTTTACTTGTTTGCCTACATCTTGGAGTGTGCTTGGCTTTGCCAACCCCCAAAATTGTAAGGCTAGATTAGTTCATGGTTGTTTTCTTTCACATGCTTAATAATCTAAACGAAATATAATCTAAGAAGTAATCATGTGCTAGTTTAGGCCCATGGAGGCATAATGGTTCAAATTGCTCATCTTGTTTACTTTTGCTCGCTATCTTTATTTTGGGCATTTTACATTCAAGCACACTTTCCTTTGCAATTTACTTTCCAAGTGGTTTACCTTCTTGCAAGTCATTTAAATTCCGAGTACCTTTGCTTAATGGTTTAAATATTTACATGTACTTTAAGTTTATGTCTTGCAACCTTGTATGATCTTGTGGTTTGTGGCAAACACTTAAGTTCTCTTGCAATTTAATTTTAGTACTTTACTCATTGCATTATCTTTCAAGTACTTTGTTTATCTTGCAAACACACCTTACACAACACTACACTTTGCAATCACCCTAACTTAATCTAACTTAAGCTAACTCAATTTACCTTAATCTCCTAGGATCTAAAATCAACTAGCTTAATAGGTCACCTTTTACTATCCCAACTTTTCCATCAAAAAGGGAATTTAAGGAAGAAATGGGAGGTGCTAGATTGGGGACGATCTCACGGCGCTTGGTGTCCTTCCTGTGGAGTACTTCTATTCCTGGGTTGACCTGTGGAGCTAGGGTGTGGCCTTGTTTGCCTCACTTATTGAGCACCCAACAACTCTTTTGGTACAAGCGGGGGGAGTTTTTGGGTTGTCACTTAGTCTAGGATTCACTTCTAACTTAATAACTTAATAATCCTAAAATCAATTCACTCAACCTTGGGCATCTTGTTGGATACATCTTATGTGGTTCATGCTTTAGTACACTCTTGCAAGCACTTAAAATTTTCATCTTTTATGTAATTTACTTCAAGCATCTGTGGATTGAACTAAGTGGTTTAAAAGTTGCGCTTTAGCCCTTGGAGGCCTTCTTTCATGATTTAATTTTGAGTTTAAGTTTAATCTTTGATGTGATTGGTCTCCTTCATTGAAGTTGTGCATCCCTTGGAGGCTTCTTCATTGTTGGAGCTTGTGGTTGTGTATGCCATTGAAGGCTTCCCCTTGAGTTGCGCATCCCTTGGAGTCACTCTTGTTGGGATAGTTGGCTTGTGTTTTGTGGTTGTATTTCCTTTGAGAATATCTCCTTTACCTGCACATCAAGTCTTTTCACAAGTTAGTTACTTGGTTAGTTATCTTGCTTGTACAATCTATAGATCTTGTATCTTCATTGTTGTACCACTTAGTTGTAACTTTGTGGATAGTTAGTTCTTGTATTCTTTTGTATCTAGTCTAATTGTGTAATTTTGCATTTAGTATTCTTTTGTATTTATTATTGTAATCTTTGTAAAATCTGATATCCCTTAAACTTAGTTGACCCCTTGCCCAATCATAGGCACTAGTCTTAGAAGACTTAGGGAAAGAACTTCTTTTGCATTGAAAGACTTGCACTTCGCATTGTTTCTTTTGCATATAGGCTAGATTCCCCCAAACCTTAATCAACTAAAATCAACTCCTAGAATTTAACTTTTAACTTCATCTAGTAACTGGGGTCTTACCCCCTTGGCTTCCCTAGGAGTAAGCCTAGAAGGAAGAGGTTCAAGTCAAGGTGACAGTGGGCTTTGAACCTAGGCATTGTGCCTCCAAGGACACACTAAGTGAGTTGGACTTAGCTCACGTTTGCAAGTGTGTATAAGGACGGCAACACTTCCTACTAACCATTTCTAACCCTAAAATAGCCTAACCTACTAACAATATTGTTGTTGTTACTAAAGTAAGCTATAGCCACTAATTGCAGTATTAAAAGCTTATAAAAGCAATTGAAAAGGTTGATTTATATATTGTCTTGCTTGATTCTAACAAATGCTAGTATTATGATTTCAATGGTTGATGATTCTTAGTCATTTTGAAGCTATTTCAAGGCATTTAATGTGAAGTATTGCCTTATAAATATTGTTGTTATATTTTTCTGTTTACTTCATCATTATCAGCCAATTGCTCTTATTGAGAAAGTCTATGGTTTTATGAAGTGCTAACCAGCAAGTGTACTTGCAAATATATATATAGTTTCTTGTTGCCTTGTTCCGGGCAGGTACACTTTGACATATTATCATTTCATTGGTTATAAAACCGGGACTTTCTGATCGGTGGTGACTTGTGAGAGGGGATCTTTATTTAGCCATTTTGACTCTGCCTTCTCAAACCCCCAGGTCACCGGGGATGTCTCCCTGGGCCTACCACCCTAAAGAGAAAGAGGAATCCTATTGAGGTGACAGTGATAGGATACCCTCAAGTTACGCCAATTTTCTCTCCTTCTACCTTTCCTTTTATCAAAGTACAAATTGTGCGATAACAGTGACCTCAGTCCAACCAAATGGAAAGGGTTGAAAGGCCTTAGATCTGTTGTTTCTGATTGTTTTGGGCAAGTATCTTTGAGGGGAGGTCTAGGCCAGCAAAGGTAGGCCTAAATCTGTTGTCTTGTTCTTGTTCTGAGCAGGTTTCCAACTGGGAGGGCCAAGTTGGGCAGCAGTTGAAGGAGAGGCCAGCCGCAGCAGATTGAGGGCTATAGGAAGGCTCGGCCAGGCTTGAGCAGACTCTAGGAGGGCTCCACCAGGTGCCAAAGGTAGTCGTATGGTGGTACAGGAGCTCGGCCTACTAGGAAGGAGCTTTGGAGGCAGCACTGAAGGTGTTTAGGGCTGCTAGTTAGCTCAGTCTACCAAGGAGCAGATTTTGAGAGAACTTGACAGCTAGGAAAAGGCTGCAACACCAGGTATAGGAGGACAGAAAGGACTGCTTGTGTAAAGGATTTGAGGAAGCAGTTGAAGGACAATGTTGAGGTCTGTCTGGAAGGTGTAACAACCAAGGAATGTGGTTGTTACATCCTGTGTAACAACAAGGAAAAGTAGTTGTTACAGGAAAAGTTATTGGACAGCCTTGAAAGGCTGCTACAGCAGGTTCTGAAAGCAGTTTTGGGCTGTCACAAGTCTGCAGGTGAGGGCTGATTGGACAACAGCCCTTGGGACAGTTGTGCAGCAGGCCTGGTACATTTTGTGCGGCTGTTACAGCCAAGTTTAGGGGTTGTAACAGCCACCCTAGCAGCAGCAGCCTTTGAGCAATTTTGGCACAGAAATCAAGAAGGATTTATGTATTGATGTACTGTAAGTGCACCTTGTTATTTTGGCATTCTGTTGTGTAAAGAAATTGGGCCATTATCCCTGGTACGAGAGCCCATTTGTTCTGGGTTAAGAACAAGTGATTTTGGGCTTAAGATTCCTTTGTACTGGTGTATGATCTAATTGCTAGTCTTATCTTCCACTATGCTAAGGTGTTAGGCAACTCAGTGTGTTTATGTTTACAGTTCAAATTGTGTTAATTTGCGTATTTTGTTGAGAACATAGACCAGACCTGAGGTGAGTGTGCACCGGTCTGGGTGCACTACGAAATCTAACAACATGTATAGCTTATGGAGGTGAACAACTAAAAGATTAGTTTATTTCCACTCGTGAGTGGAGATATTTTCAGCGGATGATAGAGGTGCAACAAAGAGTTGCATGTTGAGATAGTCACGTTACCCCCTCACACTAGGGGTAACTATGGAGATCATGTCTCGAGGCCCACAGGTAGCAAACATGGAGTGTCGAGAGCCAGATTGACTAGCATAGCCCCGCAGGGCCCCTCCTATTCACTGATGTGCCATCATACATAACCAACATCAAAACAACATCCATCACACTGGCCTGGCCCCAGAAGACAATAGGTCTTGCTTCATGAGGTAATAAGTCTTGTATCATGGTAAGTGTCACCCTAATAATTGAAGCATTTGAACATGTTGCAAAGAATTCATTCTTGATTACAGAACGTTTTCTTGGAAATTATACTCTTTGCCTTATTTAACCTTGGTGGGTGTCATTTTGTCCTAGTAAGTTAGCCACCATTGGGGATGGGGTTCTACTGGGAGTTCCTTGAAGAGTCATTGTCCATTCCCAATCATACTTGTCACCTTCTATGTTCTTTCCATTTCGTTTTCTCATCTTTTGGGATTTTCGGGTGCACTGATCCAAGAAGGGGTTGTACCTCATTTCATGGGAAGAAGGGGCTGAAGGCCCGGAGGGAATGTAGATGGAAAAAGGTAAAAGCCAAATTATAACCTTCTAGATGCTCGCCCAAAGAGGTCTTGAGAACAATGAAACGTTTCTCTTAAAAGAATTGAAGACCTACAAAAGCAAAACTCACATATATAAATGTCCCACTCGTTGAGGAATCTACACGAGTGCGGTATACCCTTTACTTTACCCACATGGCACTCTGTGTACCTCTAGCTTCAAGTGACATTGTGGTACTTCTTCAAGTCTTATGTAACCCAATTGAAGTACCCAACTGTTTTAGACTTTAATGAATTAATGGCAATAAATGGGTTTGGAAAAAGGATGCATTGAACACGAAGGTGCAGCACACCCTCTACAAAGGCACCCATAAATGAGACAATATGAACCCTTGTATGTCATGAACCCCATGCCCAAAGGTCTTACCCACTCCACCTCACACTCATACATGACTTAGATGGGTTTCTCCTGGAAAACACCCTTGACTTGAGGATTGACTAGCCCAATAGGATGCATTGACACCCGTCCCACACCTAAATTTGACAAATTGTATAACGTCCTTGAGCATTTGTTTAGTTTGAAAAGGGGGGTTTGATGCACATGTTCAGGTGGTTTGATTATTATATGTGGCTTACTTGGCATGATTCCTATGACTTATGGACCCATGGAGGGCGTACATGTTTGTCTTTGCAGGACCTTGCCCGGTGGACAAGTATTCATGAGGAGATGACTTGTTCGGACGTTCATGAGGGCTTTGGAGCCCATTTATGGATGAAAAGACCCCACGTCTGGGGCAAACTTGTGACCACCAATTGCACATTGAAGAAAAGGGGTTGTTGCCTTTGCAGGCACTCTGGCATGGCTAGGAGACCAGCTCCCATCCCTCTCGACTTGGATGCTGGCCTTTGGAGGCTTGGACGTCACCCTACTAGCCCATGACGTCACAGGGCTTGGGGATTTCAATGGAGGAGGACTTGACGTGGTGATTTGGCATGCGTGGGCATGATCTAGGGCCTATGGAGGCCAATCGCTGCACTTATCTTGCTCAACATTCCACATGGGATGCCCAACGTCACCCTTTGAGGGTCGTAAAAAATTGAATTTCTTTTTAATTTTAATGTGCAATTAAGAAGTAGGATCAGATTTGTGAAAAGATACAACTTTTGGATAATAAAGCTAGGATTTCCCATATAAATATGGCTAGCCTAAATCATTTTTCACATAACTCACCTCTCACAAGAGGAAGGACTGAAATTTTCGCCCTCTTGGGCATGTTGACTGAAATTTGTGCTATCTTTGGAGTTTATGGTCTCTTTGATTGATGCGCTAGGATTGGAGGAGCATGCTAAAGGTGTTATTTGGATATTTTGTGGTGGTAAAGTGTTTAATGCTTGATTTTTCTTGGTGAAAGTAAGAAAATTCTGCAACTTCCTTCATGCATTGAATGTTTGTGGTTAGATTTACTTGTTTCATATTTAAGATTATGAAATTGCTTGCTTAAAATCCTAGAAGAGAAACATAAGGTGCTTCTTTCTCTCTCTAGACCTTTCCACCCTTAAATTGTCAAGGATATCTTGTCTAGAATAGGCTTCTAAAGCCCTAAAGGTGTCAGCACTTTAGTAGCCTCATTCTAGTTGCTTGTTGCAATAATATATTTCAATAGTCTAAAGGAGAGAAGGATTCGCTAGGGCCTAAAAGGTGCTTATGCCCTAGTGGAATTCATCTTAGAGCCTTGAGTTCTTGAGGCCTTGAAGTGCCAACGCCTCTAGCATTTATTTCTTGGTCCTTTGACAACTATTATCATTTTATTTCTCCAAGTTAATTTGCTCCACTTTGTTAACTCCTTTACCTTAATTGTTTTACATAAGCACCTTTAAGTGCTTTCGTAAAACCTATGCGCTCAAAATCGTCAAATTCTTCATCGTTTGAAAGTTATAGGCCTCGAAAGTTTTGGGCCTGTACACTGTATAACCAACACTCATTGAACTACTTATGTTCAGTTGATTTTCTCTACTATTGTCTTGATCTGACACTGCTCCACTGAAACAACTCAAATCTAGTATAATAACTTATGTTTTCTGCTTCTGCTCACTCTACTTCCTATAGCCAAAGAGATCTAAGGCTTGGGTTTATTTTGGAATGACTAGGTTTGGATGTGTCGTGACTATAGGCTCTCTGAAATACTAAACAGAGACATAAATAGTCCACACTATACTTATGAGGACAAGTCAACTCACCACTACACGACCCTGTACTTGCGAGGGTAATAGAGAGTCACTTCCCAGTGTGTTGTTTGTGACTCCATAAGCCCAGAAGGCACTGATTTCTACTTGTTCTTGTGAGGGATTTGTTATCGCACGGTTTGTAGGAAAGGTCTAAAGAGCTTGAGTCAGGGCTTGAAACCGGCGTAACAGGAGCTTCCCCACCCACTGTCACCTCGATGGGGGGCTCTTTCTATTTAGGAGGGCTAGTCCAAGGGAGACGTCCCTATGCAATCTGGGTTCAAGAAAGGCTAAGGATAATGGACCAAGTCAAAGAAGTTCCCCTTTCACAGATTGCTGCCCAAGATGAGATAGTCAAAGAGAACAATCCACTGATGATGCACCTGTTTGCGAGACAAAACAAACACAACTAGAATATGTGCTTGCAGTGGGTTAGTACTTCATAAGTTTTAAAGACTATCTTCAAAAATGTATATGAGCAAATGATCAAATGCTATTATTGACGAAGTCAATGATGGCTAAAAAGAGGCAAAGACTTATATTACTTC
>ML778783.1:119111-141941 GCA_009831015.1 Picea engelmannii
TTGACTTGGCCTTTACCTTTTAGCCTTTCTTTAACCAGATTGCCTTAGGGACGTCTCCCTTGGACTTGCCCTCCTAAATAGAAAGAGCTCCCCATCGAGGTGACAGTGGGTGGGGAAGCTCCTGTTACGCCGGTTTCAAGCCCGGACTCAAGCCCTTTGGACCTTTCCTACAAACCGTGCGATAACAGGCCCAAAGTGTAGTAGACCTAGGCTTAAGGTGTCTCTTTCTTCTTAGTACGGCTAGCAATAAATGAAGAGAAAAAGAGGGTCTAGCTACGACTAGGCTCTCTCTTCTCTATCAATGGCTGAAAATTTCTCTCAAAGGGGACTTGAGACAAGGACCTACTTGTGTGCTTGTCACCTAGGGTTTTGTTCAACAAAAATCATAAACATATGCAAGAAATGAAACTACAACCATTCATTCAAGAAGTTTTGCAGAAAATTACTTACATATCACCAAGAAATATCAATGCAAACCCTAGTTGTAACACCTTCCTTCAAGAGAAATGCCAAAACATGCCAAAATAATCCTCCTTCAACAAGTGTGCATCACTAAATCAACCAATAACCCAAGAGAGGGCGCAAATTCCAGACCTCCTTATGGAGTGAGTAAGTTGTGATGAAAAAATGAAGGTGAAAATCCTTCATTTATACCATACCATGACCTAATTTTACATTTTAAGTCATGTAAAAGGCCGACAAGGCCAAAACACTAAAATCATACTGTTTTACATTAAATTGTCAAATTAAAACCCTAATCAAGCTGAAAAGAGACATGAAGCCCCTCCAAAGGAGACGTTAGGCCCTTTTAGGGCAAATGAGACATCCTGGAGCAAGACGTTAGCCCTCCTTGGGCTCCTCCATCATGCCACACGTGCCAATACTGCCCAGTCTGCCTCCCAAGACGTCCAATAGGCTGGGTAACGTCATGGTCATCAAGGGTGACGTCCCAGGCCTTCCAAGACCAACGTTCCACTGAAAGAGGGCCAATCCCCCTAGGTCAAGCTCTGCCAAAGTGCCTCTGGTGGAACGTCCTCTTCTTCTCTGGTGCAAAGCCCCTGATCCATCTTTGTCCTGTCTCTGCCCCTTGATGGGGTCTCAGCATCCACCTGATGTGCTCTTCAGCCCCATGGAGGTCTGAACTGATCATCTCCCCATGTGTACCAGTCCAAAATTGTACCTGTCCGTCGGGCATGGTCCTACACATCAAAAGCTACGCCCTCCATGGGCTCATCAGTCACAGGGATCATAGCAATTTCAATCGCATCTCATCATCAATATTATTAAACATGTGCATAAAATCCCTAATACATCAGTTAACAGCTCAAAGACGATACACAAGCCTACAATACAAGTCTGGAGAAAAGGACAAGGAGTCTTATTGGGCTAGTGTCCACTGGAAAAGGGAAGTTCCCGGAAGAGACCTAATCCAAGCCATGTAAGTGGGTGATATGGTCAGGGGAAGTCCAAGCATCTGGGTGCAATGAGGGCCAAGGATGCAAGAAATGTTACCTGTGGGTGCCTTTGTTAGAAGGTGAGTTGTACCTGTCCTGGATGCATTTTTTCCAAGCCCATTCTTGCCTTTTATTCTTATTCTTTTCATTCTTTTATCTTTTATTTCTTTTCGTTTTTTTTGTTCAAGAGCTAATCAGGGGACACTGCCCTGGCATGGTGACCAGTGGTGGCAGCATTACCCACAAGTACTTTCACAGAAATGAAAAGGTTTGCTCGTGATGAGACCCCTTTTCCCTTGGCCATGCAACCAAGAGTCACTGCCCTGGCGTGGTAACCAGCTGGTGGCAATGTCATACTGCTAGGTACCCATGGACCTAATAGGTTGGCTCGTGATGAGACCCCCTATCCTCTGGTTAGGTCTTGTTTTATTATTTTTCCGGGGCCCTCTTGTTTCTTGCTGAGAAGCCTTATATTGCTTTCTCGGGGATCCCTGGGCGAAGCATCTCGAGGTTTCATTTTTAGGCTTTTATCTTTTACCAGCTTGCTTTTACCTTCTGGGCTTTTAGCCCCTTCTTCCCATGAGATAAGGTGCAATCCTGAAAATAGGTCAACCCAGTGCCTGGACAAGTGGAATGGGACAAGTGAGCAGGAAACAATATGAAACAGTGGTGCTATGATGGGAGCGGACGATGGCTTTTCAAAAATCCCACCAGTGGCAAACCAAAGCCTACAGACATAGGCTTGCTAGGGCACCCTGTCAATCCCCCCAAACATGGTCAATGGGCAAGTGTAAGATCCAAGCAGTTGTTAGAAATAAAAGGAATCAGATGCATACATTCAATGGTTTTGATGATCAAAGTGACACATAACATGATACTCGGACCAATTACCTCATGGAGCAAGAACCTTCTCTGACACAGGACCAAGTCGATGGTGATGGATGTTGTTGCTGCTGACAAGATAAAGATGTTGGAAGAAAGAAAAGGTGGGCCCTCCAGGGCCATGCTAAAGTCAATCCTTCTCTCGGTACTCCATGTCTAGGACCTGTGGGCCTCGAGACATGATCTCCTAGTTATCCCTAAAAGTGGGGGATAACAATGCC
The DNA here is from genome assembly GCA_009831015.1 of Picea engelmannii. Taxonomy (NCBI): domain Eukaryota; kingdom Viridiplantae; phylum Streptophyta; class Pinopsida; order Pinales; family Pinaceae; genus Picea; species Picea engelmannii. The sequence continues at coordinate 121,669 of ML778783.1, forward strand.
AAAACCGAAACTTTATCCAGCCCAAAAGATCTGTTCTAAATCATGAGATTGAAGCATGTAAACACATGTAGAACATATAATGAATTGCTGAAATGAAGAAGTTACTCCTACACCATTCACTTAACCATAGATGTTTGCAAGCTTAAAAAGAAATGAATGCTTTAAAGGACAAGAACAGCTTGCCAATGAAAATATTTAAACCATCACCATTTACCCATGTGTGAATTGCATTAAGATAGATGTTATGAATATAAAACTTGCAAGATAAAAAGATTTAAAGCATATGAATGAATCTATGCCTCCATGGGCTTAAGCTAAGATCTAGTTATGTGAGTGTGAGATCTACTTCTAGAAGATTTTAACCATATGAGCATAAGCAAATCAAAAACACATAACTAAACTAGCCATACTATGTTGGGGGTTGGATTTGCCAACTACTCATCCAAGGTGTAGGCAACCATGAAAGAAAATTTGAAATGGAAAGCAAAAACACAAACCACTCACAATGGAACAAGGTGGAGGCAAGCCTTCCTTTTTTGTGCCAAAGGGGGTTGGAATCTAAAAGCTAAACTATCACTAAGACAATCCTAGCCACACAACCTTGCCCTAGTGACAAGTGGGGCAAAAGAACGAAAAGAAATTTGCAAAAATTAAAATACACCCTAGCCTCACGATTTTGGGGAGTTGGTCGTGCCAATCTCTCACCCAAGGTGTAGGCAAAAATAACTTTACAATGAATGAACTAGATACAAAAAGGCAAGCCTCAAGGGAACTTCTCGGGGGCTTGCTACAATGCTAGAAAAAGGTAGGAGAAAGGTGAGTTTCGTTACCCAACCAAAGGAGGAGCCTTTGAGGTGTTGTGTGACCAAAAGTGGGCAGCATAACCCTTATACCTGGTAAGAACCTGCAAAAACCAGCAAGCTATTGCTTGCTGGAAATGCTACACAACACACAAAAGTCAAGAAAATTTTTTGTTTTTTATGAAGAAATTTTTCTCATACAAGTATCCAAATAAAAGTTGATTTAAAGTGACCTATCTATGATTGTTAGCAAACTGAAATATCGAATGAATGAGCAGAAAAATCACATCTGAAAAACAATGGAGTTTAGGTGGGCTTTGAGAGTAGACTCTTCCTTGAGGCTATCCCAACAAAACCCTAGAGGTAAACCTGCAATCTTGAAACACAATGTGAGGTACAAGAATAGTTAATAAGTTGAATAAGCCAACAACCTAAACTACTTTAGCTCACTAGCTACCCAACATATTTAGGCCAGCAATAATACTATTGCTCAACCTACCCAAGTAAACTACTTTACTCAAGAAATCTACTCAATACTACACAAAATGCATAAGATACAACATCACCTCATGTGCAAGAAGTAACAAGACTACTCTTTGTTGCTTCAAATCCTCCAAATCTTTTCTATTAATCCAAAATGAGAGTCTTGCAGCAACAAGTTACTCCAACACTCTCAAGAGCAAAGTGGAATGGATGCAAGATGAACAAGAGAGAGAAAGAGATGGGGCGAAAATCCAATAGCATAACAATAACTTAAGAGATGGTGAAGAAATGAGTGAGGGAGGGGTTCTATTTATACCTTGAGAGGCAAAGTGACCCTTCTTGGATCATTGCCATGTGTCAAAACCCAAACAAAGGACAAAATCTCAAGGAGGGGGGCGCACCACGTAGGGTTTTGGCATGGATTGGTGAGGTGGAATGGGTGAGTTGGAGTGTGGGACGAAGCAATAGGTGATGTGGGAGGCTAGGAAGGGCGCACATGTGGAGAAAGGGGCCCACAACTCATTAAAACTCAAGTTCAAATGTTTTTGCAAGCTAGGGCGACGCAAATCCCCTAAGGGGGCTTATGGGTTCAAGTGAGTTGAGGGTGAGGGGGGTGTGTAAAGGTTAGAACATGGGTTGGGTAGGTTAGGAATCATCTCTCTCACCTTTATCCATCTTTTCTTTACCCCATTAACTCAAAATTACAAAAATGACATTTTTCCTATGTCATGACTTAGCAATTAAAATTGTTATTTTGACTAACTGAGACTCTTGGTGGAAAAACACCAAGCAAAAGTTGTCCGACTGAGATGAAACTTGGTCCAAGGGTGTAGGGGGTCTCATTCCATTTCTTTTGAGCACAAATACCCCTAGAAAAAGCCCAAGGACCTAGTTTTTACAATATTTGCTCAAAAATAATTAAAATTAATTAATTAAATTACCCAACCTTAGGTAATTTTAATTAATTAAAAAAAACCTATCTAGACTCAATGGAATTCCGCGAAACTTTCTCAGATGTCATACATGGTCATTTACATCATTCCTAAACACTAGTTACCAGAGGATAACTCCATTAGAACGCCCTTCACCACTTTGGAGGAATTATTGCATGGTGGGAGGGAAAAACTCAAGGGAAATTAATAAGGCTGAAAAGCCAAATTAATAACCTGAGGATAAAAAACCCTCGATGAAATTAAATCCCCTAATGAAGAAATCCCAAGGTTACTGACCTAACTATGACCCATGCGGACCTATTACATTATTAACCCACGCAGGGGTGCGAAAATTCCGTTTACAAAAATATGTGTTGGAGGCATAAATTGCCCAGTAGAACCAAATAATCTTCGACATGTTAATATCTGATGATGCATCTCTTCATGGCACATGGAGTTGACCCCCTAGTTGAATAGGCGGTCAACAAAGCCCATATTGATTGATATGGCCGGGGGCCGAATTGTATATTATGAACATTGAAAAGATTAATAAAATAGTAATTGTTGCTTGCGATACGAGAGAGATGAAAAGCATGGGGAGCTATGATTCCACAAGAGAGAGGGGCTAAAGGGGGGTTTTATCCATGGGTATTAATCCAACCCACATTCCCGAAATTATTATCATTGTGTAACCTTCTATTTGTTGTTGAGTGTTTCCAAAGCCAATCATTAAAATCATGTAAGAGGGTGGGTGTGAGGGGTCAAATCCCATAGTTATTGGGAGCATGGGGCTCAAGTATAATTATCTTTGGGAAGAGTGTGAGTCAAGCAAGCAAGGAAAAAGAGAAGGAAATTCGTATGCAGAAAAGAGACAGTTTTTGCATTCAGATTTTGGATAGCAAGGGAGGAGTTGTGTGTTGGGAAAGGGAACCAGCCATGGTATGCTTGAAGGTAGCCATTGTTTGGTTGTGTTTTATGCTGGAAATGTGGCATGTATGCTTGTAAAATAGACTATAAGCCTGTAGTGTGGTTTCCTATTGAGGAAATGGCTGAAGAGCCTTGCGAAGGCTGTTGTGAGCACTCCTGAAGCAACTGACAGTTCCTGAAGTCCCCAACTGAGAGATTCATGGCTAACCAAATGCACTGGAAGCCCTGATAAATGAATGGTACAGCCTGAGGGACTGTGTGCAGTGAAGGGGGTACATTCCTTGGGTAGTGCAGGTTGTGGGGAAGAGAGCGTTGGTCAATAGGAACTATTGTAGAAGTAGAACCTGGGTTTTGGGTTGTTGAGTGTGGAGAGTGGACAGCCAGAGGGCCAGATCTCCTTGTGGACTCGTAGCCTTAGCTCAGGGGTGGCCTGCTATTGAGAGAAAATGAACAACAACACCTATGGCTAGGAGGTTCATCCTTCGTACACAACCAATTGGTTATATTTTATGAATAGATAAGTTCATGTTGTGTTTATTATGATTATTTCGTTGTGTAAATGATATCTGAATATTGTGTTATGTTTGTTGGGTTTGTATGCATTCATAATTTTATAAATGTTGTAGATGCATGGTTAAATCAACATATTGTTTTGTTATGATTTCTATGGGCCTACTACCCTTGGTTTTCTTTTATAAGTGTGGAGCATTTTTTTTGAATTCGTACTTAGCCAGCTAAGTCATTTTTGTAGTGACGGGACTCAACTTGTTAAGGCTGGGTACGTTACATCATTGCACACTATTTGGAGGACGTTGAGCCTTATGAGGACATGGCACCCTTATTGATATGTCCTAGCATCCATTGGAGATGACATGGCACCTTGATGATGGGACATTGCACCTTTTCATGATGATATGACACCTATTGATGAGACGTCACACCTTTGGGGGGATAATATGTCACCTTGGGATGAAACATTGCACCTCTAGGAGGGAACATTTCACTTTTGAAATTTGGAGCCCCTGTTATCCCCCGGTTTAGGGATAACTAAGGAGATTATGTCTCGAGGCCCACAGCCTACAGGTCCTAAACACGGAGTACCGAGAGCCAGATCGACTTAGGCATGGCCCTGGAGGGCCCATCTTTTCATTCTTTAGCGCCTCCACTTTGTCAGCAGTAGCAACATCCATCACCTCGGCCTGGTCCTGTAGCGGAAATGGATCTTGCTCCATGAGGTAATGAGTCCCGGTATCACGGTATGTGTCACTCTAATCCTCAAAACCTTTGAATATGTGCATTCAATTCTTTTTGTTTCTAACGGGTGCTTGGATCTTATACCTATCCACTTGACCATATCTGGGGGAATGACATGATGCCCTAGTAAGCTTGTGCCCATAGGTTTTGAGTTGCCACTGGGGGGATTCATGAGAAGCCACCGTCCGCTCCCACCATACTTACCACTTTCCATCTTCCTCCCGCTCATCCATCCCATTACACTGGTCCGGGCATTGGGTTGGCCAAATATTTAAGGGTTGTACCTTACCTTGTGGGAAGAAGGAGCCAAAGGCCCAGAGTGTAAAAGTAGCTGGCAAAAGATAGAAGCCAAAGAATGAAACCTTGAGATGCTTCGCCCAGGGATCCCCGAGAAAGCAGTAAAAAGCTTCTCGGCAAGAAACAGAGGAACCCGTAAAAAAAAGTAATAAAGCAAGACCTAGTTAGAGGATAGGGGGTCTCATCACGAGCCATCCTATTAGGTCCATGGGCATGTAGCGGTATGACACTACCAACAGCTGGTCACCACGCCAGGGTAGTGGCTCTTGGTGGCATAGCCAAGAGAAAGGAGGTCTCATCACGAGCCAGCCTTCTCAATTCCGTGAAGTGCTTGTGGGTAACATTGCCACCACTGGTCACCACGCCAGGGCAATGTCCCTTAACTAGCTTCTTGAAAAAAAGCAATAAAAATAAAGACAAAAGGCATGAATGGGCTTGGAAACATTTGCATCCATGAAAGGTGCACCTCACCCTCTACAGAAGCACCCACAGGTAAGCCCTACATTTCACTGTTATCACTGCACCCCTTGCCCAGACATCCCTTATCCACTTCATCCACTCACATGGCTTAGATTTGATATCTCTCGGAAACACCCCACATCCAGTGAGCATTAGCCCAATAGGACGTCCTAGCGTTTCCTCCAAACTTGGCTTGTAGATTAGTATAATGTCTTTGATCACTTGTCCGGGTAAAAGGGGTTTTATGCACATGTTTAATAAACTTGATGATTAGATGTGATTGGCATTGCTATGATCCCTGTGACTTATGAGCCCATGGAGAGCGTATATGTTGATGTGCAGGACCATACTTGATGGACAGGTACACATGGGGAGATGATTAGTTCGGACCTCCATGGGGCTGAAAGCCCACCAAATGGATGTTGAGACCCCAACAGGAGATAGAGACAGATCAGAGGATTTGCACCGGAGAAGAGAAGGACGTTCCACCAGAGGTAGCTTGGCAGACCCGTACCCAAGGGGGTTGTGCCTTTCCACCAAGACGTAAGCCTTAGAAGGCCCATGACGTCACCTAGGACACCCATGACGTCATCCAGTGTTTACGGAGGTTTTGGTAGGCAGTTATGTGCCAAGTGGCACGTGTGGCAGGTTTTTGAGGCCCAAGGAGGCCTAACGTTTTGCTCCAGGAGGCCAACGTTGTCCTAAAAGGGCCTAATGTCACCCTAAAAGGGCATGACGTCATCATTTATGCTTGATTAGGGTTTTAATTATGACATTTAGTGTAAAATAGTATTTTGATGTAAATTTGGCCATGTCGGCCTTTTGTGACCTAAAATAAAAATAAAGGTCGTTGATATTGTATAAATAGAGAGCTAAAACTCTCTTTTTCTCATCATCGTTCACTCACACTTGTGTGAGGTCTGAAATTTGCGGCCCTCATTAGGGTTTTTGGCTGAAATACTAGTGCGCACTTGTTGAAGGAAGGCTTTTTATGGTGTAATTGGTATTTTTCTTGGTGGAAAGTCTACAACTAGGGTTTTGCATTGATGATACATGGTGAATGAGAGTAAATTTCTGTAATTTTTCTCTTACTTGAATGGTTATAGTGTTTTAATTTACATTTTGTTAATGAAATTGCTGGATTAAACCCTAGAGATCAAGCACTTGTTATAGTCCTTGTTCCAATTGCTATCTACCTACTAGATTATGCCAAGGAACCGTTTTTCTTGAAGCCATTACTAGGGCCTTGCCTTTGCAACACCCTAGTACTTGTCACTTCATCTAGCCGATTTTATCTTATCATTGAGCTAAAGAGGGAGGAAAACCTATTAAGGCCTAGGGTTACCTACACCTTAATAGTCATTTTCCCCTAGGGTTTGACGGTTGAAGCCTTGGCTTACCAACACTTCATCCATCAAATTTCTCTTGTCTTTGGCTCTGTCATTATCATCTTGCTCCTTCAATTCTTGCAGCCACTTATTGACTCCATTTTCCCTATGAAGAGACTGATCTAAGATCTCTCTCTCTCTCGAGTGTTTTGATCACAATTCTCAAACATCCAAATCTTTGAACAACTACTAACACCTTGTAACCCTAGTTTAGATTGACTTGCTAACCTTATTGTTGCCATTATCCATTTGAGTTATAGTCATACCTTGCAACATTTAAAGCTTCTTTAAGCAATTGAAAAGATTGACTAATGCATAGCCTTATTTGCTTCTGATGAATGTTGGTGTTATGATATTGATGATTAATCATTCTTGCTCATTCTGAAGCTTTTATAAAGCATTTATTGTGAAGTATTTTCTTGTGATTATCGCTGCTATACATCTTTGTTTGCTTCATCAATATATTAGTCAATTGCTTTTATTGAGAAAGTCTTTTATTATATGAAGTGCTAACCAGCAAGTGCTCTTGCAAATATAGTTTTATGTTGCTTTGTTCCGGGCAGGTACACTTCTGGTATTATTATCTCTTTATTGGCTGTTTAGCCGGACTTTCTGATCGGTGGTGACTTGTGAGAGGGAAACCTTTACTTGGCCTTTATCCTTTGCCTTCTCAACACCCTAGGTCACCGGGGACGTCTCCCCTGGGCCTACCACCCTAAATAGAAAGAGACATCCTATTGAGGTGACAGTGATAGGATAGTCTCTCGTTACGTCAATTTGTCTTCTTTTACCTTTCCTTTCTTTCAAAGTACAAATTGTGCGATAACAACCCCTACACTTCATTTTTGAGTGAGTCGTCCACTCTATGAGGCCACATGTGCCACACGTCTGAGATTGAGCATGCATTTATTGGGGATGTCTTGTATTATAAGCACATTTACTTCATTTTGGAGGCATTGTTGGGGGTCTTAGTGACATATCCACTCTTGTATAATGGATATTTTATGTTTTACTACCTTACCTCTAGGGTTTGTAAGAGATAAAGGCATTATTTTATGTTTTTAGGGCTTTTGATGGATGTGAAGGGTGTTTGGTCTCTCATATAAATAAGAGAAGCACTTATCACTCATAAATCATTGCTACTTGTGGATAATCATTACTACTTGTCTACTTTTACTCATTTCTTCTTAGCTATAGATGGATAACTAGAGTGCTTACTTTAGAAGATGTTTTGTGGATGACTTTGCAACTTCTATGGATTTTCATGTCCAAGGTTTATGGATGAAAACGATTTATTGAGTAAGTGGTCTCTCTAAATCTTATTTGATTTTGTTTATGAATGATTATTAAATGTAATTGTACTTCTCTAGTGATGGTGGTGCATTCTCTTCGTATTGTTCTTGAACAAATCCCTTCTTCTAAACCCTTGGAAGATTACTAGTGGAGTATCTTCCCTTGAAGTATCTTGAAGCTTGTAAGGTACTAGGTGGATCTTCTATGGTTTGTAGTGGACAACCCTAGATATCACCCTACCTCCTCTCAAGGGAGTTCTTAGTTGACCCCATATGCCCCAAAAAAATAGTAGGCACTAGTCTTCTCCCTTTTAGTCAATCATATTTTATAAATTCAAATTTTATTTTATGTTTTAGGGTAAAATTTAGGGTTTTGTTTAGCTTACATTTAATTTTCAGCCATCAAAAACCCTAGGCGTCTAGGGTTTTCATGCATATTTTTGACCTAAAATTCTAGGGTTTTCTTGGATATTCTTGACCTAAAATCCTAGGGTTTTCTTGCATGTTAGAACTAAAATCATTTTATTGCATAAAGTTTGCCTTGCTGATTTATATTGCTGCATAATTAGGGCCAGACGTCATGTTTTAGTTGGCAGTTATATGCCTTGTAATTTTCAGATTTTAAAAGTTAATCAAACCCTAAATTTATTAACTATTTTAGCCCTATTTTCTACCGGATTATAATTTATTTTGAGGGCTAAATCATATTGTTGTTGCAACTTGTTTACTACTGTAATTTTCTATCATCTATGCAAGTTTTACAACAGTCATTGGTAATTTTTAGATTTGAATAGTTTGGGGATTGTTTGCATGAGATTGTTACTTGCTAAACCCCCTAAATCAGCCCTAGAACACTTTTAACCAAATCTGGAATTTACTTTGAGTAACCACCTTATTCTTGACTTGATTGATACATCTATTTGGTGGTGAATTGGGTAGGCACTGTTATCCCCTAGCCTAGGGATAACTAAGGATATTATGTCTCGAGGTCCACAAGTCCTAGACATGGAGTACCGAGAGCCAGATCGACTTGAGCATGGCCCTGGAGGGCCCATCCTTTCATTCTTCAGCGCCTCCACTTTGTCAGCAGCAGCAGCATCCATCACATCGACCTGGTCCTGCAGCAAATATGGATCTTGCTCCATGAGGTAATGAGTCCAAGTATCATGGTATGTGTCACTCTGATCCTCAAATCCTTTGAATATGTGCATTTAATTATTTTTGCTTCTAACATGTGCTTGGACCTTATGCTTTTCCACTTGACCACACCTGGGGGGAATGACAGGATGCCCTAGTAAGTTGGTTCCCATAGGGTTTGAGTTGCCATTGGGGGGATTCATGAAAGGCCATCGTTCGTTCCCACCATACTTACCACTTTTCATCTTTTTCCCGCTCATCCATCCCATTACACTGGTTCGCGCATTGGGTTGGCCAAATATCTAAGGGTTGTACCTTACCTTGTGGGAAGAAGGGGCTAAAGGGTCAGAGGGTAAAAGTAGCTGGCAAAAGATAAAAGCCAAAAGAATGAAACCTTGAGATGCTTCGCCCAGGGATCCCCGAGAAATCAATAAAAAGCTTCTTAGCAAGAAACAGAGGGACCCATAAGAAAATAATAAATCAAGACCTAGTTGGAGGATAGGGGGTCTCATCACGAACCAGCCTATTAGGTCCATGGGCATGTAACGGTATGACACTACCAACAGCTGGTCACCACGCCAAGGTAGTGGCTCTTGGTGGCATAGCCAAGAGAAAGGGTGTCTCATCACGAGCCAACCTTCTCATTTCCGTGAAATGCTTGTGGGTAACATTGCCACCACTGATCACCGCGCGAGAGCAGTGTCCCCTAACTAGCCTCTTGAAAGAAAAAGCAATAAGAATAAAGGATAAAAGGCTTGGAAACATTTGCATCCATGACAAGGTGCAGCTCACTCTCTTCAGAGGCACCCACAGGTAAGCCATTCATTTCCCTTCTATCACTGCACCCATTGCCCAGACATCCCTTACCACCTCATCCACTCACATGGCCTGGATTTTGTCTTCACCCAAGAACATCCCACATCCTATGAGCACTGGCTCAATAGGATGTCCTAGCATCCCCTCCAAACTTGGCATGTAGATTAGCATAACGTCTTTGAGCACTTGTCCGAGTAAAGGGGGTTTCATGCACCTGTTTAAATAACTTGATGATTATATGTGATTGACATTGCTATGATCCTTGTGACTTATGAGCCCATGGAGGGCGCATTTGTTGATGTTGCAGGGCCACACCCGATGGACAGGTACATATGGGTAGATGATTAGTTCGGACCTCCATAGGGCTGAAATCCCACCAGATGGATGCTGAGATCCCAACCAAGGGCAGAGACAGATCAAGGGATTGCACCAGAGAGAGAGGAGGACGTTTCACCAGGGACAACCTAGCAAGCCTGGACCCAGGGGGGTTGTGCCCTTTTCACCATGATGTAGGCCTTGGAAGGCCCATGACGTCACCCAGCGTTTTGGATGTTTTGGAGGCAGTTGTGTGCCAAGTGGCATGTGTGGCAAGATCCTGAGGCCCAAGGAGGCCTAATGTTTTTCTCCGGGAGGCCAACGTTGCCCAAAAAGGGCCTAAGGTCACCCTAAAAGGGCATGACGTTACCTTTACAGCTTGTTTTAGTGTTTAATTATGACATTTAATGTAAAAAATGGATATTATGTGTAACAGGCCATGTCAGCCTTTTTGACCTAATTCTGGTCATTGTAACTGTATAAATAAGGGGAAAATCACTCTTATTATTCATGATCTTTCAATCACACAAGTGAGGTCTGAAATTTGCGCCCTCCTTAGGGTTTATTGGCTGAAATTTTAGGCGCATCTCTTGGAGGAGGCTTAATTTGGTGTTTCTTGGCATTTTTCTTGGTGAAAATCTTCAACTATGCTTATTGCTAGATTATTCTTGGTGGATGTAAGTGAATTTCTGCAATCCTTCTTTGCTTTGAATGGTTATGGTGTATTTACTTTGCATTTATTCCAAGATTATGAAATTGCTAGTGTAAAACCCTAGGAGAACAAGCACATGTTATTGTCCTTGTCTTAACAATTTTTCACCTACTAGATTGTGCTAGAAACCCTACCTTTGAAGCATTGTACTAGAGCCCTGCCATTGCAGCACTCTAGTGTCATTTGCTTCATCAAGCCATTAATTATTTCAAGATTGAGCTAATGAAGAAGGAAAACCGCTAGGGCCTAGGGTTACCTACTTCCTAGTGGTCGTTTTCCTTCTAAGGCTTGTTGATTGAGGCCTTGGCTTACCAACACCTCAATCTTCATCCTTCTTAGTCCTTAGCTCTTACATTATCATTTTTTCCTTCAAGTTTTGTTGCTGCAAGTGACTCAATTAGCCCTAAAAGACACTGATCTAGACCTCAAAATTGTTTGATTGATGAAACCAACCCTCAAATCTTTTACCTCAAGCAACCTACTAACACTTTCTAACACTAGAATAGCTTGACCTACTAACAACATTGTTGTTGTTACTAAAGAAAGCTACAGCCATTAGATGCAGCATTAAAAACTCAAAAAAACAATTGTAAAGGCTGAATTATACCTTGTCTTATGTGTTTCTGTCAAATGCTAATGTTATGACTTCAATAGTTAGTGATTCTCAGTCATTTTGAAGCTATTTTCAAGAAATTTTATGTGAAGTATTGCTCTATAAAGATTGTTGTTATAAAATTTATGTTTACTTCATCATATTCAGCAAATTGCTTTTATTAAGAAAGTCCATGGTTTTATGAAGTGCTAACCAACAAGTGTACTTGCAAATATATAGTTTTCTTGTTGCTTTGTTTTGGGCAGGTACACTTCTGACATATTATCTCTTCATTGGTTATTAAACCGGACTTTTTGATCGGTGGTGACTTGTGAGAGGGGATCTTTACCCAGCTACTTCGACTTTGCCTTCTCAAACCCCCAGGTCACCGGGAACGTCTCCCCTGAGCCTACCACCCTAAATAGAAAGAGACATCCTATTGAGGTGACAATGATAGGATAGTCTCCCGTTACGCCACTTTGTTTTCCATTTACGTTTTCTTCTATCAAAGTACAAATTGTGCGATAACAGGCACCTAAGAGGCCTTAGACTAGATTGTGTCTTAGCTTAGGAGTCCCAAGTCCTACAAGGGAAGCTTCCCTTATGTTGGATATATCCTTCACTAAAATGATGGAAGTTATTGCCTAGGTGACAATGGTGACATCTTCTGATATTCCACTAGTCTTGACACCTTGTGAAGGCTTTGCACTAAGGTGCTAGATTGTGTGGCAATAGAAACTATGTTTTTCATTCATATTTTCATGCTATCGATATAAATGATGTGGATATTATTCTTGGATATCCTTGGATGGACTCAATTGGTATAATTAATATTAATGTGCAAAAGAAATTTACAAAGCTTTGATACAAGAAAAAAAATCACACTACAAGATATTTATCTTACTAAACAAGAAGGGGCCAAGAGGCCACATGAAGAAATCTTTGTAGGGAAACTAATTGCAATACCCACTCACACATCAGATGAAGAGTGCAAGGTTGAATCAGAAAAAGAGCTTACAGAAGCACATGAAGAAAATCCCCAAGAAGGGCATAAACAGGAAGAAGAATCTAAGGAGCTACATGACTTGAAGGAACCACATATTGAAGAGTCAAAGATAAAGGAACCAATATCTAAGGTTGTTGTATATACCACCAAAGAAACAATAGTCATCACGGCAAGGACGTGAGCATTAGCAAACTTACTACGGACCAACATGAACATGAAACCAGAAAGACACCTAGTATGGAGGTACAGGGAGGACTAAAAGAAATGCATGGAAATATTAAAGTAGCACAACAACAATGAGGAACCAAAGAAACAACCAAAATTGAGATTAAGGTAGCAAAAAACCAGTAGGACCCCATTTCCACATTTCACTAGGATGAATGGATGTTTGTGCTTGATACCAGTTGACTACATTGCTTAGCGAATCATATTAAATGGCTTCTTCCCATGTTTCGAGGACAAAACATGTGAAGGGGGATTGAATGTAATGTAGCAAAGATAATATGGGGTACCAAGGGAAGTACCCAAGGGGCATAATAAATGTAATGTGGCCATAATCATGGAATAGGCCCACTATGTAGTTAGAGGAAATCACAAGGAAATAATATAATATAAGGGGGTAGTTGGCATAGACCCCTAGGAATACTCATGAGAAAATATAAATACACATGAGTGTCATTGTATTGAGATATGTTAGATGTTGGATGTTGATCATTGCATTATCGCAAGCATGGCTTTTGAAGTGATTCCTTCCATAAGGAGTATTTGATGTTGTTATCCTACCTTAAGGGTTCTCTCTATATTCTTGTATTCTTTATTGTGTGAATGTATTTCGGTATTTTTGGAGCTAATGGTTAATTATCGTGTTAAGGCTATGTTGCAAGAAACGGCCCCCTGGGTGCCATACCAATACCCGAAATGTGTCGAAACAGGTACGAAACTTTGTTGAAACGTCATTGGTTGTACCGTATGGCGTTTCTCGATTTGGAAACGTCATATAGTACGGTTAGCGGCGTTTTCGAGGTGTTTTGGCCCATACGACAGTCGGTCCGACAGATTTTTTTTAGTTTGCGAGCCCGTCTAAGCGGCCAAGAGGGTCATGGGTCCCTTAGGTGACAAAAACTTCCTTCATTAACCACTAATAAACATTTTAAATATGTTCAAATACCATCACCATTTCACCCACCCTAGTAATTAATGGTAACATTAAATTCTTAAAGTAAAAGTGACATTCTCCTTTATCTTTCATTTTCATCATTTTACTTAAATTTTTAACATTACCATTAATTGTTTCAAGATGTTTGAGAGTGGTTCCAACCTCATTGGACTTCATATGGAAAAAGTAGAATTTTAGGTCCCATTCAAAATTCAGTAGACTTAACGGTTTTCAGGATTTCAAGATTCGTAGGATTACAACGTTTCCACTAGATTCTATCATGTATGAGGGTATGAAACTAACATTTAATCAAGAGCATCAAGCCCGCTATGTACCTCGATGTCCATCGGTTAACATTTTTGGGGTTGATCGGTCCGATTTTGATAACATTGATCTCTACAATACAAGGATGTACAAGTGTCATACTAGGGTTTATCCAACCCCCATGATGAAACACTCTCGAGGAATGATTCTCCTAGGGTTTAATGTCTCTCCTCTAGGATGGTGCACTCTCTAACAAATTGTTAGTCCAATGCTCCTATTCCATGGTTGTATCAAAGTGTCCTCATGCAAGGCATTACTCCTATAATTGTGTGCCACATGTCCTTTCATGTTAATATAGACATGGTTTTCCTTGTAAAATGTCATTTATGTGTATCATTATTTTTTTCTTGCAAGATAATGTGTTATTTTAAATAAAACTATATATATATATATATATATATACACACACAACGTTTCCATTTTTGGAGGGTCGCGTTTACTAACGTCCTTGTTTCGAAAACTTCCAGACATTTCCTCATTTTGTGCAACTTAGTGTTAAGGGTTTCATTTTTTATCTTTTATCTATCAAGTTTTGCTTCAACTTTCCTTCTTGTTCAAGTTCTCTAGAAAATCTAACAAAATTTTCATGATGTTTCCCATCATCCTCTATTCATTCACTGTGTCAACCTTTTTTTTGTCTGTTGCAGTGTGGTCTAATGCTTGAGACAAGGTATATCCATGATAAAGACCCAGTGGTCTAGTGCTTGAGATAGGACATCACCACAATAAAGACCTAGGTTCAAACATCGGCAGGCATAAAGCCCCAAACAATGTTAAAAGTTGGCCAAGTTTAACGTTCTTCATGTCAATCTGAATTCATTGGGTGGGATTTGAGGCTCCCAATGGATCAAGGAAAGCTGTTTTCCTATCAAAAGAAAATAATTCATTGTTGAGACATAACCCGTTGAGGTGCATAACCAGGCTATTCTCAAGTCTCTCCAATTCCATTCTTCCTAAGGGGCCTACTTTGTTGATCCCTGCATTTCTACTAGATGTGTTCACTTTACTTGTGACTCCTATTGGATTTAAGGTTATTATGGCTGTGTAGGGTAGAAATCATCTGATTGACTACATTGCCTAAAAATTAGCGATAACATTTACCGCTTTTTATGGTCGCTTGGACGTGATACTTAAGGAATGGTCTCTTGGAAAGATAATGTTCAGTGCGAAAATCCCCGCTTGGACGTGATACTTAAGGAATGGTCTATTGGAAAGATAATGTTCAGTGCGAAAATCCCATTTGATGAGGCCTTAACATTGAGGTGTTATCACTAATATGGAACCCAAGTAGGTCTATGACGGGTACTCCAATGTTAAGCTTGGGCAAGCCTGGGGACTAATGGAGATATTGAATCTAGATAAGGCAATGGAACGTTAACTCTGGTATAAAGCAGAAACAAACTGAACAATCTGGTATAAAGCAGAGACAAGCCGAAAAAAGGGGTGCATATGTTCTAGAGAGCAAGGCTTGAATTCCAAACGTTTAGAACACCTCCATGCTCTTATACAAAGGTAACCATGAGTTCCCAATGCATGTTGTGGATGGTAGCCAAGAAAAGGACATTGCGAGTCTCCAACTCATACACCCTGTTAGCCAAACCCTATTTTTAACCATATATGGAAAGAGAAAAAGGCCCTGAATAAAGAGTAGTTGAGTTCCATCCTAATTTGTGATTTCCGTGGCAAGTCTGTTTTTGTTAATTGTTTTTTCTTCCTAAGTTTAATCAGTGGACGATTATGGTCAGTATGACGTAATCAGTGTTTGAACGTAGACGGAATAATTCCATGGTTGTTATGGAAGTGCTAATTTGCAGTAGTAATTCGGGAGAAATAGCCGCTCTGAATATCGTTTATACCATGGTAGCTATTGTAAGTATCATTTTGCGTTGTTTAAGTTGATTGAAACAGATAGAATGAAGAGGCGAACACAGCCTTACCCTTAACAAAAGAGGAAGACGTGAAGGCCAATCGCTGAGACGATGCCAATGATGCCGAGGGGACTGTTGGCTTCAGCATTCTCCCTTTCGTACGCCGCTGTGTGTGAGATATGGGACTCTGTTAGAACATTCCTATCATTTACAACATATAAATTTATGTGGCGAGCTTGATTGTTTTGAAATTAAGATCTATGTTAGTTGTGAAACAACTCCTAATGACGCTGATCTTCACTTTAAATTACACTAAATTACACAAAAACAATATCCAAGCCCGAAATTTTCAGTTTGACTTGGCTAACCTAGGGAACCATGTTTTCATATGGGAGAGGTTCACATTGATTTTTCAATCCTTGAATGCATTTGCTTTTGGCCATACTAAGTGCATTTTGCTTCTAGCCAATCCTAAGGATTTAGGGTGTTGTCTAGGATTTAGGGTGTTGTCTAAATCGCTTAGTAAATTGGTATATGATAACTCTTTGTTTGTGGGACAATTTTGCTTTTAGCTAGTTCTAAGGATTTAGGGTGTTGTCTAAATCGCTTAGTAAATTGGTGTGTGGAACTTCCTTGTTTGTGGGACAAGGGGTCTTCTCCGTACAACGATTTGACTACTAAAGTTTACATAGGTATACATACCCTACTCTTTTTGGATTTAAACTTGTGACCTCTTAGGAGGAAACACATGTTCTTATCCATTAAACCCACTTAAGTTGTATAAGCCTATAAATATTTTTACCCGGGTCACTATTAAATCGCTCCATCCTTAAAGTGCATTTGCTTATAGCAATTCCAATGACCTAAGGAGCTAAGGCAAAGCTTCAATTATTTCCATCAAGTATCAGATATCTTTTTGACATAGTTGTTGCAACCTTCCCATTATATTACTCTTTACCAGTGAGAATTTTAAGTATTGAAACTTTATAAAAAAAAGAGTTTGTATAGTTTCCATTTTCTAATAAACATAAATATATAAATAAGCATTAATAAACAATAATAAAATATATTCTTATTAAAGTATATGATCTCAATGTACTTAATATTCATTATTTAATTATTAAATACTTGTCTTATATGGATTTCGACTATCTTTCATTTTTAATTTGGATATCCCTCAATAAATAAACTATTGTTCATTTCATTTAGTATCAAAACCATGCTTTGATTTGATATGACCTTTGATCAAACTACAATGTCACTCAAATAGCATCATTTTGAAATTTGCACCTTATCAACAATAATGATAGGAGACACTAAATATTGAGTTACAGGCTAAAGAATCGCTACATTTTCAACGAATTGGTAATTGTCAATTGAAGGAAATAGAAATTATTGAAAGGAAATATAGTACTAGAGCAGCGAGTTCATAGGCAATTACATAAGTGTCGTTGTAACGCAACAAAGGTTCTTAGGAAATATAGGTGATCACTTCCACTATCGAGGAGATCATGCCATTGCCTTAACCACACACGCGGACTTCCCTAAGAAGTAAGAGATATGAAAGAAGTTGAACGAGTTACAAATTCAAGTGGGGTTGGTGTCACTCTTCCATCCAAATCTTGATGTTGCACTCGTGGTTGTTCAAGCCGTTCACCACTTCATTCAATCAAGTAGAGTTAGTGGCTACCAAAATAGTAGGGATTCTCAACCATCGTGACCTAGTAACAATTCACCTAATTAAATCAAAGAAAAGTCGTTCCCAAACACAATTAAAAAAGGGGTGTTAAGTCCAATATGATAAGAATTAAGAAAGACATTTTCTAAAGAACAAAGTACATGAAGTGAAATTATCGAAGATCAAAATCAAGTCCAATGAAAGTTATTAAAAAGGATTTTTAAGCATCCATCAAAATAAATTTTAGTGGGACTTTCATATTTTTGTACATTTAATTAATATGAAGATATTATTAAAAAGAATGGTTGTAGTAACTATGGTGATAATGATGAAAATAACTATGAATTTCACAAATGATTCAAGCTTCTAGAACAAACATATTTTTTTGTGCAAGGAAGTTCGAGTATCTATCAACCTTTAAAAAAATAAAAATATCATTTGCCACAATTGTTGGAGATTATATACTACAAGGGGATATCTACATAACATGCAAATGCATAAATTTTTTAAGTTGCAAGTTAGGAAACTAGAGGATGAACTGGCAAAACATTAACAAAATGAGAAAGTATCACAACAACAAATTCAAGGCCTTAAGAAGAAATTCGACAAGGAGTTATTAGAGAAAGATGAAGAAAATTCTCATTTAAAGAACCATAGTCAAAGTTTGGTTGCTCAAATCAAGAAGTTGAAAAACGAGAACAAGTCACAACAAAAAATTTAGAGCAACATATTAGCAAAGAATCAATTACTAATAAAGAAGTATTGACCGATCCCATTGAAATAGGACAAGTCGTCAAATGTAAAATCAAACCTTCAAGAAAGGAACTAATATTAATTAGACTAATCAATATAAGAAGACAAGTGAAGATTATATTATATTGAAGAGAAGTTCAGGTGTGAAATTTGATCATTTCTCAAATCATAGTAGTCGTCACCACACATTTATGTGGAAATTTGAATTAGGGTGTGGTATCCCCAATTTCTAGGGATAACTAAGGAGATTATGTCTTGAGGCCCTCATGTTGTAGACATGGAGTACTGAGAGACTGATGGCTACCAGAGTCCACTTGCATAGACGAAGACCCACTTCACCACCACAGATCTCAGGTTCATCATGATGGTATCCCCCACATCAGCTTGCTTTCAGAAGACGATGGGTCTTTCTCCATGAGGTACAAGTCAGGTATTGTGGTAAGTGTCACTTTAATATTTCAGGCATTTGAGTATGTTGCATTTAAAGTTTCTTTTGATTATATAATGTTTGCTTGGAATTTATGCTCTTTGCCCTGTTTCACCTTGGTGGTTGACATTGCACCCTAGTAAGTGGTCACCGTTAAGGATGGATTTTCTACTGGGAGGTCTCCTTGACAAGTCATCATGCCACTCCTGATCATACTTATCATTTTTCATCACTTCACCCCTTGTTCGTCTCCTTGTCTTTTGGGATTTTCGAGTGTATTGACCCAAGAAGGGATTCTACCTCATTTCAAGGGAAGAAGGGGATGAAGGCCCAGTGGTTTGTAGCTGGCAATCCAATCATAAACCTTCTATATGCTCACCTAGGGATCTCGAGGACAATGAAATGTCTCTCATAAGAAACTGATGGGACTCGTAAAAATAAAAAATATAAAATGTTTGTTAGAATATAGAAGATGGTGTGCTCATTTTACAATTGACGATACCCTCATCACCCAACCATAGGCCAAAGCCATCCTCCGAGCAACTTAACCTTGACTGAGAATTTCTCCGGAAGCAAACCCTAGGCTAGATAGCCAAACAAAGGGTAGCACACCTTTCCCCAAGGATAGCGCATCACAAAAAGCTGATCAGATAGTCCAAACCCTAGCCAAGAGATAGTCCAATCCAACACTGAAACTGGTTGTTGTAGCAGCTACACCTGCAACACTCCTCCACACGTGTGCACCAAACTGGGAACTGCAGTGCGCAGAACTGGCTCTCTGCAACTGCTGTGATATGTCAAATGAGAACTGGCGCCCTGTATTTATAGTGGTTATGCTAGATTTGTTGGGGCCGACTTCTCCTTCTGGATATGTGTCTGTTCAGTATATTATTATTATTTCTAGCTGACTTCTTCTCTTGGAGGCTAATAACCTAATTTAAATTATCTTCTTGAGCCAACAAGACTTCTAGGGTTATTAGCCAACTCATTAGGGTTTCTCTTGCTTTCTGAAGTCTTCTATTCTCGTCAAGTTCACACGTGGAGGTAAATACCTCCTGCGGCTACCATAATATCAACACTCCCTCCTAGCTAGGGAGGTATTACAGGTAATGGTCTTGAGCACAAAAACATACCATTTACCCGGTAGCATCAATATAGTCGTCTAGACTATCTCATGACTAGATCATGAGCATCACCATCACCATCAGCTGCATTATCTCTCGAAACCATACTTCATCTAAGTAATTAGACATGATGCTAGATAAGTCACTCTCACCATAGAGTGATACAAGAAGAGTAAATGCTCTGCACTATTTTTCGTCTGGAAAAATCTCTGTTCATCATGTGTTTGGATGATGATTATCTCCAATAAATTGTTGATAGTCTTCAAGGCAATTAGAACAAGGATAGAACACAACTGTGTCTATTCATAGTAGTACATAACTACAATCCAGTGGTACACTACCACACCAAGTAACACACAAGTACTTGATCAGCAACGTATGGTTGCGAATAGTGGAACATATCCACCACAGTAGTCCTCATCTACTGTCATACAGTCTTCATAACAAACATCTGATAGCAACCTGCATAGAAACAATGTTATGATATAAATTGATTTGTCTGGGCCAATCTTTCACTCACATCTGTGAGCTCT
>ML778783.1:148262-206397 GCA_009831015.1 Picea engelmannii
TCTTGTTTGTTCTTCCATAGGTATAGTTCTTCTTGGAACACATTATCTTCCAAGAGATAGATATACAAGATATGTACAGAGACGATGCAAACAAGAAATAAGAAGAGTGTTGTTACCTTTTAGAAGAAGAAGTCTCTTCCATCTTGGTTAGTCTTCTTTGTAGGTTCCTTTTCTTTGGCAATCAATGCTTCGTGTTTCTCCTTCCTTTTCTTTAGCTCGGAACAATGATTCTTGTAGTGACCATACTTTCGACAATTGAAGCATTGCACTTCTGAAATGTCTTTCTCTTGATTTGGCTTCCTCCTTGAACCAAACTTTCTTTTGTTCCTGAAGTTCTTGAATCTTGTTGTGAAAGCTTGATCGCCGTACTTCTTTTGGGGTTTCTCTTTTGCATTGATCTTTGATTCTTCTTAAGCACAACAAGTCCAAAGTTCTTCAAATGTCGGGTACTCCTTCCTTGTGTTCATGCTTGCGACAAATGCATCCCATGTCTTGGGAAGACCATTGAGTACTATGTTCACCAATTCCTTTTCTGAAGTGATCTCTTCAATAGCTTGTAGTTGATCTCTTAACTGGGAGATCCTTACAAAGTATGATGTTATGTTGTTGTCATCATTCATCTTCATGTTACAGAGCTCATTCTTCAGACTCATAACTTGTCCAATGTTTCTGACTGAGAAGAGATTTGTAGGGTATCAAGTGGTCTTTTATAGAATCCACTATGATACTCATGGCATTGATGTCAACATCTTTGAACTTCTCCATAGCTGCAACATTTTGTGGTTCCTTCTCTTTTCCTTCTTCAAACTCTAGCTTCACGATCTTTCCTTTCACGATATCCAACACATTATTCTTGGCAAGGATGAGGTCAATCCTTGTCTTCCACGCTCTAAAGTTAGAGGCTCCATCTAACTTGTTCTCAGACTTCATAGAGTGAGTCATGGCTTGCTTGACTTGGTCAAACCCTAGATTTGACCATAAATTCAAACTTCACGTCTTGGCTTGCTTAGAGTGCCAGGAGATGTGCTAGGCTAGGGTGCACTGATCTGTCCGAAGATTAGGTCAATCTCTTCACTTACGGTGCTTCAACAAGAGGTTTAGGGTTTCTGCAATTGCTCATGCTAGTAACCCTAGCGGTAGTGTCTTGGGAGCTGCTTCTGCTAGTAACCCTAGCAGCAGTTCCTCAACGAGATCAATATCCTAGAGGCTATATTTCCTTCCAGCGTTTAGACTAAATGAAGGAGGTGTGGGCCCATAACCTGTTAGAATATAGAATATGGTGTGCTCATTTTACCATTGATGATACCCTCGTCACCCAACCATAGGCCAAAGCCACCCTCCGAGAACCTTAACCTTGACTGAGAATTTCTCTAGAAGTAAACCCTAGGTTAGATAGCCAAACAAAGGGTAGCGCACCTTTACCCAAGGATATCTCATCACAAAAAGCTGATCAGATAGTCCAAACCCTAGCCAAGAGATAGTCCAAGCCAACACTAAAACTGGATGTTGTAGCAGCTGCACCTGCAACACTCCTCCACACGTGCGCACCAAACTGGGAACTGCAGTGCGCATAACTTGCTCTCTGCAACTGCTGTGATATGTCAAATGAGAACTGACGCCCTGTATTTATAGTGGTTCTGCCAAATTTGTTGGGGCCGACTTCTCCTTCTGGATATGTGTCTGTTCAGTATATTATTATTATTTTTGGCTGACTTCTTCTCTTGGAGGCTAATAACCTAATATAAATTATCTTCTTGAGCTGACCAGACTTCTAGGGTTATTAGCCAACTCATTAGGGTTTCTCTTTCTTCCCAGAGTCTTCTATTCTCGTCAGGTTCACACGTGGAGGTAAGTACCTCCCGCAACTACCATAATATCAACAATGTCAACCAAGGTAGAGCGTGTGTGGGCATTTTTTTCATGCTTAGGTAGAAGTCCCACACATTGTCTTCAAGTTGGGGAAGCATAATGTGACCAGGGTAGAGTCAAGGGACGTTTTGGAGGAACAAGCCCAGCTTGGACCTTCATTGGGGAAAGAATCCCACAGGTTGGATGCCATGGCCTGCACACCCGATGATGATTGTAAAATTTAAAGGCAGGAGAGGACACCTTGGATAGTGACACCTAGCCTTCTTCCAGCCCAATGACTTGCTTGGGAGCTCTTATACCATGTTTCTAGGCTTGACGTTTTGCTTGGGGCTAGGGCATGTGGTGGTGAAGATGGACACATGGAACGTTTTGATGGAAGACCCCTTGCATTGAGGAGGATACTCTTGAATTGAAGACACGTGGCCTTTGGAGGCCTAGTGTTACCTTCTCCAACCCCGATGACTTCCTACATGTGCCAAAACATCACCTTTTTGGGTGTGACGTCATGTTTCTAGGATTTTCTTATGTGCACTCTTAAAGTTAAAATAATATTATTTTGTATAGGGGAAAAATAAAGGGAAATGTCTCCCTTATTTTGTGGTTTACCCTTGTTAAGTGGACAAACTTTATCTTAGAGGTTTTGTATAAATAGAGATCAAAATCATTTCATTTTGATATAGCTCTCCCATCTTGGAGAAGATACTTGGCTGAAATTTGCACCCCTCTTGGGAATTTTACATCTCTCTCTCTCTTTTACTTGCTCATGTGATGACGTGTCTTTGCTATTGGATGGAGAAGTGATGTGTTGTCTCTCTTGGAGGCTAATTCTTTCATTGTGGTAGAATTTTCTTGGTTAAAGAGGAGTTTATCTTGTTCATGCTTGGACTAGGTAAGGAATCTATGCTTTGTTGTTGCATTATTTCTTAGTTGCAAGGTTAATTTGCTAAGATCTTGGGGAGTATAAAGGCATACAACCCCATTGAGCCTATCATAATTGTATTGAACAATATATTGTACAAAGGGCTACTAGGAGAAGTAAAAGGGCTTACACCCTCCTAGTTTTCTCCTTGCTAGTTTTGTTTGCCTTAGGGAGTAAAAGGGCTTACACCCCTAAAGAAGTAGCATAATTAGCTCATTCATTAAAAGACTCCATAACCCAATAGTTTTATACACTAATCTCTTGCATTGGAGAAATAAAATCATTGCATTGGTATATGTGAAACTACTAGATATTGAAATTGTCTTAATTGGAATCTTTTCTATGTGCTTTAAGCTTGCTAAGGCCCATAAGGCGTCTTGATTGGATAAGGATGTCTTATTGTTGTTGTAACTTAAATGTACAGCCATTAGGGCTGCAACAAATCACCCTATATCTTTGAATTTAACTTGCTTTTCAACCGTGGAAATTTACTTGTAAGCCATTACTATCATTTTGTTGCTTATTGGTGATTTTTTTGTCGGATTACTTGCTTGTTTTCGTGGTTGAAACTTGTTGTTGTATCAAATATTTTCTACATCCATAAGGTTGTTATAATATCTCCGCAATAACATCATACAACAACCCTCTATTACCACTAAATTTTGTGCTAAAATATTGGGAATTAATCTACTTGTTTTATGCTTCATTTCCCAATAAATCTTTGATGCTTTGAGTGGTTAAATCTACAGTAATTAGCTTTATTCCTTGCTGATATATATTCTTGTTTACTGCTATAGTTTGGGACATCAATCTTAACTTGTTTTTCCACTTAATATTTGAGTATGTACACTTGTCTATTCTTGTGTCTCGAGTAGGTACAACTATCTTCCATAGGTACTCAAGCACTTGGAAATCATTAACGATCTCTGAGACTCATTTCCAAGCCTTTCTCCACTTAGTAGTTTGACCTATAGGGGTATCACTTCCACAACCTCAATTTCCATCTCATTTCCCCCTAGGGTCACCCGGGATTCCCCCCTTGTGTTGGATTCCTCCTTCACTAAAGCGAGGGGAGGGTTTATCTAAGGTGACAATGGGTAGAGTCTCCCATAGTTATCGCCATCTCATGGATTGTGTCGGGCTTTTCCCAACCTACAATTTGTGCGATAACATGGTGGTTTGAACCTTTCACAATAAGACAATTATGATCAACCCTTTCACATGTTCATGCATGAGATTTTCTCCACTCCACTTGTGTGAACTAGGTAATTGTTGACCACATGGCCGATTAACTAGGAATAGGTGGTAGTTCACTCTTGTTCCTGTCAGTGTGTGTCCACATCTCTCTAGAAGACTATTATGACACATTAGTTTGAGCATGTAGCTAATATCTATTGTAAAGTATTCACTCTTTGAGTGTGGATTAGTGTGGAATACAATTTTTTCATTCTTTCTCTCCAATTCTTAGCTTCTTTTCTCAACTTTGCAAGTTTTGTATTTATTGTTGCTAGCTAGATTCTCTATGCAGGTTTCACTGCAATTTCACAATGGCCATCTCTTGAAATATATGGATCATCCTTATGACAGGAAAGGGTTGCATCATGAAGGCCTTGCTTGGAGCAAGGATGAGCCATTGTTGTTATATTGCAACCACATTCAAAGATGGATAGAGAAAGCTTGTAGATGCACATGCCAAACTTGGTATGATTTTGGTGCTCATGTTCATCATCATGATTTGGATTATGTACTAGCTCGTGATCGTTTGTACTTGATATATCCTTGTTTTGGTTCATAAATAAGCACAAGGGTAAATTTTTTGACATTAATTAGATGCTAGGGTGGCTTGATTGGTTGTATGATTATCCCCGACACTTTATTTTGTTAGGAATATTAGAGTAGGAAAATTGTAGGTCATTTTGTGTGCTTCCTTACTTGTTTGTTTTCATTTATTGCTTAACTTTATGCATTTATAGTTAGTTTCATTTTATTTAGTCTTGTCTTAAAAAGGTAAACAAATGTTTATGAATGAAGAAATAAAGATTTTATTGCATTTCATTTATATTTTCCATACATCAGGGGGATGATATCCCCTTGCTATTTGCTTATCATGGTTTTATGGAGAGATGTAGTAGGATTTTTAGATTGATGCAGAGTGTAAGCCTCGGAGTTCTAGATTTTGTTGAGGTTATCATGTGCTCTACAATAGGCACATGTCCCCATGTTGGATTCATATACTCATATTTTCCACACTAGATACTCATATGAGCATTATGCGCATCCACTTCCTTTTTCCATTTAAGAATTTCCAAAATATGTTTGGTATAATTCACTTTATATTTATCTTGTGTGTCATTATCCTTCTGCACCTACTCTACGATGCCATCCTTCCATCTATTACATTGCATTATGTGACTGATGATGTTGTAATGGGATTCTAAGGAGTCCTTACTAAACTGTTGCAATCCCTTTTTCAAATCTTCCAACTCAAGGTTTAGTAGTTAATTATTGGTAATAACATTAATAGTATATATAAGTATTATCATTATACATTTTTATGAATGATTTATATTCATATTATAGAGTAATATATATTTTATTCATTATTCATTATTTATAAATTTATTTTCAAATTTAGATAAATGCCATTTTGATATATTGCTCATATTGGATGAAATGTTTGTAACAATTATGTTAAATGATAATGACCATAAAAAATAGTAAGCAACAATGTACTTTCAAAATAATTTAATTGATTTGGAGGAGTTTAATGGAACATTATAACTCGAATCATATCTCCATGGGAAAATACATAAACTTGTAAAATAAGTGGCCTTAAAGAGTAAATTGAAATTTTTACACAAAGTTGCCAAAGTCATTCTAGATCATCTTGTACCTAACACAAATATCATAGAAGTGATACTTTAGAAATTTGTTAGATTTAGAGTTGTTAATTCACAAAAAAAATTAACCTTGATAATACATAAGTATAACTTATTATTTATGAAATAATATTTTCCTTTTTGACATGAAAATAATCAGTGCAACATAATATTATGCTACCATATAAGTTTTACCTCACTTGAAGCAAGAATGTAGTAAGAGAATTTAAAACTCCTACAGAAATTTATTTCATTGGGAATAAATGGCAGGTAAAATCTTTCAAGTACATGTATAATCCTTGTATTTTCTGCCATGTTTCCTTTTGGAAGTGTTATCTCCTATCCTAGGGATGAATAAGGAGATCATGTTGTGAGGCCCACATGTCCTAGACATGGAGTGTTGAGAGCCGGATGACTTGAGCATGGCCCTGGAGGGCCCCTCTTTTCTTCAGTGCAACCCATCTACTAGCAACAACAGTATCCATCCCACCAGCTTGGTCCCGAAGTAGCAATAAGTCTTTCTCCATGAGGTAATGAGTCTGGTTATCATGGTATGTGTCACTCTGATTATTGAAGCACTTGAATATGTTGCACTGAATTCTCCTTCATTTCATAACGTTTGCTTGGAAATTATGTTTTTTAACTTGTTTATACCTAGAAGGGTGACATGATGCCATAGTAAGTTGATCTCCCTTTAGGATGGGTTTCCACTAGGTGGGTCTATGAAAGTTCATTTTCCATTCCCTCCATACTTACCACTTTCCATCATTACTCCTCTCGTTTTCCCCTACCTTTGTTTGGGCATTGGGTTTGCCACACTAGGAAGGGTTGTACCTTGCCTTGTTGGAAGAAGGGGCTAAAGGCCCAGGGGGTAAAAGTAGCTAGCAAGAGTTAAAAGCCAAAATGAAGCCTTTGAGATGCTTCACCCAGGGATTCTCGAGGAAGCAGTAAAAATATTCTCGGTAAGAAAAGGGAACCCGTAAGATAAATAAACACTCAAGGTATTAGTTGGTGGATGGGAGGTCTCATCACGAGCCGACCTATTATGACCATGGGCATGTAGCAGTATGACACTACCATCTATCTAGTCACCAAACCATGGCAGTGAATCTTGGTGGCATAGCCAAGAGAAAGGGGGTCTCATCACGAGTCATCCTTCTCATCTCCGTGAAATGCTTGTGGGTAACGTTGTCACCTTTGGTCACCAAGACAGGACAGTGTCCCTCAACTCTTCCCTTGAAGCATAAAAGATAAAAAGCAATAAAACTAAGAATAAAAGGCATTGAATGGGCTATGAAATAATGGAATCTATGACAAGGTGCAACTTTCCCTCTACAAAGGCACCCAAAGGTAAGATCTACATTTCCTTGTTAGCATTGCACTCCATGCCCAAACACTTACCCCACGACACCTCACACATACTTACATGACCTAGATTGGTTCTCACTTGGGAAATACCCCAAACTTAAGGAGGATTATCCCAATAGGACACCTTGAGACCTTCTCCAAACCTATCTTGTTAAACTGCATAACGTCTTTGAGCATTTGTCTGGGTAAAGGGGGGTTTGATGCACATGTTTGGGTAATTTGATTATTAGATGTGATTGACATTGCTATGATCCCTGTGACTTATGAACCCCTGGAGGGCGTACTTGTTGTTGTTGTAGGACTTTTCCCGGTGGACAGGTACATATGGGGGAATGATTAGCTCGAACCTCCATAGGGATGAAAGCCCACAGATGGATGTTGTGACCCTAACCAAGGGCAGAGAGACATCAGAGACTTGCACCAGGAAGAAAGAAGGATGTTTCCCTTGAGACACTATGACAGACCTAGACCCAAGGGGATCTTTCTCTTCCATCTAGACGTTAACCCTTGAGATCCCATGGCGTCATCATTATGACCTTGGACGTCATCCTGAGCTAGGGTTTGCATTTATGAGGGCAGTTGTGTGTTGGTAGGCACGTGTGGCATCATCTAGGGCCTTTGAAGGCCAAACGTTCTGCATATGGGGCCCAACATTCCACCCTAGAATCTCAATGTCACCCTAGAAGGTTTTGAAATCACCCTTGGAGATGATTTCAGGGGTTAATTACTTTTGTTTATGTAAAAAATTGAATTTTTGATGTAATTTGGCTAGGTCATCCTTTTTATGACCTAATTTTAATTAAAGGTCATTGATATTGTACAAATAGAGAGAAAGTACTCTCATTTTTTTCATCAAGCTGCATCACACAAGTGGTGTGGTCTAAAATTCATCCCTCTTTAAGGGTTATTTTCTAAAAACTTGTGTTATTTTGAGGTACTTGGCTTTTTAAGGAAGTGCGCACTAGCTTTTCTTGGATTATTTGGCTTGGCGAACTCATCAAAGGATTTCTCTTGGCAAATTGTGGCTTGATGCATGATTATTATTGGTATAAGTAAGTAAAATTTTGTTATTAGTCATCTTTTATGGTTGCTGGTCTATTTTTCTTACTTGTATATGGAATATTATGAAATTGCATGGTAAAACCCTAAGTGTGGAGAACTAAGTTATTTACTTCTTCATTCTTTGTTCGTCAATCTTCCTTTCCTTGTCTTACCTGTAGAAACCTAAGCCTATATTTCTAAAGGTGTTGACCTAGACTCTCCTAGGAACCTAACCCTAGCTTTCTAAGGTGACGTCACACTTCTAAAACCAAGGAAGAGGGATGTGTTAGGGCCTAGCAATGCTACTCTCTAGCACTTCTCCTCGACTAGGTCTGTGGATAGGGGGACTAAGGTCATTACTCCTCCCTACTTCCAAGATCTTACCTTCGACATATTTAGCTCAAGGAGGAAAGAACCCCAAGGGCCTAGCTTGTGCTACACCTATAGAGGCTTCTTGCTCAAAATAAAGTTGTTGGAGGACTAAAGCGTTACTTCTCCACAATATTTTCTCTTGACCTTAGATCCTTTTCCATTTCCTCCTCATAAAGTTAAACACCATCCTTAGAATCCCTTTTTCCCAACATAAGGAACTAGCCAAAACCCTAGGTCTCAAACCCTAAGGGCTAAAAATTTCAAACAACCTCTTAAAACTATTCAAACAACCTCTCTTACTAACCTATTCTATTGCAAGGATCAACTCCTTTGGGACTTGACTTTGTTATCTTCTAACCTTTTCTTATTGCATGACCAAACTCCTCGTGGAATTTTTTCATTTGCAATTCTAACCCTAACCTACAACCACCTAGTTTTGAACTCTTCCCTAGACTTCAAGATAGCCCGCACATAGAGATAATATTGCTATAACCACTTGGACTTAGACTCTTCATTAGACTTTGAGATATTGGTTATGCTTTGCATTTACTTTTCTTTCTACCACTTGACAAATCATTATCAACTTCATAGATTGTTCTTGTTGTCAAAGCTTTGTTGGACTTATTGTAGTCGATAGCCCTTTATTACTTCATTAATCACTTTGAGACATACTTGTTATCATCTAGTGCTATTATATTTGTACTTGTCATTAATTGTTTAAGCATAACATCATTTATTTTTCATTCATTGGGATATTTGATTTATTCATTCTTGATTGAAGCAACATTATCATTTGAATACTTGCTAGTGCCTTCTTTGCTAGTAAACAACTCTTTGCAAGTCACCAACTCTTTTAGGCTTCATCCTCCAAGACTTAAACTCAAAGGTGACCAGTGAGAGGGGAAGAATCTTCATTTGACCTAAGTTATTTACCCCCTTTAGTCATCGGGGACGTCTCCCCTGGGTGGCCTCATGCTTTCCCCTAAAAAATAAAGGGATCTCCTACTGCGGTGACAGTGGTAGGTTATTCCCAGTTACGTCAATTTGATCCACTTGCCTTGGGCTTTGGGCACAATACAAATTGTGCGATAACAGGAAGGATGGATTCTTTTACAATAGTTACCACAACATTATATTTTTTCCAAGGAAAAAAGTCAAGAAATTTTATTTACATAAATAAAATTACAAAGTCAAATATTGGATAACATTTCATATTGCCTTTTAATATATATAGCTTAAGACTTAAGACAATACTCTGTAGTTACATATTTTAAAAAGTAAAAACATAGAGTTTTAATTTTTTTTTGACTCCCCAAATTAAAGTTGTTTCCATCTAAAGTTACATATTTTAAAAAGTAAAAACATAGAGTTTTTTTTACTCCCCAAAATAAAGTTGTTTCCATCTAAAGTTTCCAACTAATACATTCTTTTTCAAAAGTTCAATATAAAATTTGGTTTCATGCACATAAAATATAATACAAACTTCCTATAAGAAGTCACAAATCCAAAATCTTTGAACAAGTGAAAATTTTAAACTAGGAGTCATGAATATAAGTAGAAGAGTGTTGTTGGGAGCTTTTGGAGATCTTCTAGATTTACTTTTCCAGTTCAATACCTTTTTTGGATAAACTATTTGTTTCCTTGCTTATGTCCCTGTAAACATGAGAATAAGAGATACGAGTGAAGGTTGATTGAACATATGAAATGTCAAGAAACAAATGTTGCAAGTTCCTTAGGGTGAAATATCCTTTCATCCACTGAATAACAAGAAGAGAATCTCCAAAAAAATTGAGTAACTCCATTTTCCTATGCCAACATTAGCACTAGTTTAAGTGCAATGAATTCATAGAAATTGTTTGTTTCATGGCCTATTATTGCTTTGAAAGAGATATAGTGGGTGGAGGAATGATGTTGAATTCCCCGAGCTCCTCCTCTAGGGGGATTCCCTAAGAGGTGCCATCAAAGAAAGTGCATGACATCTCCTTGTCTATGACTTCTTCAATATTTTTTTTTAGGTTGAATTTCCTTGAGACCTATCTCTCTTCAAGACTCTCAACATTATCTATAACAAACATGACTTCATTTGGAACAACTTATTTTTTATATTTTTTTAATTGTTCCTCATGTTGTTCTAAAGGATTTTCAAACTCCTAACTCTCACCATCTTTGGGACCATTCTTGTGTAGTATGCCTTATTTCCCTTTGGGAAGTATTGATTCTTCTACAACAATCATCATAGCATTATCAAGATTCAATTAAAACATTTTGGAAAGAGACAATAAAAGAAATCTATCACTAGTATTGTTAAGCTCTAGAAAAATCCCCATGTTATGTATAAAATCCATTATTAAGCCCTACATATTGAATTATTACATTTCTAGTGTTATATTTGTATGTAGGATAGAACCCTTCATTGGACCCTTTCATTATAATTGTACCATTTGTCTCATATATATATATATATATATATATATATATATATATACCAAGGGAGGCAGAGGAAAGAGGAAGGGTCTGTGGCTAGAGCCCGCGGTTAGGGTTTTCACAGGCTCCTAAGATGTTAACCTTTCTTGAACTATTAGGAGATCYGGTGACTTTGGCGAGAAAAGGAAACTTTTTTTGGCGTTAAAAACTGCAGGAAGAAGACTACGTGGACTATTTGGAGGATCCTTTTGAGGGTTTCAATATCTGGGCAACACCAGGTGGCAGAAGGATGGATCTCGAAAGTTTGTTTATCGATTCTGCGGGAGACACTAGTGGAGTGGGTAAGAGCCAGGCCCCTCTCTCTTTGTCTTTGGAGGGAAGTCAGGATTTTGGAAATTTTGTGCGGTGAGCCAGTTTGCCACCCATTCCTCTTTAGGGGTTGTTGGTGTAGGGTTTCAGGTCGATTTTGCGTTGGTAGGAGTATTTTAGCAGAGGTAAGAAAGGATGCATTTAGGGTTTCCTCAATACAGGCCATTAGAAGGCCTCTCACTTTCAGCCTCTCAACCGGTGTATTCATTATGGAATACCCTAGAAAATGGAGAAGGAGTTTTTTTCGTGGGATCCCTTTTAGAAGAAAACCTAAGCCCGACAACCTTTCCAAAAGAAGTGGTTCGCCTACCTGTGGTTGAAACGAAAGATGGGCCTTTGGTGGGATTTTCATGCCTTATGTCTTTTAGCTTCATTCTACCAGAGGAGTCTCCTTGGGTTGCGACAATAAGTTTCATCTCAACTTTAATAACTTTGGATGACCAAAGAGGCTACCCTTGCCCAGGCAAGTTTCCCGTAGTGGAAAATGGAGGGTTAGGTGTTTCTACAATATTTGAGAAGGCTTATGATGCAAGTGTCGATTCCAAGAATGTATCTACGAGAGGCCGAAAAAGGAAGTGCTTGAAATCAAAAGGGAAGGTTGGTAGTTTGGTTTTGGGTGAAGATGTGGGGATGCAACATGTGGTACAATTGGCTAACTAAAACCTGGTGGGCCATGTGCGAGGTTTTTCCTTTTCCTTAAAGACAATTTTGATTTGGGAATCCACTAAATGGAAGGCACACTTGAGGTATGTTCCTGATATTATTGAATTAACTCGGAATTGGTTCGCTTTCAATTTCTTATTGTCGGACCATGCCTTGTGGGATTTAGGGAAAAAATGGAATATTCACAACACTCCATTGCTTCTAAAGCCTTGGAACCCTCTCTTTGATGCTAGTTGAAAACAGATGGACACTATTCCAGTATGGGTGCAACTCCCAACTCTGCCAATGCAGTTCTAGACTCTTGAGGACTTCAAGAAAATCGATAATTTACAGGGAGAATTCCTGGAGGCGGACATGAATTTTAAGGAGACGGGACAATGGAAACTCACAAGAATTTTGGTGAAATTCAATTTTAGGGAAGGACTCGGTGAAGAGATTGACCTAAACTGGGAGCCATATATATACACAAAAAATCTTGATTATGAGTACATTCCTTTTCGCTACAAATGTTTTCATCATTATGGGAATCTGATGGAGGAGTGACAACTACCTCTAAGGATTTATGGAAAGAAGATATCTTCTCCCGTTTCGAAACAGATCAACAGGATAGCTCTGTTAGAAGAGGCTCCTGGAACCGAAAAAGAAGATGGAGGCCTGGCCTCTTCAGGAGATCAAGTGGTAGATTTGGGGTTAGCTAAGAGTTGTGTTGCGGATCAAAGGGAATCAAGAACAAAGGTGGTAGAAGAGAGCTCACCAGAAAAAACTTAGATTATGATCATGTCGTCTCCAACCTAGTCTATTGCCATCCTCTCGGGTATTCCTAGTCCTCCTGTTTCTACTTTAAATTGTATGCTAAACTTGGTTACATTAGTTGGAAATGAATGGATTGAGGCTCTGGGAAATATATCCCTCTCCCCTAAACCACACTTACCAACAACTTCACCTGGGTTTCAATATGCCTTTTGTCTTATTCCTTCGGCAAGTATCAGTGAGATTAAGGGGCAGGTGATAAAAGAAGGGGAATCCACTTTGGATTCAGGAAGCTCCCCTTCTCGATACTTTTTGCACTCTCAAAGTACCATCATTTGTAAAATGGGTCTTGGTTGAGGACCAGATAGACCACATGATGGTGAAGGAAGAGGAAGGAAGTCATTTATGTTAAAAGCTCAATCCAAAGCCAGAAGTGACTAGTTGGCTTGAAAACAACAATCAATTGAAAGGGTGCTTAGAGTTGCGCGAGCCCAAAAGAAGTTGTCTAAATGAAAATATTGTCCTTCAATTTTTGGAGACTGGCAAGCTCCCATAAAAATATTTCCCTCAAAAAGGTTTTATTCAATGAACACCCAGATGTGATTTTACTTTAGGAGACCTTGAGAGATGGATAAGTGGTGCGAGTAGCTTTGGAATCAATGTTACCAGGATGGGCCTTTATGACTATGGATGTTAGAGAAAGGTTCGGAGGTTTAGCGGTTGGATGGAACTCCAAGTCGATGAAGATTCTAAACTCTTGGGGGTCTTGATTCTTGTATTGAGATTGAAATTACTTGGTGGACTTGGGAATGGTGTTGCAGATTTTCAACATTCACTGTCCTTACCAAGATCGTGTACCATTTTGGGAGGAACTTCTCAATAAGTCTCTTCTATATGGAGACTCCTTAATACTGGGTGGTGATTTCAATTTTTCTTTGGGTATAGAAGAAGTCTGGGGGCCTTGCGCTAGGACTGATCCTCTCTATGATTTCTTCATCCAAAAACTGGTTGATGTGGAACCATCCAAACTAGAGCCTACCTAGAGAAACACTAGGGCGAGAGAAGAAATGATAGCTAAAAGTCTTGACAGGTTTGTAGTTTCATAGAAATTAATAGAGCGACAAGTCCTTCTAAAGCAATGGATAAGCAGTGGAGGGGAATCTGACCATTTTCCTATCTTTTTGGAAGTCAAAAAAGGAAATCAGAAGCTAGAAAGTCCCTTCAAATTTAATAGTATTTGACTAAAAGAGGAGTCATTTATTCAATTAGTAAAGAACACATGGTCTCCTTTCAATCCTCAAGCTCTGGATTTAGTGACCTTTCAATTTGTTTCCAATTTGAAAAAGTTAAAGGAGAAAACCGCAGCATGGGATTTTTTGAAAAGATAGAGAGATGACCAAGAGCTAAAGGGAATTGAAGAGAGCCCGAAACAAACTTATGAGTCAAAAGGTGGAGGTTATTATTCACAAATTTGAAAGGAAAAATTACTCAGGCTAGAGGAAAGGAGGAAAGTCGTGCTTCGTGAAAAAGAGGAAACTTGGAGATTAAAGAGCAAAGCAACCTAGTTGGAATGTGGAGATGAAAATACAAAGTTCTTCTAGGCCT
Source organism: Picea engelmannii (assembly GCA_009831015.1). Lineage (NCBI taxonomy): Eukaryota > Viridiplantae > Streptophyta > Pinopsida > Pinales > Pinaceae > Picea > Picea engelmannii. The sequence goes on from ML778783.1 coordinate 162,522, forward strand.
ACGCAAAAGGAAGATGATGTGCCAATACTATCTGGAGCCTTGAATATCATCAAGGTAATATTGAAAATACCTTTGAAGGAATGGCTCATATGGGAAAGGAAAACTTCCAGTCCCTTTTCAAAGTTAAGAATTGGGCCACAATTGTGGATGTAGTTCGACTAGCTCAATGTTTTCCTAGTTTCATGGAGGAGGAAGACAACCATATGCTTATGGAAGAAATCTCATAATATGAGCTAAAGGAGGCCCTCTTTAGATTTTAGAAAGATAAAATCCTAGGTCGAGTCAGGTGGTCGATCGAATTCTTTTTGGGTTTCTCCGACATTCTAGGTTAGGACATTCTACACGTGGTTGAAGATACTAGAGCCACTGGTCGAATCTCGAACAACTTCAACTCCATTTTCATAGCCCTTATTCCTAAATAAGATAATCCATCCTCCTTGGATGAATTCAGACCCATTTCTCTTTGCAATTGCATTTACAAGCTAGTAGCCAAGATTATTGCCAAAAGAGTTAAAGTGGTGCTCTCAAAAATGATTTCTAGTGAACAGTTTGGCTTCCTAGAAGGAAGAAAAATCCATGAAGTCATTGGGGTTGCTCAGTAGGGCCTTCACAGTTTAAAAAGAAGAAATATGAAAGGCGTATTCCTAATAATCGACCTCTCTAAAGCATATGATAGGGTAAGTTGGTTATACATACATCTTTTGCTAAGTCATTTCAGTTTTGAAGTTCCTTTTATCAGGTGGGTGATGAACTGCATAACTACGATATCTTTTGTTGTGTTAATAAATGGTTTTCCTCTCCTTTCATTCATTCTAAAATATGCCTCCGCCAAGAATGCTCGTTTTCACCTCTGTTGTTTCTTCTTGTTGCAGAAGGCCTCAACAAGGCATTGGGAGAAGCTAAGCGACAAGGATATTTCTCTGGAATCCAGATTTCTCCAACCTTCAGGATTACTCATTTGTTGTTTGTGGATGATGTCCTTATTTTCTGTGCCGAGACAATAAGGGATGCTAAAAATTTAGAAAGGATCCTTAATTCTTTTTCTAGAGCTACAGGAATGTTGATAAATGAAATAAAATCTACACTTTCCAGTCATATACTTTCTAAGGAAGAATTGGATCCTTACAAGCGGTTTTTCCATTTTGAAGTGAAGGATTTGGATGACGGGATGAAGTATTTGGGTTTCAACCTGAAGCCAAATGATTATAGAAAGGTTGGTTGGCTTTGGTTGCTGGCTAAGTTAGGAAAAAAATCATCTCTTTGGAGTCACAGATGGTTGTCCAAGGATGGAAGACTTGTGCTAGTAAAATATGTTCTTGAAGCTATCTCAGTTTATTGGATGTCCCTTTCTTGGTTCCCAAAAGGAATTTTGGAAGCATCAAGGTGTATTTGTTTCAAATTCCTTTGGAGTGGCAAGAAGGACTCATACGTTTCTCCTTGGGTCAAATGGGAACAATTAGCACTTCCAAAGGCCCTCAGAGGCTGGGGTCTTAAAAATATCTTCATGTTCTCCAAATCCTTAGCAACCAAATGTGTATGGAGGATTTTTTCAACCACCAACCTTTGGACTAGAGTTGTATTCCAAAAGTACATCGGTCTGAATACTTTGGAAGAGTGGGTAAGGATCCCAAACAAGAAAAATCCAGGGATGTCAATTATATGGAAAGAAATGATAAATTCATTTTCGGTCATTGGAGAGGTTTTATCTTGGAAGATAGGCAATTGACAAAAAGGTTAGATTGGGGGTAGACCCATGGCCGAGAAGCAACATGGATCATATCCTACCAAATCCCACAGTTGATCACCTTCAGATGCTTGAGTATATAACTCTTAACCAGATTGTGAATCCGTTACAGAATACCCTCTGGGCACAAGGATGGCACTCGAAAATTGACATAGGACTTGAAGGAGAATACATTAGATTAATGGACATATACATCTCTTCTCTAAGGATCTCTCTGATCGGGTTAAGGGATAGGGGGGATGAAATGATATGGGATCATACTCTGTTAGGTGTCTACACTCCTAAAGTAGGATATATCCAACTGAGCATTGAACAACATCAGAGGGAGTTGATCTGGTGGTGGAAAAATATTTGGAAGCAGAAATGCCCAATGAAAACACAAATTTTCATGTGGTGCACCCTAGTAAATAAGGCCCCAACTTGAGATAACATACATAAAAGAAACAAATAAGGCCCGGGCTGGTGCTGCCTCTACAAAAACAATAAAGAAACAACTCTGCATTTATTTTTGAATTGCTCATTCATAAATGAAGTTTGGAGAAATTGTTCAAGGTTATTAGGTTTTCAATGCAGATGTAACGAAACAACTCTTGAAAGGGATTGGCAAGTTTGGTTGAACCGAAGAGATTATAAAGTTGTAAAATTGCTCCCATTACTAATCCTTTGGGGAGTATGGTTGGCACGTAATTTGCTCATTTTTCAAGAAAATCCCACAGTGCCTGAAGTAACAACAACACAAAGTTTGGTGATACTCTCATACTACCCGAAAGAAAAAGGTCTAGTTGGCATTCGAGTGGTACAAGAGGAAAACATTGATAAAAATCAAAGCTTTGGAGCTTCTTTGATGGAGCATCTTTGAACTCTGTGTGCAGTGGAGGAGTGACTCTTTATCTCTCTGAATCTCACTTTTTCAAGATGACCTTGGTGCTGGGCGAAGGAACAAACAATTATGTAGAACTCATGAGTCTAGAACTACTTCTCATGTTTTCCATTGAAAAGGGATGCAAGGAAATTCATGTTTTCGGTGATTCCATGATAGTGATAAATTGGTCAAGGGGAACCTAGAGATGCCTCAATCTAAGATTATAAACTATACTTGAAGAAGTCAAAAATTTATAGAGCACTTTTGACTCTTTTGCTTGTCGTCATGTCGACATGGAAATAAATGAAGAAGTAGACAAAAGGTCAAAGGAGGGCATCAATTTGGCTTTGGGCCAATGGAAAATTTCAGAATTAAAAGATGACACACAAACATACTACTTTCACATGCCTTTCATTGAAGGCCTCCCAACATAGGATTAAAGAAAAAATTAGATTCTCTAAGATACAGTTTTATGTGGACATTATTTCCAGCACAACAAAGTTGCAAGCTCTCTTTCTGGATCTACTTACCTATTATTTTGAACAATGATAGAAGCAAAATTTTTATATGTATTATGTTTTTTTATACCACCATGTCATGCTCAGTATATGTAATTTTCTTATGAAAAAAAAAAGTATGTGACCGAAAGGAAGCTATTATGTAAAAGTCAATATAGTTGGCTTAATCTGTACAGAAAATGCACCACAAGTGCATCTACAAAATGTAATTTTGTTCACATCTGCTAAAATAAAATTACTTTTTTTTTTTTTTTTGAGGAAAAAAAATATATACACACCAAGGAGACCTAGTCTTAGGATCATCTTATCTCATCTCATATTGTATTATGAATTGGATATATTGTAAAAGGAGGTTTCCCCCTCAAAGTAGACTCTATTCATTGACTTTTTATCATTTAAGGAATTTGATCATAACATTTGGTATCATAGCTCATGATCCTAGGGTTTTTCTCCTCCAATTGAGACACCTTGGAATTTTTGCTATAAAGATTTTTTCTATGACATTCTAGACCGTGAAATTTTAAGGAGACTGAGATAAACTATCAAGGTACACGTGGTAAAAATTTCAAGTTTCAGTTCCTTATAATTTCAAATATATATCCTATGGAATATAGGATTTGTGACTCATCCTGAAATCAATTTTAAACGAGTCATCTTGGAATTTTCACTATAAATAATTTTTTGGGAAGTTTCAGACAGTGAAATTTTGTGGAGACTGAGGAGAAATTTCATAGTATAGGTGGTAAAAATTTCAAGTTTAGATTCAATATACTTTTGGAGAAATAGTCCATGGAATACAAGGATTGGGACTAATCTTGTAATCAATTTTAAAAGAGTCATCTTGGCATTTTTGCTGTAAATTTTTTTTCTTTGAAGTTTCAAACTCTTAAATTTTCAGAATCATGAGGAGCTATAGCAAATTATATGTGTCAAAACTTTCAGTTTTTGAATCATTAAAATTTGTTAGATATATCTGATGGAACTTGGGGTTGTTCAGTAATCCTGAAATTAGTATTAAACAAGATATTTTGGTATTTTTTCTATAATGTTTTATCGGTGAAGGTTCATACTGTGAAATTTTCAGGAGTTTAAGAATCCATATCAGAGTACTACAAGCCGAAATTTCATACTCAAAAGGGTTCAAAGTTCAAATATATATCAGAATAAACATCATCCATCCAAACATACTCAAAAATAGGGTTTGAAAGGTACATAGCTTACAATTGGCATAACTTTTGATTGAAAGATTTGTTTTTGGTTATTCAAAATTTATGATAAAGAGAAAAAAGATGAGTATTATTTTTTATTTTCCCACATGGAAAATGGTTCTATAATAAATACTACTTGTACTCCTCGTAAAAACTCAAGCATGACCGCTTAAGAAAATGAAGACTTTGAAAACAGGCTAACCCAATTAAAGAACCAAGTTGATGAAATGAGTGTTAGTATGTTGAAACAAGTGGATTTAACACATTCTTAGGAATACCTTAAAAGAGTATTGGAAGATCGCATGGAAAAGAAGATTGATGAAAATAAGAATGACATGAAAAAGAAGATGGATGCAAATAAGGAAGAGATGAAAAGAAATATGGAACAAAAGATGGATGCAAAGTTGGAACATATGGAATATAAGATCATAAAATCCTTATATGGGAGGCTCCCTAAAATTGATAAGGGATCTAAAGGGACTCATGAAAATAAAGGTAGTGTTTAGGTTGAACAACTTTCCAATAATAAGAATTTTCTAGGGGGATTTAACTCCAATAATGGAGTTACTTATGGATGGTCTCCAAAAGTAGTGAACCTTCCCAAGGTTGAATTAAGGAAGTTTGATGGAAGAGAGGTATTTACCTGGGTGAATCAAATAGAGAAATATTTTGAACTACATAATATTATGGATGATAAGAAAATGATAAACACATATACTTTGAGCTTTGCAAATAAACCATATCAATGGTATCAATGGGTAGTTAAAAGGAAGCCACCTTTTTATCATTATACTTGGGTTGTATTTACAAGAGACTTAGAAGGACAATATGGGCAAGTTTGGAACACAAATACTTTATTCAATTGAAAAGAATCAAGCACTTATGTGATATTGAAGATTATAATTCATAATTTCAAGTATTTTCCACAATGGTGGATGACATAAGTGATGAACATTTGTTGGAAGATTACATGGGTAGATTAAAAGAAGACATTAAACATGAGATTTTTCTAAGACATCCTACAAATATCATGGATGCTATGAAATTTTCTCATCATATTCAAGACAATAACAAAGCTACTCACAAGCCTTTCATTGGAGAATACACATGAACCAAAGATTGTTTTTTGGTTCATAAGGCAACTGTATCTCAACCAGCAAGGTTGGAACCTCAACAAATGGATGAAAGAAGAGAAAAGTGAATATGTTTCAATTGTGACATCAAGTACAGTAAGGGGCATACATGCGGTGAGAAGAAATTATTTTACATAGACCATGAAGAGGAAGAAGATCAATAATTGGAAGCATCACAAGATCCAGATCTAGAAGATACTACTTCGACAATATCTTGTCATGCATTGGTCAACATCAATATTCCACAAACCCTCAATATACAAGGATAAATAAAAAATAAAAAGGTAACAATGTTGATTGATTATGGTAGTACCCATAACTTCATCAATTAGAAATTAACAAAATATCTCAATTTCTTTGTATTTCCAACACCATAGTTTCAAGTAATGATTGCAAATGGAGGTATCGTAAGTTGTTCTAGGAAGTGCCATAGTATTAAGCTCAATATGGGGGAGTATTTTTTGTATAGTCCCATGATTTCCATCCAAATGGGTGGTGTTGATGTTGTATTAGGGGTCCAATGGTTACAATTATTGGGAACAATGACCCCTAATTTTCAAGATCTTTTCATGAGATTTTCCTGAGAAGGAAAGGAAGTTGAGATTAGAGGTATCCAAGGGAAACCCTCTTATATGATAACTCTAATAGCATGAAAAAATTATTAAATGAGGGACACCATGGTGTAATTACACAGTTATGCTCACTAGATGTCCAAACATCTATATCCTCTACTCCATTGGATCTCTAAATACTTATCAATAATCATTCCAAGGTATTTTGATGAATCCCTAAGGGTATTGCACCTACTCGAGATCATGACCATGCTATTAATTTGCAACCAGGAAGTGCACCACTTAACATTAGGACTTACATGTATCCATATGCATAAAAGAGTGAGATTGAGCATATGATCCAAGAAATGCTAGAGGTTGACATCATTCAACCTAGCCAAAGTTCTTTCTCTTCACCAGTGGTGATGGTTACGAAAAATGACGGTTCATGACAGATGTGTCTAGATTATAAACATATCAACAAAATGACCATCAAATATAATTTTCCTATTCATGCCATTGATGAATTATTAGATAAATTGCTTGAAGCAATTTTCTTTACTAAGTTGGATCTTTGTTCGGAATATCATCAAATCAGAATGAGGTAGGAAGATATTCCCAAAATAGCTTGTAGAACACATGAAGGTCATTATGATATTTTGGTTATGCCATTGGACTTACTAATGCACCTTCAACATTTCAAAGATTGATGAATTCTATTTTCAAGCTCTTCCATAGAAAAATTGTGTTGGTATTTTTTGATGACATACTAATCTACAATAAATCTTGGGAAGAGAATGTACAACATGTTGATAGAGTATTACAACTATTGGAAGAGAAATAAATTTACACAAAGCCTTCCAAGTGTTCCTTTGGGGTTCAAGAAGTGGAATATTTGGGTCATATTGTATCTCATGAAGGTGTAAAAGTGGACCCTAAAAAAATTAAAGCTATGATGGAATGGCCAATTTCCAAAATCTTGAAGAATCTTAGAGGATCCTTAGGATTGACAGGATATTACCTCAATTTTTTCAAGAACTATGGTCAAATAACAACACCTCTAACAACATTATTAAAGAAGGAAGCATTTTATTGGACTCAAGAAGCAACCAAATCTTTTGAAAAATTTAAGGAGGATATGTGGACAACTCCTATCTTGGCCACACCTGATTTCACAAAAACAATTATTGTGGAGTGTGATGCATCAAGCCATGGCATTGGTTCATTTTTAATGCAACAAGGAAGGCCCCTTGCCTTTGAAAGCAACCAAATTAAAGGAAAAAACTTACTCAAACGCACTTATGAGAAAGAAATGTTGGACATAGTACACAAAGTTAATAAATGATGCCCTTAGCTAATAGGAAGGCACTTCAAATTAAAAACAAATCATGGTAGTTTAAAGTACTTCTTGGAGAAACACTTATCTTCATAAGAGAAACAAAAATGGGTTACAAATATGTGAGGTTATGATTTTAAAATTATCTACAAAAAGGGAAAATATAATGTCGAGGAAGATGCCCTTTTAAGGAAAGAAGAAGAAATAGAACGTTCACCATGTGTTATTTCTATTTTGCAATCTGATTGGGTGGAAGAAGCAAGGATAGAATGAAAGCAAGACCAAGAGGTATGAAAGATCATTCAAAAACTACAAGAGGACCCTAGTTCAATAGATAATTTTGTATGGAAGAATGACTCGCTATGCTATCATGATCGCCTATATTTATGTAAGAATTTCGAACTCAAAAAGAAGTTCCTTTTGGAATTGCACACTTCTTCTATAGGACATTCAAGATTCTTGAAAACATACCACAAAATCAAGAAGGATTTTTTCTGAGAAGGTCTTAAAATTGATGTTCAAAAGTTAGTGCTTGAATGCATGGTTTGCCAACAAAACAAGGGACATACAATTGAGACGTCAGGTCTCCTACAACCATTAGTTATACAAGGTCAATGTTGGGAAGAAGTTTCAATGGATTTTATTACAGGTTTACCCAAATATGAAGGAAAGACTATCATCATGGTAGTAGTTGATCGACTGAAAAAATATACCCATTTTTTCTCTCTTTCTCATCCTTTTAAAACAAGTACAATAGTTGTGACATTCATGGAAACACTTCAAAAGCTACATGGAGTCCCCAAGATTATTGTAAGTGACAAAGATCCAATTTTCATTGGAAATGTTTGTGCTGAATTATTTTCTTGTTTCGGTACTCAATCATCTCACAATTGATCTTACCTTCCTGAATCTGATGGGAAAACTGAGATTGTGAATAAATGTATAGAATGATATATTTGTTGCTTTGCATATGATAAACAAACATAATAGGTCAAGTGGTTGGCCTTGGCGGAATGGTGGTACAACACATCCTTCCATACTTCATAAAAAATGTCTCCATTTCTGGCACTTTATGGATATCATCCTCCATCCATCACATCACCCTTGAAAGGGACTACAAAAGTTCAAGCAGTGGAGGACTAGATAGGTCACCAACAAGAGGTTCTAAAACTATTGAAGGACAACTTGGTTATGGAACAAAATAGGATGAAACAACAAGTTGATCAACATCGCAGTGAAAAAGAATTTGAAGTGGGTTATTGAGTATTTTTGAGGGTACAACCATATAAACATATGTCCCTCAAGCAACAAAACAAGGACAACAAATTAGCACCCAAATATTATGGCCCCTACAAGGTTTCACAAAGGATTGGAAGTATGGATTACAAATTGGAATTGCCTCCATCTTCACATGTACATCCAATCTTCCATGTTTCTTGTTTAAATGAGGTAATCAACAACAAGATCCCAATCCAAACTGTTTTACCAGAGATTAATGAAGAAGGGAAAATCATACTAGAACCAGAAACAATCCTTAAAATAAGGATTAAGAAACTGAGAAATATAGACATTACTGAGTAATTCGTCAAATGGAAGAACCTACTAGTGGAAGAGGTGACATGGGAAGATGTGTTCTTCATACAAAAACACCCATTGTTAGTCAAGTGTTGAGGACAACACTTGTTTGAAGGCGAGGATCATTTTAATCTATAGACAAAGCCCCATGATATGTATAAAACCCATTATTAAGTCCTAGATATTGAATTATTACATTTCTAGTGTTATATTTGTATGTAGGATAGAACCCTTCATTGCACCTTTTCATTACAATTGTACCCTTTATCTCCTATATATATATTCCAAGGAGACCTAGTCTTTGTTAATTTTCTAATCCCAACCCTAGATAAATTATTTCCAAGTGATTTTCTTGATGAAATGAATAATTGCAGTTCACTGAATAAAATATACTTGTTGGAATAATTAACATAAAATAAATAGCGAAAGCAAACTGGAAACCAATCTCACAATGACACATGCACAACAAATTTCGTCCCTTCAAATATGATTTTCATTAAATAATGTCTATGCATACAAGGGATCCCTTACTGGGAAAATGGCCCAATGAAGAAAATACAACCAACAAAAAACCTGCAAATCTACCCTCCGAGAAACCCTCTGTCTGTAAATCTGCCCCATAACTCCTCTACTTACTTTTGCCACTATACAACCTCTTGTGCGAGCACTTGTATAGTCTACAAAATAGGCCCACGTCTTGTTGTATGGCCCATGGCCTGTTGTACGAATCACAACCTGTTGTGTGGCTTGCGACCTGCTATATGGTGGGATGTTGTGGCCTTTATGGTTGTTGTACAACTATACAATCCTCCTGTGACTGCCTATACGAACTGTACGACCCCTCCAACAAAACAATGAGGCTTCCACCCGGATGGTATGAACTCTTTAAAGGTATTATGGCCATTGTATTTTCCTCCCTCGTTGACCTGTAGAGTGAAATTCCTCCACTCTTAATGAGTCACTAACTCCTTGCTTGCATGTGTCTCCTCCTCTCACCTTGGATGCCTTTTATAATATTGAGTTGAGCCCTAATCTTAATCTCTAAAGTGATCAACATTTGAGATTAAATCTCACCTCACTTAAGATCAATGATTAATATTCAATTTAATTCACTAATGCCAAAACTTAGGCATTTCATTAAATTAACCTCCATTAATTATAAAATGATATTCACTTTAATACTTAAATTATTAAAGTGTTTTTCCAAAGTTTTGGGAGATATTAATGACGATTTCCACATGTTAGACACAAACCAATGTGGAAATACTTGTCTGAGCTACAAACTCCAACACTCCCTCTTAGAAAGGAAGGTATTTTACACCACTCCAAGTTTGTCTCTGAAGAAAAAAAACTTCCCTTTAACCAAGGGTTTGGTCAAGATGTCTACAACCTGCTCATCTATGGAGATATATTGAAGCTTAACTTCTCCCTTCTAGATCCTATCTCGGATGAAGTGATATATAATATCAATATGCTTGGACCTATCATGGAATACTGGATTCTCAATGAGTTTGATACAACTATGATTATCACAGTATATCACCGTGGGATCCAACTCTTGATCAAATAATCATGTAAGCAATTTGTGAAGCCAAATGGCTTCACAACTAGCCATACTCACTACCATATACTCTTCCTGTATTGAACTGAGTGCTATGGAAGTATGCTTCCCACTGAACCATGTAATCACTAATGATCCCAAGCTAAAGCAACACCCCGAAGTTCTCTTCTGATCTGTAACACCCCATTTTCCCTAGTATATAAATATATCTATAAATGTCGCCATGAGTCATGGCTAGAATGTTTAACGTCTTGGAAAATGATGAATAGTTAAAATGTTAAAATGCATTTTGATGATAATGAAAATAAAATGTTGATGGGTGGATCACTTACACATATATGATGCCATGAGAGGGAAATAGCGAAGAAATTTCCTTGCCAATTTAACATTCAAGAAAACCCAGATTTCCCATTTTCCCCATAATTTCAGCTAATGAAGGAAGTTGGTAGTTGAAGTAATAGGTTCCCACAATTATAAGAAAGAATGGGGGACTGTACCTGAACTTCCTTGCCTGAAGGGAATGGGCATAAACTACCCATGTGGAGACTTTTGAATTGACCTTAAATTTGGGGGAAAATCGACCCACGAAAATTAGAGAGGTAGGAGAATGGGATGAGACCCATAAAAATTAGAGAGGCAGGATAATGGGATGAGACCCACGAAATGGAGAAGATAATGTTCAGAAAAGCACCTCTGGTTCATAGAAAACAGAGGAGAGTCAAGTGCTCTAGTTTTTGAGTGAGAAAAAGCAAGTAAGAATCTCAAAATCAAGCTGATAAATGGGGCTGCAAATTTTTGGGTGTAGCTATGCAAGCTAACTATTATGACTCCCCGAGTCAAGAGTAGGCCCCCTTGCTTAGTGGAATTGAAGATATGTCTTGCTAATTTATGTTGGTGAAGGAGAGTGGCCTTCATCTTTTTACCTCTGTTAATGAGTGATAACTTACCTTATGGCATCATCTTCTGTCTAGGGGGTGGCCAACTACAAGGATAGACAAAGATAGTTGTGCCTATCGTTGGGTGGAAAGAGGCTCACCCATCAGAAGTTTTCAATTTATCTTAAACTCTCATACAAGTGTTTTAATGTTTTATATTTTCCAGGATAAGTCCCTTGATGTTATGGAATTTATGTTTTTGGTTATATGAAGAATTTGATATTCTGTTTAGGTAGTGGAATTGTTGTTTCATGTGCGTGGTTGATTGTAAAATCTAAAGGTAGTTTTGAGAAATACATTCTGATGTTTTCCCTTTGAATTTCTCTGTTTTTAAAGGCTGCATTAAGTGACTATTCGTAAATTTGAGTGAGAACATAGTGATGGTTGGGAGTTTGCAGCCATTTGCATGAATACATCTCATGTGTTAGTATTTAGGACTAAGTTGTTAATGTCTTCACGAAGCATCTGAAAACAAGAATGCATAATTTCTATTAAATGAATGTAATATATATAGAACTGAAGTTGTGGATCAGTTTTGGGAGGTAACCTATCCCTGATTAATGGACAAGCCTTAAGACCTTCTTGGAAGGATTAGTTGAATGTTAAATAATCTATGGAAGCATGGGTAAATTGACCTTTAACTTCCACCCAACATGATAAGCTAGATAAGGGTGATTCCTTGAATGAAAGATTAACCTTGACTTTGGTCTCACAAACCTAGGCTATCTAGTTGAGAGGATAAGGTATTTAACATGACAAATGTGTGGAATAAATTGAAATCAAGAATTATGTGTTTTATATTTAATTTATGCCTTACTAAGACATGGCAAGAATAGATTTTTTAACTAGATTTACCCAGTAAATCCATGTCCAAAGGTACATACTTGAAATGGTGGCTCTTCCCTAAATAGTAGTAAAGATTTGCATGAAAATAGGTGGGCAGTAAATCTTGGTAGAAACATAAATTTTATCGTGGAAAGTTTTATCTCCAAGAGATTTAATTTTCTAGAAAGAAACTAAATTTTTTCTTAATAATTCTAAATATTAAGAGGAGGAAACCTTACATTGCAAACCATATGATTCATACGTGTGCACGAAAAGTGGAGAAGCCCAAAATTTCTTCTTCTGGGAAAAATATTAATTTTCTTAAATTAACCAGACTCTTGGATTCAAAACTAGGCTAATTCTATAACCCTGAAGAAATTTCCCGTGAGTATATTTAATTTTTTATTATTTTAATGCCTAGAAAATTATATTTTTTTCCTTTCTATCAACGTTTTAATAATATTAAACTCCACCGGGATATTAGGCACCAGGAGTTTGAGAACAAAAGTACACATGGTAAATGGTATACCCATGGGTCGAGCAGGCTCTCATGCACCTGAAACTTGAAGTTGCATTTGATAAGTGGAATACCGAGGGGCCGGCACAAGAAAAATATAAATTAATATAATATACCGAGATGCACTTTTAATTAAATTGTTATTATTAAACCTCCACCAGAGTACCGGGTACCGAGAGTTGGAGAGGTTAAATGCGTATATGGCAAGCGATACCTCGAAAGCCGATATAATATAATATTATTATCCACCAACGTATCGTGCACCAGGAAAAAGAAAGGGAATGGTGCGTATGGAAGGTTATATACCCGAGATCAAGACAACTATATTATAAACTTAATATTATAAACCTCGGAGCATTATACTAATAAAATAATATTATTAATTTCCCACTAGAATGTCAGATCTCAGGGAAATGCTAAAAACCGGGCATGCTTGGCAGGCAACAATATCTTGGGAGCTCGATTAAATAAAGTATAATTAATACACCCTATCGGGATGTTGGGACTCCAAAGGAAAAAGGGGAAAGTAATTTCTTGATATTTACTAGACCGGTGAAATATATTATGCAATTGTTTTTATACAAGGGGTATTAAATCAATGAGGATTAATTAACAATAACACAGATTAAACAAATAAAATCCTAAGGCGTAGGATTTTAATGTAGTGTTGTTTAAACTAATTTAATAGGATTATAGGGCGTGGAGGGTGTCGATCTGCATGTGCCATGTGCCAAGCCAAGTGGCGGGTCCAGATTGGGCCATGTGTCTAGGGTGCCAGCTAGATTATCGACATATCGCACATTGGGATTTTTACAATGTGGTGGTGTTGGAATGGGCTGATACTCGGTAATTCGATGTTGACATGTGAGGTATCGATAGAATGTAAGTCGGGTGGTGTTGAGTGCGAAGGATTCGAGGGCCTCGGTGGGTGGATTACCACGAGGGTGTCGTGTCATTAACCACGTTAGCAACCACGTATGCACCAGATGGACCATGGGGATGCCATGTGGGTGCCATGTGGATGCCATATGGGCATGAGAAAGTTTTGGTAATAAGTCCTGAAACTTTAGGAGGCCATAATTTTTTATCCAAAGCTTAGATTTGAGCATGGTTATAGTCATTGGAATCTCTTGATGAGCAAAATATGATGGTTTCCTCGAAAAGAGGCTTTGAGATGGATAAGGAAAAGCAAACTTTTGATACCCCACCACTTTAAATAAACCTAAGGGGTGGGTAGGTTACAGAGTGGTATCAGAGCATAACTTCGAACACTAGGCCTGGATGGGCCAGAGAAAAGTCATAGGATTGGTACATCCAATATAAGATGAGCCAAAGAATGGTCACAATAATGGTACATCCAAGCTAAGATGAGCTTGTTGAAAGTGTTTTCTACCTTAAAAAGTTTGTTTGTTATCCGCACTAGCTCCTTAAGGAGAAGGACCACTGATTGAATTTTTTTTTTATAATTCCTTACAACATAAAATTTTATCATGTTAATTACAACAAAAGGAATATATTGTTTCTTTGTTGGATTGATGGTTATTCCTACATGAGTGGGAATATGCTGGTAGGAATTAATGGTAAGACCTGCATGTGAATAACACAAGTGGAAATTTTTTGTTATAGAGATGCATGAGTCCCAAGAATGGATGAGTTGAGTTGTTTTATTTAAGTGTAATGTTATCTATCCACTTGGGTAGATAGAGCCTCTTGCACTTATGATGGTTTTTTTTATATAAGGGCTAAAATCCTTATGGAAAACTCCTCGTGGTTGAAGGAATTGAGTATGGATTGATAGAATCCTTGGCAGTAATAATTGTTGCTTAAATAAAAGACTAAACCATGCGTGTATAATTCCTCATGATCAAAGGACTGATGTAAAATTGTAAGGTCGGTTTACTTGACCTATAATGATTGAAACCTGTAGTTGGGATAATCTATTTAAGTGAAAGAAAGAGGAGTCCTTTGCACTAAATATAACCTCCATAAAAGAGGTAAACTGATGTGGGCATATGAGCAATTTATAAGTTCATGGTTGCATTAAGAAAATGTATATACACATTAACCTAAAATCATGTCGATGCATGCAAATGCAAAATAAGACAATTTTTTTTTTCTATAACAATATAATTCAGTTCCGCACCAACTAAATTTTTACTTATGAAGTAAATTGCATAAGGTTTATTGTCTTCATCCTGTCCTAAGACTGCTCCTACAAACTTGTCTGATGTATCAATGTGAACGTGAAATGGAAGACCCCAATTGAGACCTTGTAAAATAGAAGAAATTGTGAGTTTTCCCTTGATTGTTTCAAAAGCTTGTTGACAATTTAGAGTCCAACAATATTCCACATCTTTGGACAACAAGGTAAGCAGGGGAGAAGTTATTTTACTAAAATCCTTAATAAAGCTTTTGTAATATCCCGCATGTCAAAGAAATCTTCTTACATCTTTTGGTTTCAAAGGGTTAGGAAGTAAGGTGATGATTTTGATATTTTCTTTGTCTACTTCAATCCCTCTGGAGGACAGGTGATGTCCTAAAACAATCCCTTCATTCATCATAATATTAAATTGTTCATTACTAAGGGATAGATTCATCTCTCTACATATTTAATAACCTTATCTAGATTGTCCAAGGCTTCATCAAATGAATTTCCATAAGGGGTAAAGTCATCCATATAGATCTCAACTTTATCATGGATGGGTTCTGAAAAGATGTTGAGAATTTCTCTTTGAAAAGTGGTTGGGGCATTACATAGGAAAAAAGGTAAGACTTTGTATGCAAATGTATCCCATGGGAAAGTAAAGGTGGTCTTTTCTTGATCCTCAAGACTGATATGAATTCGATTGTATCCAATAAAACCATCTAGAAAGGAAAATTATTGCTTACTGGACAAGACATCCAAAACTTGGTAAAGAAAAGGTAGGGGGAAGTGGTCCTTTCTGGTAGCCTTGTTCAACTATCGATAATCCATACATATCCTCAGTTTCTCATTCTTCTTTGGGACAATAACTAGAGGGGAGACCCATTCACTGTCTCATACAGGATATATGAATCCAACATCAAGCAAATTTTGGAGTTCTTGTTTAAATATGTCTTTCATTGCAGGGTTCATCCTTCTTTGGGGCTTCCTAACATGTTTTCATTCCTCCTTGATGTAAATTTGATGAGTAAAAATAGAAGGATGGATGCCTTTCATGTCTTTATAATCCCATGCAAAAGATTCAATATTTATTTTCAGTACATCTAATAGTTTTTGTTCCTGCTGACTAGTGAGTTGTTGATTTTGAGTGTATTTACAGGGATGATTTCTATGGTTTTGACAGTTGGATATTCTATCTCAACAGTAAAAAAATCTATCTATAATTCAATGTTATTTTACACATAAATTTCAGATATGTTATCATCATTTATCCTTTTTATTTTTACATCTTATGGATATGGATTTTGCAGAAAATGTTCAAGGAAAGTGTTCTCATCAATGGTACTATCAGCCAAGGAAGTGTGGATTGCATATATGGGGTAGGAAGTTGTTTGTGTTAGGTATTCTTCTTCTTCCACCCAAATAGGTATATTTTTTGTTATAAAAGGTTGGGCAAGGGGATAAATAACAATTTGCTTTTGGGAAAGGTCATTAGTGATGGTCATATTTCCTACTCTACAACCAATGTATGCATCTGTTATGGCTAGCCAAGGCCTTCCCAAAATGAGAGGATATCCATTAGATTAAGACTTGGGTTGAAGGACTAGGAAGTCAATAGGGTACTCCCATGAGTCAATTTAAATTATGATATCTTCCAACATTATTTTAGGTTTAAATGTGGATCAATTTTCAAGTTGTAAGACAATTGGGGTGTTTCTCAGAAATCCTTGAAGGTTGAGTTTCATCATGGTATCTCTAGTTATAACGTTGACTGTAGCTCCTAGATCAATAATAGTATTTTGTACCAAGGTGTTGTTAATATGGACATTTACTAAAGGACTCTCTGGATCCAAGTATTTAGGTACAATTAACTTCCCAAGCATAAGGTCAACTAGTTGTCCTACAACATTTATGGTGGGAGCATCTTTCCTTTTCCTACCTGGTCTTGTAATGCATTATTACTTAATATACTTGTTGAAAATGTGCACATCCTTAAGATCTTGTAAGAGAGGTATCTTTATGCACACACTTTTAAGCTACCCTGAAAGTTTTTTTTCCTTAGATGTATAAGTTTTCCTTTCTTGTAATCTTTCACGGTAAGGAGGGGCTTGCGGTTGAGGTAAGGTGATGTTTTCTTCCTCGGATTCTTCATTTTCTATGGGCTTTGGTTGTTGTTGCAATATTTTTCCTGATCTGATATTTATCTCTTGTAATTCCATAAAATAATTTTGATAAGTTGTATCATAATTGTATATAGGTTGGACTTGCTTATTGTTCGGATTTGAAGCAGGTTGAGTAGGCAGTTGAGGTTGCTTAGGAGGGAAATTATTTGGAGTAGTGTTTTTTTTATGAGGAGGAGGAGGAGTAGGAGGAGGTAGTAATGCAATTTGTTGGAAATTTTGTGGCCTCCATCCTTGTGATGTTTGATTCCACTTATTTTGTGGCATGCTAGGGAAATATTGGTATGGAGGAGGAATTGGAGGTCCATGGTATTGCCAAGGGTTCATATTAGTCCAAGGTGATGGGTTATACCATGGTTGAGAAGTCATCTGAGAGTTATGCATATGAAATTTCAACAAGATTGAAGTTCAAACTTGTTTGGAATGGTCTTGGGGCTCCATGCCTCTTTTTATTGATGAAG
Organism: Picea engelmannii; assembly: GCA_009831015.1. Lineage (NCBI taxonomy): Eukaryota > Viridiplantae > Streptophyta > Pinopsida > Pinales > Pinaceae > Picea > Picea engelmannii. The sequence goes on from ML778783.1 coordinate 180,071, forward strand.
TATAGTGACTCCACATTCTCTTCTACTCCTCAAAATGTATCTTTCAAACCTGGAAAAGAAGGACATTTGTTAGTTGGATCATTTTCCTCATAGATTCCACAAACATCTATAAGGTCTAAAGGGAACTCATTTCTAGGACGCGTTTTAGTGCATTTGGGAAAATACATAGCCAATTCCTTCTCTGCTTCCTCATGTTTCTTATTGATCTGCATTATATCCATTTGCATGGCTAAATAGTGTAAACTATCAATCTCCATATCTTCTATTAATCCTCCTAATTCATTCTTTATATGAGTTGTTGGGTTAGAAGATGGAGATATCAAACCTCTATTGCGTCTAACTTTCTTTCTGGAAGGCCTTGAATGGTTCTTGAATATTCTTTTGATATCATCATAGTCCAATTGGTATATATATCCATTGGATAGGAGATTAAATGTTTCCATCAGATCTTCTCTTACTCCTCTGAGTAAGACAAGCTTGAGTGAATCTTCATCCAGAGTGAAATTTTGAGCTCTCTTGTAGCTTAGTTGAAATCTTTCTTCAAAGTATTCTAGAGATTCATCAAGTCCTTGTGTCATTATGAAAATATCATCCCTTGTATCTCTTTCTCTACAATAGTCTCTGTATCTTTCACTGAAGGTATTTTTCATTTGATCTCAAGTTGTGATACTACTTCCTTCCAAACACATAAACCATCTTAGAGATGAATCGTTCAAGGTAGAAGGAAAACGTTTGAGCTTTTGTTCATCATTGGTATAATCATATGTCCTACATATAACTGCAAACTAAAACAAGAAAGTGTCAGGATTTTCAGATACAAGCCCACGAAAATCAGGTAAAGCAGAAGGATTGATATTTTTCATCTTGGCGTCTCCATCAGATTCACGAATAGGGAACTCAAATATTTCTTCTTCACCAACCATGACACGAGGCAAGGACTGACTCTCTTGAAATATTCTCAAATTTTCTAGCTTCCCTTTCTAAGAAACTTTCTAGTGTTTCAGGACCAATCTTTGGATTGCTTGACCTGTTTTTGTGGTGGGGGTTTTTGGTAAAAATTTTCCTTTCCTATCTCTAGGTCTAGTAATTCATGAAATCAAAAGCAAGTGAAAAATTGTTTATTTATTTATTTTTTCTGATATTAAATGAAAAAATAAAGTGTGACAAGGAGCTATCAATACTCACACTAAGTGAAAACACTTGGGAAATTACACTATAGAAAATCCATAGTGAGGTTGGCCTTGTGACTGAGGTATCCTTTTTACTCCTCCAAGTCACACAAAAGAAAACAAACAAAAAGAAAAGGACATGCGAATTTCAGCACCTCCCTAACAACGACGCCAAAAAGTGATGGTCTCAGGAATAACATCAATTATTTATTGTACCCTTAGTCTCCTACTTTACTTGTCAACCCGGGGTTCATAAAAACTTAAGAGGTGCTATGCACTGTATATGCAGTATGAAATTGTCAGTAGAAAACAATTGAAAATGATCAAAGGATGGAAATGTACAGGAAATCAAATGACATAACGCAGTTCTGAACTAATTTCTTTGAAGGAAACACACCAATTTGAAATTACAACTAATCTAAAGTGCATGGAAATAAATTATTCTACTACATCAAAGATTATTGAATCAGGAAAGTTAAATTAAATCAAAATATGAATCTAATATGAAATTATGAAAGAGAACTGTGATAGAAGTAAATCTTTAAACTATGACATAAAAACTGTAATGGAAATGAAACTACACTAAGGCATGAACAAAGCAATCTAACCCCTTGATCATTATCAATATAAATGTGCTTTTAATTTTTGTTGATGCAATCAGGAAAATGTTGATTTTTTTATTAATCCATTCTCAAGTATGAATTTCATTTCATTTTTATCATTTTACTTGAACCATAGACATTTGTAGTTTCACCATTAACAATTTGTTGCAGCAACCAAGATCACAAGAAGAAACACCATGCACAAGTACACAAGAAGTATCCTGGGAAACCCTTCTCAACAAGGGAAGAAAATCCAACCAATCCTTTGTTATATGCTTCAAGAGAAAGACCTCCCACACCATAAACCTAGCACACAAAAGGGTGCTCACAAACCCTATAAGACTAGCACCTAAGAGAGGTGTGCACTACAACACAAGAACAAGTACTTGCTGAAATTTCCAAACCCACACTTGTGTTATATTTCCTCAATGGGGAATTTACTTTTATTTATATTAGACTGATCCTATCAAGAGTAGTGTCTATTGGCACAATAGGGCTGACCTCAATAACTCACAATATAATTCATAATTACCTTATTAATGATCTTTTACATTAATTATCTTTCACTTTATGGTGGGGCCGACCTGTACCCTTTACTTCACAAATAGGGTTACAAGTAAGTCTGACTCTTGTACAATATAGCAAGGGATCTCATACACCCACTGGTGCTCAACCATTAGGGGCACATCCATCTATGCTCAACCACAGGGATGTCCACATCTCTATCTCACTACGTCTCATAGGAGAACCACACTCACTAGTGCTCAGCCACTAGGATCATGTTCACCCGTGCTCAGCCACAAGCATGTCCATCTAAACATATCTCTTTCTCACTGCGTCTCACAAGCGAATCATCTGGAGTATCACATCATCTCAACTCTTTGCATATAGGAGGCCAATACATCGTTTCATCTCCATCTCAGAGAGAACGACACACCCAACTCATAGGTGTTGGCCGATGAAATTGATCATTTTCTACCACCTTTTTCTATCCTCATTTACCTCCATTTCTATATTCCTTGAGTTATTGTGTGTAACCACAAGGGTAAGAATGCACCTCTATTATGTCATTGTGTGTATTAGTTCAAAAACATTAGAGATTGTTTGGGGGTTTACCAAAGCGAATCACTAATCTCTGAAATCTCGCAGGAACAAAGAAAACACAGTCCGACAAGATGATACGATCAAGGATGCAGCGCAGTCCATAGGTTGAAGGTGCAAGAGAGGACCTGTTCCATGGTCCAACATTAGGTTCTGTTAATCAGTTCAACCTTTGTGTATTTTTAGGAAGAGTTGTTACCCTAATCGTGGGACGTTCTGTGCTCCACGAATTGTATAAGAGGTCGAACAAAGATAGAGAAGGATTAGGAAGTCATTCATCTAGCTAAGAGTTATCCTGTATCAAGACTGCAACTTATGTAATCCTGTTTTATTTAATGAAAATCGAGTTTCTTCTGAGTTTCTGAGTTTTCGTGACAGTTAGTTCACCACAACCCTGATCGAGGAGTTGGGCCCGCTCTTCTGGTCAGGTGTTGTCGGCCTATGATATAGCTTTGTTGTGGTTTTTTGTGGAATTTGATTAGATCTGTGTGTTCTGCTTCATTTATAGTTTTCCTGCTTTATTTGAATGTTACATTTATTTATGTTTCAGTACCAGTGATCTAAGTTGTGTTCTTTATTTTCACTGCAATGATTGTTTACTTGCATTATCAATATTGAAAGAAGCACAGTTTGCACATATAGTGCACGGTAGCCTGTAAAACATTTAGGCCCCTGGGTTGACAAATTAAATGTATTAAGTGGTAAATCTAGACGATATATCAGACACCAACATTTTGGCACCGTTGTCGGGGAGGTTTCCAAAGGAAAAAAACTTCAATCCATATTGATCATAGGATCAATCCCTTGGCCTGGGGAGGAACGTCTTACTTTTCCTTCTCTAGGTCCTGGGCATTTAAGTTGTTTTCGTTTTTCTGTTCTTAGGGTTTATTTTTGTCTTCCTGTTTTCTTCTTTCTGTTTTAGGGGCCACTCTCTCATCTTGAGGAGGGAAACTTATACCCTACCTCAGGTCCTGAGCAATTGAATAAAACCCTCTAATAATTGAATGCTTTCCTTTCCACCATTCGTATAAGTGATCGGGGCAGAGGAAGAAACCATGGGGGAGGAAGACCTCCAAGAGGAAGGGGAAAATATCAGGACAGAGAAACTTTCATCCAGGAAATAATTGCAAAAGCCGAATTAGACCAGCCACCTCGGACCGGATCAAGTACACCATCTCAAATTGTTGGCATGGGGGGATCTCGGCTTAGATCCAAGGGGAAATTAGTAAATCAACCTAAACCCTCCTCAACAACAGAGTCAGTATTCGAAGAAGAAGAGGTGGAAAGTAAGAAAACAGGGGAGGAATACATCCTAGGGTTAGAAGAATAATTCGTTTCACCCCGGGACCAAGGAAGTGCTGCAAAACCAGGGGAGATATTTTGGGAATCTAACTCACCCCTGGGTCAGGGAAACCATGTTCAAACAAAAGAAGACTTTGGGTAATCCGCCCACCAGGGAAACCTTGAGAAACACTTGCACAACAAGGGACAAGGGAGTACAGATAAACAGACTCAAATGCCTAGTGGGAATTCTGCAAAAACTCAAAGTAAGTACAAAAGTATGGCTAACTCATCACTTGAATTTCCAATCGGGGATATCATAGGGGAGGCTCCCATGAAATCTATCCCCTGACGATCTACTGAAGACCCAGACACATTTCTATTTGGATTTGACATTGTCTGTTGTGGGTATGATTCTATCTTTGATGCTCAGAAGCTAAAAATATTTCCTGCTACTTTAAAAGGAGCAACCCTGAGATGGTTCATGGGATTAGGTGGAAAAACTATCACTACCGGGGAAGAAATGAAAACCACCTTCCTTGACAAGTACCAATATTATTGCAAATCTCGAGATGTAAAGGAGGAGATCTTTAAAATAGTGCAGAAGGAGAATGAGAACATGGAGGATTTTTTGGAACGCTTTAATTACAGACTGCAAAGATCAGGGCACAATGATCTAGACAAGGATATCTTGAAAATAATCTTTCTCCGAGCATTAAGGGAAGATTCCTTGGAACTATTGAATATGGTAGGAAAAGGGGACATATCAAAGTCAGACTTTGACGCAATCTGTGAATTATGCATCTAATGTTCACGAGGAGCAGCCAGAGAAAGGAAGGGGACTCGAATTACCAAACCGTCCGGTAATGGGGTCACAAAGATAGAACTTGGGAACCTGCTGGAGGATTTGAGGAATGACATTTTGAACACCCTAACCTCACAAATGGACCTTCTACAAGCAAAACATAAGCAGATTGAGTCAGAAAAATCCATATCAGTCTTTTGTCCTAGGTGCAGAAAGAAACATTCACAACATGAATGTCCACTAAACACTAGTTGCGCTATATGTGAGCATAATCATGAGACTAGCGAATGTCCTTCTTTACCAGGATTAAAGGTGATCTTTCAAGGAGCAGATGAAGAAAAGGATCAACTCTACTTTATGGGACCAAAGAAGCCATGGAAACCATGACCACAGAACATAAATCAAGGTATGCCTCAAGATTTCTCTCAGTATTTCAATACTTCAAATTTCGGATCTCAAACCATGCTTTTTTCACCATCATGTCCACAAAATTATCAATACCAATATCCCACTTCTTGGAAACCATGGCCCCCATAGAATAATTCAACTGCCCCATGGTCCCAGAACTGGCGTGGCCCTAATCAAATAAACTATAATCAACTTTATTAGACTATGCCACCACAACAGTTCCAACAACAACAACAATTACAACTACCCCCTAGTGTTTTTACTAATAACTCTCCTCTTTGGCCACAAATTCCTGTCCAATTCAACCCCAATCCAAATAATAAAGGAGATCATTAGGTTGAGACACTCAACCTTCCTGCTTATGGCATTTCTACCCTGGGATGTAATGAACTAAATCTTAGATCGGGTAGGGTAGTGAATGCCAAGAATTCACCAATAATTATTGAGCAAATTGATAATGAATTTCCAGAGTCAGAACCCGAGAAGGAAGATAGGCAACTTAAAAACCCTGTAAGCCAGCAATTTCCTCCTCAGAACCCTATCACTAACGAACATCACAATAACCCTCCCTACCCATAAAGACTATCTCTAGCAAAGCAACATCCTCATCCTGAATTTGACTTCTTGGGGGAACTGCAAAATTTATTCGTTAGAATTCCCTTACTTCAAGCAATGAGAGATGTGTTGATTTATGCGAAAATGATCAGGGAACATTGTTCTAAGAAACCTGGAAGGAATCCTAAGGATCCACTTACTATCCATGTCATGGGGAAATTGTCAGACATTATGTTAGGAAAGTCTATACCTGTTAAGTATGGAGACCCAATGAACCCTATTCTAACTGTACAAATAAATGGGGTTAACATTCCAAATGTATTAGTAGATCTGGGAACTGCAATCAATGTTATAACTTCCTCAACTACAACCATCCTTGGTTTGCACGATTTCAAACCCACACCTACCATTCTAGAATTGGGAGACCGGTCTATTGTTAAACCAATAGGAAAATTGGAAGACATAACCATTTTGGTAGATTCATGGCAATACCATGTTGATCTCCTAGTTTTACAAACACAATCCCCATTTGGAGGGCATCCTTTGATCCTTGAGAGACCTTGGCTTGCAACAACAGATGCCTATATTGGTTGTCGTTCATAAAATATGGTGATATCTAATGGAGGGGATACTAAGAACCTTATTTTGTACCCTCCTGCAGAACCAAGTTCATCAAAAGGACTTGGACTCACCCTATAATGGAAATCGTCACCTATAAAAGGGTTGGAGATTGATGAAGAGATAAGACCAATCCTTACCATTAGTGAGGCCCTTTGTTTTAAGAATGAGACGAAGGATGATACCATCAACACATTCATCAGTGACTCTAACTCCGTTCCCAATCTTACCCAGTCATTTCTCAAATCAGTTATGAACTGTAATTAATAGGACACTCCTGAATCTGAAACTAAGATCGAGACTATCCCGACCACACCACACAGTAGTGTCCCTGTTGAAATTGAACCAGAAAAGACGTTGAATGTCAATCCTGATCTCTCACCCACACAGTCTAAGCAATTACTTAAAATTCTTCGGGAAAAGAAAGAGGCCTTCGCCTGGGAGTATACATATATGAAAGGAATCCCCACTGATTTATGTACCCATCACATATACATTTAAGAGGGATGTCGTCCCATTAGACAACCACAAAGGAGAAAGAATCCCACTTTGAAATAGATTGTCAAAGTTGAGCTGCAAAAATTATTAGATGTGGGATTCATCTACCCAATATCGGATAGTCAATGGGTATCCCCACTGGTCATTGTTCCTAAGAAGAATGACAAGTGGAGGATTTGTGTCGATTATCGGTAATTGAATAAAGCAACTCAAAAATACCATTTTCCTCTTCCCTTTATTGACCATGTCCTTGACACATTAGCCGGGAAGAGGTTTTTCTCCTTCCTGGATGGGTTCAATGGGTATAATCAGATCCAGATAGCTCCTGAAGACTAGGACAAGACCACTATAACGAGCCCCTGGGGAACCTTTGCATACAAAGTTCTTCCATTCGGCCTTTGTAATGCACCTGCTACTTTCCAAAGGGCAATACTGGGGATCTTCTCTGATTTAGTCAATGACAGTGTTGAAATCTACATGGATGAATTCACTCCTTATGGGGATTCCTTCGAAGAAGCCTTGGAAAATCTAGAGAAAGTACTTAAAAGATGCAAACAAATGCATGTTTCTCTTAGCAAGGAAAAGTGTCACATGCTCGTGGAAGAAGGGGTTGTGTTGGGACACTTACTTTCAACATCAGGGACCCAGATTGATCCTGCCAAGGTAGAGGTAATACTGCATTTTCCTACACCTAAGACACCAACACAAGTATGGAGTTTCATTGGTTATGCAGGTTATTACAGACGTTTCATAGAAAAGTTTTCTAAAATAACCAAAGATGCAGAATTCGTGAGGACAGATGACTGTGAGACCGCATTTGGACAAATCAAAGAACTGGTCTGCAAGGCTCCGATACTTCAAGGATGAGATTGGAAGCTTCCATTTCATATTTCAGCCGACGCTTCTCACATGGCAGTGGGAGATGTTTTTGGACAACAGGAGGACAATAAACCATACACAATATACTACATCAACAAGAACTTGACTCCAGCTGAACTAAATTATAGGGTAACATAAAAAGAATTCTTAGCAGTCATCTATGCTGTTAATAAATTCTGACACTATATTACAGGTTATCCCACTTTTGTGCACACAGATCATGTATCCATCAGGTATCTCATGAACAAACCTGTAACCCCAGGTCAGATCAAGAGATGGTTATTATTACTGCAAGAATTTGATATCACCATCGTGGATCACCCTGGGAAGGATAATGTAGTTGCATATTTCTTGTCTAGATTAGAAAATGATACATAAGGGGAACCTGTAGAAGATAGTTTTCTAGATGAACATCTTTTTGCAATTTCTAGTCATGTTCCATGGTACGCAAATATTGCTAACTATCTTGCTACAGGAAAAGTGCCTCAACATTTTCCTTACGGGGAATGACGAAAGATCATCCATCACAGTGCCCGTTACACATGGATTAATGGATTCCTCTTTTACACTAGGCCTGACCAACAAATCCAACGCTGCATAGGAGAAGATGGTATTTATGATGTCTTGAAGGATGCTCATGATGGTCCCTGTGGAGGCCATTTTGTAGATAAACGAATAGGTCACAAAGTGTTGCAAATGGGGTATTACTGGCCCACTATTTTTCAAGATTCAAGGAAATATGTCCAGGGGTGTGATAGCTACCAACGAATGGGGTAGCCTGGTAAAGAAAATGAAATTCCCTTGAACCCCCAGGTAGCCCTTGAGCCCTTTGAAAAATGGGCCATTGATTTCGTGCGACCATTCAATCCCCCCTCACAACAAAAAGTCCATATTCTGGTCTGCACAGATTATGTAACAAAGTGGGTTGAGGCGAAGGCAGTTGTAAAAGAAACCGAGCATGTTGTTTCAAACTTCCCGTTCGAAGAATTTTTTGCTCGATATGGAGCTCCTAGAGAAACAGTCTCAGATGGAAGAGCACAGTTCACATCACACATGATAGCAGGGTTAATGAAGAAATACAGGATCAAGCACAGGATAACAACTCCATACCATCCCCAGGAAAATGATCAAGTCGAGAGCACAAATAAGGTACTGGAAAATATCCTCACAAAAACTGTAGCAACTCATCGTCGAGATTGGGCGGAAAATCTGCATGAAGCACTGTAGGCATACATGACAACTTGGCAGAATACAATGAGATTTTCTCCATATGAGCTTGTCTACGAAAAATCTCCTTTGTTTCCCATAGATCTCGAAATTAAAACACTTAGAACAGCCTTGGAAGTAGGTTTGGATCTTTCAGAAGCCCAAAAACATTGTCTAGCTAAACGAGCTAGATGAAATTCGATTAGTGGTTGTCCAGAATACTGCTACAATCCAGGACCAACGTGCTAGATGGTATGGCATGTTTATCAAGAAGAAGACATTTCAAAAAGGGGATTGAGCATTATTCTATGATTCCTGATTCAAGGATTTCAAGGGAAAACTCTGATCAAGGTGGAGGGGCCATACGAAGTTGACAAGGTATATGACAATGGGACTGTTAGACTGGTAACAATAGACGAGGCATGTACTCCCCTGATAGAAAATGGACATTGCCTCAGAATATATCATAAACCAGCTTCTAAAGCCTCCTTTGTCAAACGAATTTATGATCAAACTGATTTGGAAATCATTAGTACAGAGGATCCTCCCTCTGCCCCGTCATCTTGAATAAATAAATAAAAAAGAAAAGAAAAAAAAAACACTATATATTAAAAAAAAAAAGAATCTTTAATAAATTTGTGTTGTAGGTACCTTTCTGGACAGTTGAAATCGGTGAAGGCATCTCTGGAATTTCAAAAGATACACAACTTCTACAGTGGACGCTACTCCGATTGTCGCTACTCCGGCTGCTGTTACTCCGGTTGCCGCTACTCCAGTCGTCGCTACTCTGGATGTCGTTATTTTAAAAAATGCCGATGTGTCCATTGCCATTACTCCGAGCTGCCGCTACTCCAATCTGCCACTACTCCGAGCTGCTGCTACTCCGGTTTCCACTACTCCGAGCTTCTGCTACTCTGGATGTCGTTATTTCAAAAAAATTCCGATGTGTCCAATGTCGTTACTCTGAGCTGCCGCTACTCATGTTTCCACTGCTCCAGTCACTGCTACTCCAGGTGCTGTTACTTTAAAGTTGTCGTTGTACCAGATGTCGTTACTCTGAGGTGATGCTACTCCAGTAGCCGCTATTCTTCGTTGGCACTACTCCAATCGTTGCTACTCCTACCGATGCTACTGTGGTTGCAGTTACTCGTCTACACTCCCGCCAACATGGATACCGATATTTCAACTGTCGCCACTTCCGATGCCGCCGCTCGATTCGACACTGTCACTCCATATTCTGCGACTGCAGACGACACTATTCTTGCGATGATACTTCTCCATAACAGGTGAGTCACCAGGTACGTCCTCAACCAACTTTAACGGATTTGGGTAATATTACACATGGCATAGGAATTCACGCCCAAGGATGGTCTTCACTTTAATTTTGGGAGAGATTTTATGTCTTTTCCCAAAGAGTCATCATTACCCTCTTTAATCACACGATTTCGCAATCATTACTCAAATCTTTCCGACGCCGTTGTACACATCAGGATTCTACACACCCACCAAACCATCAATCATCCGCCAAGCTATTAAATTCACTGTCATATCGTCATAATTACTTACCTGCCACATCATTTAATTTAAAAATAAATAAATCCACGACTCTTTCCACAACACATTTTCCGCAAAACTATTTTGCCTGCCGTTTCTCCTGAACTGGTCGTTGATACTCCTCGAGTAGGCACAGTCGACGGAACAGAATGGGTGGTGGAGTAGTAGGACATGAGCCAACAAATACTACACAGGTTTTTCAAAATCCGAAAGTCTGGAAAATTTTCCAGAATGCAGGTTGGGACGTGTATTTCAAGAGGTTATAGGGATTTGATGCAGACATTATAGAAAAATTCACCCAGAATCTGGACAACCACTCCTCCACGGTCCGCGGATTAAAAACCAGAGTCATGGAGGAAACCATTGTAGCAACTAGTGGGTTGTCAATATCCGGTCAGTGATGGTTTGTTCGGAAAACACCACTCCTGGAATTTCCAGAGTTGTTTCTGTGTGAAGGCGAAGAAGTAAAGCCGAAAGGGAAAGGATACGAACGGACTTCTCTGCCACCTCCATGGGCCGAGGTAGCAATGTTCATCATAAGGTATGTGACATGAGAAGGTCGTCCCTCTACCATTTACAAATATCATCTCAAATTTCTCACATCTCTGCATTTCCAACAACGCATAAACATGCCCTATTTTATGTGGAATAACGTTTAGCGGATGGCGCGAGAAGCTCAGCGCTCACGCCAACTACTCAAAACCCTCGCAAATCGTGGCCTTGTTAAGTTACTAGTTGTGCATGCGCGAGAGAAAAACCTTGTGAGTTGGCCACAGTTCATAAGAATATCAGAAGAGGAATTGGAATAACTTATCCCAGAAGTAGCAGAAACCCTAGCAGAGAGAGACAGGTTGAACAGGTTGTTAGAGGTTGCTGAAACTATTGCACAAGGGCAGAGAATGGGTGCTGATACATAAGAATCAACGTCAAACGAAGATGAGTAAATAAGGAAACCATCAGTGGAATTTAGAGAAGTTGGGGGAATGAGGCAGGTCATTAACCTGGATTCAGAGTAAGAGGAAGCATAGGGTTCTATTCCTCAAAACCCTTTTCATGAACAAGAAAGAGATACTGGTACTCCCTCAGCAGATGAACAAGAAGGAGATGATGCCAAGCCCTCAATGGATGAACAAGAAGGAGATGCTGCTACTCCCTCAACAGATGAACAAGAAAGAGATGTTGCTACTCCGCCCGTAGATGATCATGAGATGGATGTTGATACCCCTTCGTCTAATGAGAAGGAGATGAATTTTTCTACTCCTCCAATATATGAACAAGAGGTAACTAATGTTGTCACACAAGAACTAATGCCAACACTTTCTGAATTTCCTATCTGTGAAGATGGTGCAGCTACTCCTCCCATCGATGAGCAGGTAATGACTGACGTTGTAACACAAGAACCAGCGTCAGAACAAGCTGTTCCCGAAAAGCCATTCCTCCAGTTTGTGAGCAAGAAATGACCGACGCTATTACATAAGAACCAGCGTCAGAGCATGATGCTCCCGAAAACCCTGAACCAGAGTTGGGTGCTGCTATTCTAGGAGAAGTGTGAGTTAAACAAGAGTCAGGCATAGAGGTTGTAGGCAATGAAGCTCAAAATGAGGTTCCTCCTAGGGGATGGGCTAAAGAAATTCTTGTCAAACAAGAATTTGCCAAATTTTGTGCAAGGAGAAGAACCCCTATCTAGGACCGTTATAGGAAAACCTTTAGATAAAGTCTGCAATTGAGGATTGAGATTTCCAAGATAAATAAGCAGGTGCTCCGCTTGAAGAAATGAGCACGAAGATACAAAAGTATTGCCAAGGAAGCAGTGAGGAGAAATGTCAAGGAGACTATTTCGACAACTACCCAAAATGTCGATACTCCCACAGTATCGGCAACTACTCAAACTATCGATACTCCCAGAGTAACAACAGTTACTCAAACTAAGATGGTGTTGCATACAATAACTACTCAGACCGAGCCTATCTTGCACACCTCTACAGTACCAACAACCACTCAGACTGATCCTATTTTGCACATTTCCACAGTAAAAATATCTGCTCAAGTTGAGCCAATGACAGATACTACTGAAGCTCAGGTAGTTTTGTTGAAAGCTGAGATATAGAAGTGGAAGAAAACTGTAGCCCAATTTCGAACAGGAGATGTCCCTTCTTCAATGCACCTAAGGACATTGAAAGACATAAGGGAGCAGGTTTCTAGATTCATTGGTGACTATGAGGAAAAGTTGGAAGAAGAGAAGAACAAGGGCGAGAAGCAAAAGGAAAAGATTATAGAGATGGAGGCACAAATACAGAGGTTAAGAGATGACAAACAAGAGATGTATGATATCACCCAACATGTAGTAACATGTCACTCCCCTTCTCTTAGCTATGCACTATTCCTTCATGAACAATATTTATTTTTCTGTTTGGAATGTGTTCACCAGAAGATGGTTTATAATATTAAAGACCCCATGCAATTTCTTAGGACTTTGAAAAGTTATGACATCCTCACACAACATCTCATGTGTGAACTGTACATGTACAACTACCTGCTAAGAGATGATAAAAAATTCAATCCAGTTCCTTATGTGGGAGATGTCCAATTGAGGGCCTTCCTTTCCTACACCATTAACCAGGTGAAGTGGAATAAGGAACTTGATTCTTTTGAGGAAAATCAAGTACATAGACCCCTTCAGGTTAGAGTGGAGAACTTTCAAGTTACACAAATCATCAACAAACATAACTATTTCAGATGGATTCGAAATTGGCCACAAAATATGGAAACTACACAGCAATGGTGTGCTGAGCTCTGTATAAAACAATTGACCCATTGCAAGGAAGAGGCACTTGAAAACTGTGACCAAAGATGGGCCTTATCACCACCTACTATCAGAGAACGAGAAGCATTTGGGGCTCCCAATTTTTGCAGAACCATGGAAATAATATCCAGGTATATAACATGTATGAGGTTTTGTGGGGTCTGATGGCTAGGTTTGAAATTTTCATTCCCCATCATCTGGATGCCACTTGATCAATATCAACCTGATTACAAGGTCCAGGGAGAATGGTGGAAGGATATAATGTTGACTAGGGGATATAAGTTTCCAAGGATAGATATGGCCGAGGCATATGACATAGCAAAACTTCATGCCCAACATCAAGATTCCAACCCAAATCTGCGAAAGAGATGGCATGCACGAGGATGTGCACATGACTAAAGTTTGGGGGAGATGCTGGCCCATGAAATTGCTCGTTTTATACCACCTTTTTCTATCCTTATTTACCCCCATTTCTATATTCCTTGAGCTATTGTGTGTAACCACAAGGGTAAGAATGCACCTCTATTATGTCATTATGTGTATTAGTTCAAAAATGTTAGAGATTGGTTGTGGGTTTACCAAAGCGAATCACTAATCTATGAAATATCACAGGAACAGAGAAAACCATGGTCCAACATTAGGTTCTGTTAATCGGTTCATCCTTTGTGTATTTTTAGGAAGAGTTGTTACCCTAATATTGGGACACTCTGTGCTCCATGAATTATATAAGAGGTCAAACAGAGATAGAGAAGGATTAGGTAGTCATTCAACTAGCTAAGATTTATCCTGTATCAAGACCGCAACTTATGTAATCTCGTTTTATTTAATGAAAATCGAGTTTCTTCTGAGTTTCTGAGTTTTCGTGACAGTTAGTTCACTGCAACCCTGATCAAGGATTTGGGCCTGCTCTTATGGTCAGGTGTTGTCGACCTATGATATAACTTTGTTGTGGTTTTGTGTGGAATCTGATTAGATATGTCTGTTCTGCTTCATTTACAATTTTCCTTCTTTATTTGAATGTTACATTTATTTATGTTTCAGTACCAGTGATCTAAGTTCTGTTCTTTATTTTCACTGCAATGATTGTTTACTTGCATGATCAATATTGAAAGAAGCACATATTGCACATACAGTGCATAGTAGCCTGTAAAACATTCAGGCCCATGCGTTGACAAATTAAATGTATTAGGTGGTAAATCTAGATGATATATCAGACACCAACAATATGCTTCCCCACACAGGGGCACACAACATTCCATATCTGTCTAAGAGAGGAACCACACTCCCAGCTCATGGGCTTCATCACCTCACACATGGGCACAACTTTCCATATTCGTCTCAGAGAGGAACCACACACCCATCTCATGGGCACACCCAACTCATGGGCTCTCTCTCAGGTCAACTCACTCAGTCTGTGTCCTGGAGGATGTCTCACACAACTATAATCATCAACACTCCCTCTCAGCTAGGGAGGCATTTCCCACCAGGCCAAGTCTCTCATGGAAGTACTCGAACTTTGTCTTGGCAAGCAGTTTGGTGAAGATGTCTGCAATATTCTCATGGGTGGGAAGGTACTGCACGTGTATTGTTTTCCTCTACACCATGTCTCTGATATAGTGATATTTTATCTCAATGTGTTTCGATCTATCATGAAACACAAGGTTCTCAGAGAGATTCACATAGCTCTGGTTATCAAAATGAATAGTAGTAGGATCCATCTCATGATCGAATAAATCAGTCAGAAGTTTGCGAAGCCACACTGCATCACAGACTGCCACACTCAATGCTATGTACTATGCCTCTGCGGTACTTAATGCCACAGATATTTGTTTCCTACTACACTAGGAAACCATTGCAAACCCTAAAGTAAAGAAACAACCGGAGGTGCTCTTTCGGTCCACTGCACTACTTGCCCAATCTGCATCGACATATCCCTGCAGGCTCAAGTCTACACTGGAGGCATATCTTAGGCCATATCCAACTGTGCCTTGCAGATATCTCGATACATGTTTTGTTGTTATCCAGTGAGTCTGTCTCGGTATGCTCATGAACTAGCTAAGCACATTCATTGCATAGCATATATTAGGCCTGGTGTTAACCAGATACATCAGTGATCCAATCAACTATCTGTACAAGTGTGGATTAATCTCTCCTGAATCAATATCACTCATCTTATTCAAATCCATCACCATTGGTGTAGGCATGTATTTGCATTCTGTCATACCGAACTTTTTCAATATCTCGACAATATATTTTCCTTGACTCAGGAAAATATCATCTGTCCTTTGGCATACTTCTAGTCCCAAGAAGTAATTCATCAAGCCTAAATCCTTCATCTCAAATTTAGCAGTCAATGCTTGTTTGCATTCAACAATGAGTCTCTCTGAACCGGTGAGGAGAAGGTCATCCACATATAGGACCAGGATTAGGGACTCATTTCCATCAATGTGATAATATAGGTTTGGATCAACAATACTCTTGCTGGAACCCAAACTCATCAAGAATCCATCCATTTTCTCATATCAAGCACGGGGTGCTCACTTTAGCCCATACAAGGATTTCTTCAACCTAGACACATGAGATTTTTCGTTGTGTATAACGAATCCTTCCAGCTTCTCAATATAAACTTCTTCCTCAATTTCACCATTGAGAACGGTTGTCTTTACATCCATCTGGTGTAGTTTCCAACCCATGGACGCAACTAGTACAATGATAGAACAAATGGAAGTGTATCAGGATACTGGAGAAAATGTCTCATCATAGTCAACTCCCTTTAATTCCAAGAACCCTTTGGATACAAATATCGCTTTGTATTTCTCGATGCTTCCATCAACTGCATGCTTGATTTTATAAATCCATTTGGAAGTTAATACAAACTTTCCCTCTGGTCTCAGAACAGTATCCCATACATCATTTTTCAATATAGACTGATATTCTTCTGTCATGGAATTTTTCCATACATGTTCACTTGAAGCTTCTCCATGACAAGAAGGCTTAGAGTAAATGATGTGGCTCATGGCTGAAAGGTAGCTTGATAATATCTTTGGTCTCTTGCTCTCTCTGGTTGTCCCTTGAGGGGTTGTATGTCCCTCTGTTTCCTATAGAGTTTGTCAGACCCAAGCAGGCCTTTTATGTCCTACTATAATATCTCTAGGCATGTCAAATGGAGCAACTGGATCGGCTGGAACAACTGGATCAACTAGAACAACTCGATCAAATGGAATAATGTTTGTCTCCCTTTGAATTGTTGAAGGGGGAGAAGGCATTGTCTTACTATCAATTTCCATCTAAGATTCTTTGGATCTCTGGAAGGCTATCTCTTCTTCAAAAGTAACATCTCTGCTTATTTCAATCTGTCTCTGACTAGGAATGTAGATCTGATATGCCTTCAAGGATTCACTGTATCCTACAAATATGCCCTTTCTTCCTGAAGGTTCAAGCTTGGATCTATTCTCTTTGGGTACATGAAAATATATTGGGCACCCAAATATCCCAAAGTTTTCAATCTCAGGCTTCACTCTGGTGAAGGCTTCTTCTGGGGTAACGTTCTTCAAGATCTGATGAGGACTTCTGTTCTGAACATGCACTGTTGTCATGCATTCTTCTACCCATACATTCATAGGTAGACTATGATTGTGTATCATTTCTTTGGTTGCCTCGATGATAGTTCTATTTTTCCTGTCTGCAACCCCATTTTGTTGAGGGTTGTAAGGAACAATGAACTCCCTCTTGATCCCTACTTCAATACATAAATTGCTGAAATATTTGGAGGTGTGTTCTCCTCCATTATCTGATCTTAGTACCTTGATCTTTCTTCCAGTCAGGTTCTCAACCTGAGCTTTGAATTCTTGAAATTTTGCAAGGACTCCATCCTTGTTCTTTAGGAAGTAAATCCAAGTTTTCTGAGAGTGATCATCTATGAAGAGTACATAGTACAAGTATCGATTCAGAGATGAAATATTCATTGGCCCACAAACATCCGAATGTATCAAGTCCAAGATTTCCTTGGATCTATTGTCACTTCTGAAGAAGGATCCTTTAACATTCTTTCCAAGAGCACAACCTTTGCAAACACCTTTATATTGAATCTGTATCTTTGGAAGACCTGTTACCATTTTCCCTAGAGCTGGGAGAGCTCTATAATGAATGTGAGCAAGTCTATTATGCCATAGCTCACTCAAGCCGATAGTGTCATGTAGCAGGGCCTGGACCGATTTGATGGTTAATCTGTACAAGATGTTTTCTCGAACACCAATTACCTTAGAAGAATTTATATGTGAGTCTCTGTGCCATGCACAGACTCTTCCTTCTGAAAAGGTAACCTTGTAGCCTTTCTTCCAAGGAAGAAATGGAGACAAGGTTCCTCTTCATTACAGGTACATATAATACTTGTCTTAGTTGAAGCTGCATATCTAAATCTAGTTGCAAGGTACAGGTTCCAACCCCTTTCACATTATATCTGGCATCGTCTCCAAGGACAACATGTATATGTGTCTCTTTATCAACAAAATTTGTTAGGTGATCTCTAAAACCAGTCATGTGCTTGGAGGCACCAATGTCAATTAACCAAGTATTATCATTGGTAGGGACCATACCTGAGAGTTCTGAGATGTTGATGTCTTCATATTATTGAAGTCTTGGATTCTAGGAACTGATTTTGCTTGATCCACCAAGCTTGTCTTCCATCATGATTCTGTTCATCATATTTTTAGATTCTACACAAACTCTTGTCAACTGGGATAGAAAACCTAACGGCTAGGATAGACTAGATATTTTAGGTTTTGTTGGACTTATGACAACCAAAAATAATCCTTTGAAAGATAGGAGAACACTAATGAGATGAAGATCTCCTTCAATGAGTTGGAGAAACCCTAATTCTGAAATTTCTGTAGAAATTAGAGAAACCCTAGAAACCCTAGGGCCAAAAAGTCAAAATGCTCGGAAATGCAATATGAAGCTTGTTGGAGGTGCATTGAAGGAGGTCGTACACTCCTATGCAATTTTTATCCCCAAAATCCAAGTAACAAGTGTTGAAACTCCTCAGAAAGGTAGGCTGTATGAAATTTCAGGAAACGCTAGGAGGGTCGTACGATTTTGCAGAAGGAGAATGACTGAAATTTGCTTGTGCAATGGGTTCTTCAAGACCTATGCTCTGATACCATGTTGATTTTTTTATTAATGTAGTCTCAAGTATGAAGTTCATTTCATTTTTAGCATTTTACTTGAACCATAGACATTTGCAGTTTCATCATTAACAATTTGTTGCAGCAACCAAGATCACAAGAAGGAACACCATGCAAAAGTACACAAGAAGTATCCTAGGAAACCCTTCTCAACAAGGGAAGAAAACCCAACCAATCCTTTTCTATATTATTCAAGAGAAATACCTCCCACACCATAAACCTAACACACAAAGGGTGATCACAAACCCTAGAATACTAGCGCCCAAGAGAGGCGCACACTTCAGCCCAAGAACAAGTACTTGCCGAAATTTCCAAACTCACACTTGTGTTATATTTCCTCAATGGGGAATTTACCTTTATTTATATTAGACTGAGCCTATCAACAATAGTTTATGTTGGCACAACATGGCTAACCTCAATAACTCACAATATAATTAATAATACCTTATTAATTATCTTTTACATTAATTATCTTTCACTTTATGGTGGGGCTGACCTGTACCCTTTACATCACAAATATGGTTACAGGTAAGTCTGACTCTTGTACGATATAGCAAGGGATCTCATACACCCACTAGGGGCACATCCATCTGTTCTTAACCACATGGATGTCCACTTCTCTATCTCATTGTGTCTCACAAGAGAACCACACTCACTAGTGCTCAACCACTAGGATCACGTTCACCTGTGCTAAACCATAGGCACATCCAACTCAATAGATCTCTTTCTCACTGCGTCTCACAGGAGAATCATCTTGAGTATCACATAATCTCAAATCTTTGCACAGAGGAGGCCAATACATCATTTCATCTCTGTCTCAGAGAGAACGACACACCCAAATCATGGGCTTCCCCACATAGGGGCACACAACATTCCATCTCTGTCTCAGAGAGGAACCACACACCCAACTCATGGAATTACATACACATGGGAACATAACATTCCATATTTGTCTCAGAGAGTAACCACACTCCCAGATCATGGTCTTCATCACCTCACACAGGGGCACAATGTTCCATCTTCGTCTCAGAGAGTAACCACACACCCATCTCATGGGAACACCCAACTCATGGGCTCTCTCTCAGGTCGACTCACTCAATCTGTGTCCTAGATGATGTCTCACACAACTGTAATCATCAACATAAAATAAGATTAAACTAAGTCAAAATATGAAGCTAAAATAGACCTACAAGAGATTTCTACAAGAACTGTGCATTTCTACAGGATCTGCACAGTTTCTAGAGGATACTACTATAGGAAGAAAAATGAAGTCTAAAAAGGTAGTTCAAGTCTTTGAAAGCATTGAAAAATATAGACTATAAAATAAATGAAGTGAATATGTGGTTCTTAGCCTTGGAAGGCACCTAGGAGTGCTCCAAAAGTTTATTGAACATTTCTACAGGATGCTGCGACAACTGGCTAGTTAGTTGAAATCTTAACAAAAGTGGAAATTTATCATGCGAAGCTAAATCTAACTTCAATAGAGAATGAAACACTATCTAAGCAGTAACTAATATGCACGAAAAATATAGAAATAGTAAAAAGGGTCCTTGAGCCCACTTGGATGGGCCCTGCCCAAGAAGCAAAAGGAACCTAAAATAAACTTTAATGGAATGAAGGAAAAACCATTTTATTTCATAAATATCAGTAGTACATTAGGAAAATCAAAGTTCTTATCCTTTAACAAAAAGTCTTGCAGAATATCTCCATACAATGCTTCTCCAAAAATTCAATCTCTCTCTCTCTCTCTCTCTCTCTCTCTCTCTCTCTCTCTCTTAGACTAGAGGCCTATATACAACTAGAGAGTTCGAACTCCCTTCCTAAATAAAGGAGAGTGATGAGTAAATGAGGGATCTCATCCCTTTATATATGTATTTTTGAACTATTGTTGATCAAAAGTGGTCATAAATGCACAAGGAGTGCTCTTGGAGGTAGGTGTATAAAATTTCCTTTGATCTTTGGTTGGAAGCTCACTCGATGGGAAAAAATCCCTTGTTTCTAGGAGGTTGGCGCCCTTCACTCCTGCAGTTGGACCTGGTTGGTGGATCACATGTATTTTTCCAGAAACATTATTGCAAAAATGTATATTATACATAAAAATCCACCTCAATCATACATTCATTAAGAAACATACAAAATACCCATGATTGACTATTAAATATGGTCAAAAGCAAACATTAAGTCATTTTGTGGTGGAAAAATATGTCAAAAATGAGCCTTTAGAATGTACAATAATGAGGCTCATCAAGTACTTCTGAGTGATGATTTTTTTTCGTAGGATTTCTTTTGTAATCAAATTCCAAAATTACTTTGTTTCCAATGTTGTATCGAATATGTGTATGTTTTAATATCCCCAACCACCATTATTCTTTGCTTGAGTAAAAATTGTTGAAAGATTGGTTGTCATTGATGTCAACCCTTGACGAAGTCAGGTAGCCCAAAAGGTATGGTTATGTAACCTGTAGTTGATCAAGGAAAAATGTCATGAAGGACAGTGTGAATGTAGCTAACTCACTCATGGATCGATAGTCCTTTTCATTCCATTTACGGTGATAGGTGGTATCACACGTGGTCCCTCATGGTTGAGGAGTTATGGTCTTGTGAAGTTAGAAGCCCAAAAAAATGTTTAAAGAAGCCCCTAGTTAGCTACATTTCAATTAATGAAAGCGTAAAGTGGTTGTAACAAGAAAGTTAAGAAGCCCCTAATATTGAGGAAAGAGGTTACCCAACAAAATTATAAATACACCTCAAGGAGTCATTCACAAGTATATTCACTCACTTATTCTATTGAATATTTTCTAGTGAACTAGTGATCTATTTGGAAAATTTATGATGGTGAAATCTAAGGTAGTGACAAGTAGGAAGTGTGGGATTTTCGGGGTTGCACATGAGAGTGAAATTATATGAGGAAACCCTATTTTGGTTGATCCTTGTGGTTCATACCACTAGTGTCCCGCAAGGAATCCTTGCGGGTTGTGTAGTTCTCGTCACGTAAGGCCCTGCGTGACATGTAGTATTAGTCTTTCGAGGACAAGACATATTTGGGGGGAATTCTTGTACCATGTCCCCAAGGTCATAAGAAAGCTACAAGTCAGCACAACTGTGTATCAGGTTGGCTACAAAGGTATAGGTATGCTTATGTGCTTGTTGTGATGATTATACTTGGTTGTGGTATGGTATATTCTTGAGGTATGTTTGGCTTGGCACATGATTGAGGTACATCTTGGATACATGGTTGATTGAGGTATACTATCTTATCTGGTTATGACATGACTATTACGATTCATCATTAGAGACATATCTTTGAGGTGTGGATGTATGGTTGAGGTATATACTTGATGTATGGTGGCATATGGATGAGGCACATGCTTTGGTTCTTTGAGGCATTTCATTGATGATATGGTATAGATCTATGCTATGGTATATGGTACAGGTTCTATACATGGTTGATACTCTAGTACATGGTCTATGATTTCATATATGATTAGCTACTCATCATTGATGTTATGGTGTCTACATTGGAATATATTATATTACATGATTGATGCATGTTATACTACATATGTTGGTACACAGTTGATGGATGATATGGCACATGTTTTGGTATAACTTATGTTGATAATCATGTATAGGTTGATGGCATAGTGACAATGATAGGTTGAATATAGTGGCAGGTTGATGTGACAGGTTACAGGTTGATGTGGAAGTGATAGTGACAGTGACAAAAACAATGGAAGTGATTGTGGTAGTGACAATTTGGTCTACATTTATATTTCAGGGTGACAAGATGGGGAAAGGAAAGGGGGTTGTAGCCTCCTTCCAGTTGGTGCCGAAGAAAACAGGGAGTTGTAGATTCCTTCATGTTGGATCTTGAGAATCGGGGGGTTGTATCCTCCTTCTAGTTGGAAGCATAGAATTCAGGGTGTTGCAGCTTCCTTCAGGTTGGAGCTTGTAAATAGTGTTGAAATATTGTAACTGCAAAGAGTATTCTATTTATTATTGAGTTATTATTCATTAGATCAATCCCCTTTTATGTATTGATCATGTTGGGAATTGTAATTGACCAAATCCCCTTTTGTGGATTGGTCAAACCCTAAATATAATATGTGAATTGAGAAGTTGGCCCCCAGGATAATTAAAGTGGTTTTAATCACTAAGAAGACAAGTTGGCCCTGCCCAGTGAAGAGATACATGTTCAACACCTGTCAGTTTGTATAAATAAAGGAAGCCAATGCATCATTACCTCACTCACTCATTCGCTCATCCAGTGCACAAGTTTGGTAGCTATAGTTGGGAGAAGAAGGAAGAGAGAGGCGCATTGCTCAATGTTGGATATTATCTAGTGTTTTTTTTTATTGTCTTGGCATTGTATTGGCTATCTATATTAAGGAAGTTTTGCTGGGTTTTCTCCCCCATGAGGGTTTCCCAGGATAAATACTATGTATCTTGTGATTGTGTTTCTCTCAGTGATCCTACCTATGCTATGGTTATCTCATAAATTGAAAAGAAACCTAATAATAGCTCAAACATTAACATGGTATCATAGCTAAACTAAAGAGAGCATCTTTCACTGGATAAAGAAAAACGTCAATGTTGTCGTACAAGAAAATTAGGGTTTTATATTAAAGTAGAATTTCATCCCTAAACTCATCAAGGAAGTGAGCTCTAGCCTAGCGAACTATTTGGCAACCTCAGTGCACTTTTTCAGTGGATAGAACTCCTGGAAAGTGAAACCCTAGTTTTCACTGGTACTAGAAAATGAGAAAATCAGAAAACTAGGAAACTAGGAAACGAGAACTAGTACCAAAAGTACCAGTCTAGAATTTTGCTAGTCCAGTTTAAAGGGGAAAATTTTGGATTTTATGAAATATAAATGCACCCGGCTAATCGCCTTAGCCAAGCGCACCTCCTGGTAAGTTCAAAGTTAAATTCTGAGCATTTTTCAATTTTTGGTCATTTTCCTAGCTCCAGGTAAAGATGTCTGGAAGCACTAAGCTTGATGACAAGCTAGAAGGTGTGGAAAAATTTCATGCTTGAAAGTATAGGATTGCACTCATTCTTGAAGAGAATGACCTAGCAAGATTCATTAAATAATATGTACCAGAACCTACCGATGTCGCAACCAAAGCAAAACACCAAAAGGACACAGTTAGGGCCAAAATAATCATTGCAGATTCTATTAAAGATCACTTGATTCCTCAAGTGGCTTCAAAAAATACTCCAAAAGAAATGTTTGATGCCCTAACCAGGATATATGAAGGAAAGAACATCAACTGAAAGATGAATCTAAGAACTCAACTCAAAAGTACAAGGATGCAGAAAGGAGAAACAATTCAAGAGTATTTCTATAGAATATCACAATTCATGGAACAACTAGAAGCAATTGGTGATACTCTAGATGAAGACGAACTCATAATGAAAACCCTTAATGGTCTCACAAGACCTTGGGATGCATTCATCCAAAATATTTGTGCCAGAAAGGAGAAACTACACTTTGATAGTCTTTGGGAAGATTGCATTAAAAAAAGCAAGAGTGGCTAACCGAGAAGCAATACTATCAAGAGATGAAGATCAAACCCTAGCTGCTCATACTAAAGGAGGAAGGAAGAGGTCTTACTTCCAGAAAGAAACTCATCAACATAAGGAGTCTCATCCCCCAAACAAATTCATACTTAAAGAATCGCACCCTCCAAGGAGATTCCATAAGTTTCAGAAAAGTCAAAGAAGAGAAAAATATTTCTCATCCTACCAATGTTACCATTGTGATTAGATAGGACATATTGCTAATAATTTTCTAGCTAGAAGAGAAACAAGAGGCACCATGCCCACATTGTTGAAGATGAAGAGCCACCTACAAAGATGATAAAACAACAGATTGAAGACTATGTCTTAATCTCTGCCCTCTCAGGATCAGTGTCACCTGGTGAGGACACTTGGCTCATATATAATGGTGCTTCCAAGCACATGAAAGTTCAAAGAGAAATTCTCTCTTTCCTTGCAGAAAATAACTTTCCCTAGAAAGTTACACTTGGAGACGATTATCAATACCCTATCAAAGGAGTAGGAGAATCAAATTACAAACTTGATTCAGGAACCCCAATGAAGATGAAGGATGTACTATATGTACTAGGTTTGACAAAGAACTTACTTTCTATTACAACTTTATATAAGAAAGGATTCATAGTTGCTTTCATAGATGGATAAGTTCTTATGTGGCCCAAAGGAAAAAACCATGGAAGAAGCAATTGTTATTGGAAAAGAAGAAGGTGGCTTGTATAAGCTAAAAGGTCACTCAGAAGAAACCATAACTCATTCAATTGAGAATCCATGTGAACTTTGGCATAGAATATTACCTCACATTAACTACAAAGCATTACCATATGTAAGAAAGGCAGTCACAGGTCTACCAAAATTTAAGGTTGACCATGAAGGCATGTGCAACGGATGTGCACAAGGCAAGAACATCAAGAACCCTTTCCTGAAGAGAGACAACAAAGCAGAAGGACTCTTAGAGCTCATTCACTCAGATGTATGTGTCCCAATGCCATCAACCTCCATCATTGGGTATGTATACTATGTGTCTTTTATTGATGACTATTTTCGTAAAACCTGGGTTCACTTTTTGAAGTAAAAAGATGAACTGTTCGGTAAATTCAAGGAATTCAAAGCCTTGATAGAGAATCTCTCTGAAAGAAAGATCAAGATACTCAGGTCAGATAATGAAGGAGACTACACCTCAAAAGAGTTTGTAAACTTTTGTAAAGATGTCGGGAATAAGATGGAGCTCACCACTCCCTACAATCCTCAACAAAATGGTGTAGCAGAAAGAAAGAACAAAACTATAACGGAAGCAGTGAAGACCATGATCCATGATCAAGATCTTCCAATGCACTTATGGGCAGAACCAACAAGAACAACAATGTATCTACAGAACAAATTATCCCATAGTAACATAGTTACCAACTTAACGAGAACTCTACAAAGTTCTTGTTTTTTGGGGGGTCAAGTTTTTTACCCCGTTTTTAAAAATGGTGCTACCGGTAGCACTTCCCTCCATTTTTAGGTGGTTTTTTGATATTTTAAATTTTCTGATACATAAGGTTTCCACTTTGTTTTCTTAAATACTCATTTTTTCATTTATTTTCAAATTGTTCATTTATTTTTTATTTTTTCTTTTTTCTCAACGATGTTTTTTCATTTATTTTCAAACTTTTCTATTTTTATTCAATGGTGTTTTTAATCATATTTCCATGCTTCATCCAATGCTAAAAATATTGTACACCATTTATTTTTTTGAAATTAAAAATTTTCATAGAATTATCTGTCCTTAATTAAGTTATGGTTCCATACATTTTAAATATAGTGGAAAATATAATTTTTAACACATTTTTTTTTACCTTACTTCAATACATAGAAAAAAAATTGTAGTTAAATAACACTATTTTTAAATATTTAGCAAAAAAATATAATTCATTTTTTTTTGGATCAATTAAAAGCTAAAAAAATTAAGAAAACAACCAGAATTTAAATTTAAAAAACAAAAACATTTTAAAAACAAATTTATATGATAAAAAACCATTGAATTAAAACCTAAAAAACTAAAGAGGAAAAGAAAACCATATATATATATATATATATATATATATATATATATATATATATATA
>ML778783.1:207113-231923 GCA_009831015.1 Picea engelmannii
TTATTAAAAAGTGACGTTGAATTTTTAAAGTATATTGTGATATTTTCATGGCATTATGTATTACCTTGTGCTTTGCGTGATAATAACATTTAAAAAGTAAACATTTAAGGGTTTCTTTTATGATTTTGTTTACAGTAATGATGCGTTCTTTTACCACATTATAAAAATGTGTCATTTTCATACCCCAATTTTAGAATGAGTGCTATCGGTAGTAGTACTTTTCAATTTGATGGTTGATTTTGAGGTTTTGGTTTTAATGGTACCAAGTGATAAAAATACAATTTCAAATGATCTCAAAATTTAACGTTTTGAAAATAAAAAAAAAATTCAAAAACATCTTATTTATTTTTAGGTGTTGATTTTAAGGTTTTTCTCAGCTACTATCTAAGTTTTGAAGCCCATGTTTGAAAAATGTTGTAATTTTGACCCCGTTTTAAAACATGGTGCTACTGGTAGCACCACTTTTTGATTTGGGGGTTGATTTTGATGTTTTTTATGCAAAAAATATGGGTTTTTTGGGCCATAGTTCTCGTTTTGAGGTCACAGTTCCCATTAAGTTGGTAACTATGTTTAGTGCATTTGGGTTCAAGACCCCTGGAGATATTTTCTCTGGAAAGAAGCCAAAAGTAAGCCATCTCAAAATATTTGGTTGTCCCATATTTGTACACGTTCCAAAAGAGAAGAGAACCAAGCTCGATCCTTCAGGAAAGAAGGGAATATTTGTTGGATACTGTGAGGTCTCCAAGGCCTTTAGAATATACATACCAGGTTACCATCATATTCAGATCAACATAGATGTAACCTTTGATGAATATGAAACACTCAAGAAATCAAGAAGATGCCAACTTGAAGAAGTATATGAAGAAGAACCTGTGGCTCCCAGAGTTGCAGAACCAGTGAGGGAAGTCATAACTTCCCATGATGAAGAGATTATAGAAGATCATGACATAATAGAATCTCAAGAACCTCCCTAGATGACGATCTCCCACAAGATAAATCCAACCTGTGCAAGGGAACTTATTCAATATGGAGAGAAGTATGGTGCCCCCGAAGGAACCATGAGACAAGTCAAGAAACCCAAGCCATTCTCTAGTTATATGGATTTGATGTGTGATCTCTTAGAGAAGGATCCTACTTACTTTGAAGAATCCATTCAAAAGAAAGAATGGACATATGCCATGACATAAGAATATTGATCCATTATAAAGAATGATGTATGAGAAATAGTTCCCAGACCGAAGAGCAAGGATGTGGTATCTTCTGAATGGCTATACAAGATAAAACATGTTGCTGATGGAAGTATTGAGAAATATGAAGCAAGGTTTGTTGCTCGTGGATTTTATCAAAAGGAAGGCATTGACTATGAAGAGATGTTTTCTCCTGTAGCCAGATACACTTCAATCAGAACCATCATAGCCCTTGCAGCTAAGATGAAATGGAAGTTACACCAGATGGACGTGAAAACAAATTTCTTCAATGGTATCATAGAAGAGGAAGTGTATATAGAACAACCTCAAGGGTTTGAAGTTGAAGACAAAAAGACTCATGTATGTAGATTGAAGAAGGATCTGTATGGATTGAAACAAGCTCCTAGAGCTTAGTATGGAAGAATTGACAATTTCCTGACGAGCTTGGGCTTTACCTAGAGTAAAGCAAATTCTAACCTTTACTTCAAGGTTATGAATGATGAGCCTATTATATTGTTGTTGTATGTGGACGAATTATTTCTAACTGGAGAAGAAAATCTCATAACTGAGTGTAAGAAGAAGCTCGATGTAGAATTTGAGATGAAAGACCTTGGCCTGGTGCACTATTTCTTAGGTCTTGAGGTCTAGCAGAGCCCAAAGAATATTTTCCTTAACCAAGGGAGGTATGTAGTTGAAATACTAAAGAGGTTTGATATGTTGGAGTGAAAATCCATGAATACACCCATGGAAACAAAGTTGAAGCTCCTGGTTGACACTTCGTCAAAATTGATTGATGCTACATTGTACATATAGATCATTAGATCGTTGATGTATCTGATGAACACCAAGAAAGATATATTTTTTGCTGTGAACACCTTGAATCAATTTCTGGTAGAGCATAGACGTGTTCACCTAGTTGCTGCAAAACATGTGATGAGGTACCTTAAGGGTACATTAGATTTTGGTCTTAGTTATAATGGAGATCACGACTTCAGACTGAGTGGTTATACTGATTCAGATTGGGCTGGAAGTGTCTCTGAAAAAAAGAGCACTTCGGGATGTTGTTTCAGTTTGGTGTCAGCCATGATCTCATGGAAGAGTAGGAAGAAATCAAGTATTTATCTCAACATGACAGAAGAAGAATACATCGCTGCATGTTCCTCCAATTGTGAAGCCATATGGCTTCATAAGTTGTTGATAGATCTATTTGATCTGGATATGGAAGAAACCGTGATTCTATGTGATAACCAGAGTTGCATAAAGATGACAGCGATCCTTGTGTTCCATGACAAGTCAAAACACATATAAATTTGATATCATTACATTTGTGATATGGTGCAGAGATGAGCCATAAAGCTCCAGTATGTTAGCCTGGATGAACATGTTGCAGATGTGCTGACCAAGCCTCTGTCTCATGTAAAGTTTGAGAACTTTTGAGATAAGCTTGGTGTATTCCGAAAGGAACTTCCTCGAAAGGGGGAGTAGTTGTGATGCCATCCTTGTGCTAAATATTTCCATCTTCGTGTTGATGTTGTTGTGATGCCAACCTTGTGCTAAATATTTCTAGCTTTGTGCTGATGTTGTTGAGATGCCAGCTTCGTGCTGATGTTGTTGAGATGCCAACCTCGTGCTGAATATTTCCAGCTTCGTGTTGATGATTTCCAGCTTCGTGCTGATGTTGTTGATATGCCAGCTTTGTGATGATGATTTTTAGCTTCATGTTGATGTTGTTGATATTCCAACTTCATGCTAAATATTTCCAGCCTAGTGCTGATGTTGATGATTCTCCATCCTTCTTGTTGATGATGTTGTTGTTGTTGATGTTGTATCAACCTTGTGTTGTTATTGATGACGATGATGATGTATTAGTGTTATACTAATCCATGTTGATGCAGATAAATATGATGCCATTCCAACTCCCTGTTGTGGATGATGATATTGATGATGAAGAAAAAATTCCAAGGATTTAAAGATATTCTAGTCAGTGTTCCAGATGTTGTTGATGTTGTTGTCCTCTCTCTCTCCTGATAATGTTGTAGAATACCCTTCTTGTTAAGGGGGAGTGCTGAAATACTGTAACTGCAAAGAGTATTCTATTTATTATTGAGTTATTATTCATTAGATAAATCCCCTTTTCTGTATTGATCATGTCAGGCATTGTAATTGACCAAATCCCCTTTTGTGGATTGGTCAAACCCTAAATATAATATGCAAATTGAGAAGTCGGCCCCTGGGATAATTAAAGTGGTTTTAACCACTAAGAAGACAAGTTGGCCCTGTCCAGTGAAGAGACACATGTTCAACACCTGCCAATTTGTATAAATAAATGAATCCAACGCCTCATTATCTCACTCACTCATTTGCTCATCTAGTGCGCAAGTTTGGTAGCTGCAGTTGGGAGAAGAAGGAAGAGAGAGGCACATTGCTCAATGTTGGATATTTTCTAGTGTTTTGGTTTATTGTCTTGGCATTGTATTGGCTATCTATATTAAGGAAGTTTTGCTGGGTTTTCTCCCCCATGAGGTTTTCCCAAGTAAATATTGTGTATCTTGTGATCGTGTTTCTCTCTGTGATCCTACCTATGCTATGGTTATCTAGTAAATTGACCTAATAATAGTTCAAAACTTAACAAATAGGGGGTCGTATCCTCCTTCCAGTTGTAGATGGAGAATTGGGAAGTTGGTGCTTCCAATGAATGTATTATTTTGATATATAAGAAAAACATTTCATGGTTTTCTCCCATTTGGGCTTCCACATAAATTCTGGTGTGCTGTGTTTATATGGATGTCTATTATGCTCTGTTGATTTGTACTGCTCATGATATATTTTTGATGATGTTAATGAATACATATTAAGGTTAAAAGTGATATAAAAGTGATCATACTTATTCACCCCCCCGCTCTCAGTATTCCAACAATTGGTGTCAGAGAAGGTCCTTCAAAAAATATTTTAACCACTGGAAGGAGATCATGGAATACACTAATATTGGAGCACAAAGGTTTGATGAACATAACTATGCATTTTGGAATAAAAGGATGCAAACCTTTTTACAGGCACATGGTTTTGATGTTTGACAATCAGTAGTAGATGGATATGCAACACCAATCAATCCCCCAACTAACAAAGATTGAAAGAAACTCATCGAAAAAAACTCCAAGGATAAATACACCATTCTGAGCAGTCTGTATGATTCAATATTTGTCAAAGTTATGCATTTCAAGGATGCAAAGGATCTAAGGAGATACAAAAGTCAAGGGAGCTAAGCTTCAAACCCTTAGAAATAAGTTTGAGCAACTAAAGATGAAGGAAGATGAAGAAATTGCAATCTACGAAACAATGAACACTATTAGAGGGATGGGAGAAGAAGTTGATGAATCAATGGTCGTTCCAAAGGTTCTAAGATCTCTACCTATGAGATTTGGTCCTAAGATATCAATCCTGGAAGAAAGAACATATCTTGACAATTTGAGCATGGACGAGCTACATGGAATATTCACAACTTATGAAATGAGGATAGAACAAGAGAATCTAGCCACGAAGGAAGCAACATTCAAAGCATCTAAGAAGACAAAGAAGAAAAATAATCAAAAATCAAAACCATATTGCAACTGGAGTGATGATTCAGAGGAAGATGAAGAAGTGGTAAAATTCATAAGGAAGTTAAAAAGAGTATTTGACAAGTACAAATGTATGCTTCCATTGAAATGTTTTAATTGTGATGGTATTGGTCATTTTGATTCTAAATTTTCTTATGCTAAGAATAAAAGTAGCGATGAAGAAGAAGATCCTAAAAAGAAAAAGAAAATTCAAAAGGGAGACAAGAGAAGGAACAAAAATAAATTCTTCAAGGAAAAATTTTACTCAGAGGAAGACAACTCTTCACCAGACAAGGATGATGATAGTGAAAATGATTCAGAAAGAGTACTATTTGTTATCAAATAGAATTGCTTGGGTAAAAAATTCTTTAGGTTTTTTATTTTGAGTCATTAATGTTGTTTTGATTTTTTGGCTTTGTCTTTTTCCTATTGTCATTTTTGGGTTTTGACATAAATACACCAAAGATTAGTGTTGAGGTTTTCCTATAATCCTTGGGTTATATCTTGACCATCATGATAAGTTGGACATGCCTTCATCTTTCGTATCTTTTATGCCTCCACTACCACTCTAACATGTCACCTCTTCCATGATGTACGCAGACCCCTCCATTCTGTCACTTTACCCATTAGAATGTCAAATAATGGTTCGATTTGTACGTTGCCAACTGATCAGAGAGTTCACAGTGCATCCAAAGTACATTATGATTTCATTACCATCACTGTGCTCATGAGTCTTGTCAGAAAAGTTCTCCTTGTTTTCAATACTTATATTTTAAAATATAACCTGAGGATTTCATCAGAAAAGCTTCTAACTATTTTTTCCAAGTTTTCAAATCACTTCTAGCTCGACGCTGCAAACCTGGTGTTTTTAGATAGGATACGGAAACTACTACGAACTCGATGGAGAAAGTGAGTTGGAGGTTAAACCATCTACAAACAAACTTGTTCAATCTCAAGGATATCAGTCTTCAAGTCACAACCACCAAGTACTCCATGAGTGTTTTTAGCTCAGTTGAAGGACATGAAAGGATTCATTTTGTTATTTCTTCTCTTGGGTGCTGCGACCTGGTGATCCGCGTTGCAAACTTTCCCACTTTCCTTGTTAACACATTTCCCATCCCAATTTCACGATCTTTGAGCCTTGTTTATCAAAGTTTTAAATAAACCTTTGATTGTTTTGGCGCTGCAAACTTTGTGCAACAAACTTGGCGCTGCGAATCCTCTGTCCCAGAAGATTTTACACAACTCGTTTCCATCATATTCACGGTTTTAATTTTAATTCTATCTAGTCTAAGATTTAAAGTTGTTTTCTTCTGAAGTCATTGTGAATTTTTGCAAGAGGATAGTGAGATGGTGAACAAGATCTTTTAACAACAAGTTGATTCCTTATACCTTCATGATTCTATGTAGTCTTCCTAATCTCCCTAAATGTAAGCTATATTTTCTTATTCCTGGAGGTCAAATAGGCTGATAAACATATAAATCCTTATATAGAACCATCTCTTTGAGAAAGATAATCCATCAAAACCCTTGTCCTTTGTTTTTCCTGTTTTGCCTCTTGCATCATTAAAATTGGTAGTAAAAATTTCTTCATATGACATCAATGGATACTCCACAAAAAAAGAAGGCTCACAAGGGAGGGGTCATTGTGAGGACTGAACCCTATCACATGAAATTTTTGTTTTGCTGAAACCTTGATCAGGGAAGTCTTCCAAAGAGTGGGATGTTTTAGTTTCTGTAAAAAAATATAGAGGGGGCACCCTGAGGTTGCTAGGGAATTTGATTTGAATTTTGATGGAACCAAAACAAAAGTTGGGACACTAGAAATTGAGGTATCTAAAGTGGCCATAGCAACAACTACTAAAATACCTAATATTGGTGAAAGGTGGTTTAAATCCATGAATCTAAATGCAACCTTCTCCAAAGAATTCCTCAAGCCAAAATATCAAGGAGATAATATATCAAAAGGAGTGCCCAGGAGCCACATGATCGAAGGTTTTGATAATATGCTAAGGGTAATACAAAGATATTTTACTTGTGAAGGACAATTCAACATGATTTATCAGTACCACATAAAACTTCTGCTGCACTTCACATGCAAAGATCTTATCAATATTCCTTTCTATTTGTTTAGGAGTATTGGAAAAATGGCTGACAGAGTATAGGATAAGTCCAAGGCAATTGATACAAGTGTTTTTCATTCAAGGCTGATTAAAATGCTTGTGATGGAGGAATTAAAGAAGAAAAATATTGACTGGGAGCAATTCATTTATTCTTCACACTTTCAATTGAATGTTTCTCCTACTCCATAATCCAAGGTACAAAGCCCTCTTCAGGCTGATAGTACTGTACACACAAAGACCAACAAGAAGAGGAAGAGAAAAGGAATTGTTAAAAATGATGAAACAAATAAGGAACAAGAAGGAGAAATGGGATCTCATTACTCTCCACAAAGGGAGGTTTCACCCAAACCAGTTCCAGAGTTAGGAAAAACTCCATCAACTAAAGTCACAGGCTCAAAAGGAAGGAGGTTACTTTTACCTTCACCATCTGTTACAGTTAAAGCTAAGGTTAGGAAACCTTTCACTAGATCATCAAAAAAGAAGGAAAGTATTGAAAAAGAAGACATGGTGGAAGCTCCCATCAAGAGAAAAGGTAAAGGTAAAATTGTACCTATTGAGGAGCACATTGAGGTTATAGATATAACCACTCCTCTAGATAAACCTACCTTTAAAAGGATGATCGAACAACTTAAAGAGGCCATAACATAAATTTCTAATTTGAAAGGAGAGGGGTTGGTTGAAAAGAAAAAGTTGAATGATCTTATGGATATGTATCTGGAAACTATTGACAAGGCCATGTTTGTAGCAAAAGGGTTTCTACCTCTCCATAGGCAACTTAAGAATTTATACAGACAAAACAGAGACTTCCAAGCTCAGATAAAAAACCTTAAACTAGAGTTGCAAACTTGTAAGGAAGAACTAGCCAAGAGGAATTTGGATGTGTTAGCCTAGGTTGCCACAAGGAGGAGTTCCAGACTCATAAAGTAATGGATGAAATGTCTTAAACAATTTCAATTTTGGAAAATGCTCGTTTCTTTCATTTTTTAGATTTTGGTGAGGTATGATGCCTATGATCAAGTTTTGCACTCATACACCAAATAATGAGTTTTTATAGGCATATCTAGCTCTAAAGATGTGTTTTTGGGTGTTTTGAGGCTCTACTAGATGTATTCAATAGCTAGAGGAAAGTTTGTAGCGCTTAGTGTTGCGAACTGGTTTCTATAGTCAAGCGTTGTAAACTTCGTTGTGAACTTTGCTGCGAATTGACTGATACAATTAGCGCTACAAAAATATGTTGTGAACTTATGTTTTGGGGATTTCAAGAGGATCGACGATTTCTACATGGCTAGAGAAGCATGGGACAATTTCTTGGGGGTCATTTTAAAGCTGGAGGGACACCTGAAAAGAAGAAGAATGCACTCAAGGGACACTTCTTCATGCATATTAAATATGTTAGGATAGTTTCCAACATTAGCCTAATTTGTAGCAGTTTGTTATTTTCGATTTGTACAGTTGTAAGTACTTCAGTTTCTGATGTGAGAATCCTATGCTGGAGGATGAAATTCGCATTGTAATACTATCATTTACTATCTAGGCTATAATATAGGCATTAAAAATCATTGGGGAGGTTCATATGGTTTACGTAAGACTCTTTTGGTGATATACAGGTGTAACAGAGCCAACTCTAGATTTTATGTATTAGACTTGATGAATTTTTGTCTAATAGAAATTAGTTTTCCTTCCTGCCATCTTGCTTCTCTCTTACTCTAAATTCACTGTCATTGAATGATTCAAATGATGTTTTATAGTTGTATTGCAATGGAGGTTTGATTGTGATGTTGTTATAACTGTTCTCAGAGTTTAAGTTTTTATTAAAAAAGTTCTTGTGTCTAAAGCTTTTCCTTCATTTGTCTACCAATAATTCCCGATGCTAATAGTAGGATTATTTCATTTTTCTCACTAAATTTTTCCTTCTATCCACATTACTCTTTAAAACCTTGATCCAAGTTGGACAAGACCTCTTTTGTTGATACATCCTATCTATAATTTTCTATGATTTACTTTGTTGGCCCGAGTTTTACCCATTTGACACTTTATCTTAAAGTTACCTTACAAACCTATTGATGGGTACTGAACTTGCACTTTAGCAGTCAAAGTGTAACTTCCAGTGCTAACATTCCCGGTGTTGTTTCCTAGGAATGGATTGAAAACATTTCCATGGGATTGAACGACAAAGAAATACTGATTCTGAGGGTGCATAGTAATCAATACATTAAAGACTGCAGTTTGCACCTGGTGACTCCATTGTTTCAGTTGTGGCTCATAAAGGAAGACATAAGAGGTCTACCCCACATTTACCTTTGGTTCCACCTGGAACTGACCTAGAGAAGATCATCAAGAAAGGAAAATATTCTCAAGAAGGCTTTTCAGCTGTTGTTTTAGGTACTACTGGAAATTTTCCCGATTCTACTTTTAAAACACCAGTAGTTGTATCTAGTGCTCCTCTTTTACCTTTTGTTGAAACTCCTAGAAATTTAAATCTTGAAGATTTCCCTATACAATATTCCTCTTTTTCTCCCCAGTTGAAAGAAGAAAGTTTTGAAAGTTTTGAAGTGCTTTCCTCACCTGATGTTGTAAGTTGGTTCAGACTTGAGAGCTTAGAGGATTTTCCTACCCTAGTTTCTCCTTCTCCTCCCTCTCTTAAACTTGTTGTGACCAAAGAAGAATGAACTTCAATTCCCTTGGAATTTCCACCATCCTCTTCCAAGACTCAGCCTCTCCTTGTTAAAAATGAAACCTCCCCATTCTATAATCCTCCTTCTCCCAAACTACACATCATCTAGACTATAACTGCACCAATCAAGACCTAGTCTCCTAGAATTTATATTCCTCCTCTTCATAATCCCATGGCAGGTGCACAACTTCTTAGAAATAGGATGGATGTCATAGTGGTTGCTAGGTATGATCCTCTTGTGTTGCCTCAGCCTATGAGTGCTCTCCTAGTTGGAGACTATCTTAAGTACATGCCCAAGTTTACAGGAAAAGAGGACATAACTGTAGAGGAGCACCTTGCAGTTTTTTATAGCTATGCTGACAATCTTAATATTGAAAATGAGGATGTTTGGATGAGATTTTTTGTACAAATCCTTGATGGTGAGGCTAGAAAATGGTTTAGGGGTTTAACTCCTGGATCAATTGTTGGAATTGAAGCTTTAGATGATGCCTTTATGAGGCATTGGGGTGATAAGAAATATTTCTTTTATTATATTACAGAGTTTGGGTCACTCAAGAGAAAAGAAGGGGAATCTGTTTCAGATTTTTCAAAGAGATTTAACAAAATGTACATTAAAATCCCCACAGATATTAAACCTACTGAAACCTCTACCAAGATAACCTATGCCAGTGATTTTGACCCTAAATTTTTCCTCATGTTGAGAGAAAGGAGATCTACCTCATTAGCTCACATGCAAGATGCAACCTTGGAGGTAGAGTCAAACATATTGGTAGTTGATAAGCTAAGAGGAAAATCTGATAGAGATAGGAGAAAAAATAGGGCTGAGGCTTCAACCTCTGATTCTTCTGGTGTTAATCCTCAGGTAGATGAACTAACAAAGATGGTTAAATAAATTTGTGTTGAAATGGAAAAAAATGAAACTCAAGGGAAGACAAAATAACAAAAACACACAAGATACTGGTAACTGAGGAAATTTCAGAAGACAAAATAATGCCCCTCATATCCTTCAAAGAGATTAGAGAAATAGGGATGACCAAAAAGTTCAAACCCCTCTTCAAAATAACATGGTTGATGATGAAGTAGGAGAGGATGAAGAAACAGATCCAAAAATTCACTGTTTGGGTGATACCTCCCCATCCCCTCATCTAACTCAGTATCAATATGAAGAGGCTCTTATGGACAGTCAATACATCTGATCATTCCAAGAAAACCAAAAATTCTGCTAAAGCTATGGTTTCTAGCAGCAAGGAAAAAGAGGAAAAAAACCATCAAACAATGATTAAGGCCCCTGTTCCAGAAATTAAGGAGATTATGAAATCTCCATCTTCCTTCAGTTTTGAGAAATAAATTCAAAAGATCAAAATTCTAGTCCCATT
Source organism: Picea engelmannii (assembly GCA_009831015.1). Lineage (NCBI taxonomy): Eukaryota > Viridiplantae > Streptophyta > Pinopsida > Pinales > Pinaceae > Picea > Picea engelmannii. Next base: position 218,070 of record ML778783.1, read on the forward strand.
TTTAGAATTGATTAAAAATGAAGAATTTAAAAGGTACCTTTCCAAGATGTCACAACCTGAATCTTCCTCCAATTCCACAAACTTAGTGAACTTACAAGATGAAAAACCAATAGTCATATTGGGACCTTTGGTAGAATATAGGGATGACTCTTCTCCTCCCTTTTACACATCATTGAATATTCATGATAAATTTTTTCACAACTTCTTGATGGACTCATGTGCATCTCATAACCTTATGCCTAAAACTGTCATGGATGAGCTAGGTCTAGAAATTAATAAAACCTATCATGACCTATACTCCTTTGACTCCAGGAAAGTGAAATTCCTTGGAGTGATTAAAGACTTGGTTGTTACTCTATTTCAATTTCCCATGAAGAGTGTGGTCATGGATATTGTAGTGTTTGATGTCCCCCCTAAGTTTGGGATGCTATTGTCACGATATTGGATTAAGAGACTAGGGGGAACATTGCAGATGGATCTTTCATATGCCACTATTCCTGTGTTTGGAGGAGAGCACAAAAGGATTTACAAGGAAGCACAACTAGCTTACATAATCAATGATGAAGATAATCCTACAAACCATCCAATTTATGTAGTTTACACTGATCTGGGATCCAATATTCTACAACTCACTGATGTTCCTTAGTCACCAATTGAAATCAGAAAACAACCTATTTAAACATGTGAGACACCTTTTCAAGATTCCCCAGTTTGGAAGATGTTTTTTGATGGGGCCTCTTCTAAAGAAAGTGTTGGTGCTGGAGTGGTTTTTATTTACCCAACTCAAGAAATCATATCCTTGTCTTATAAACTAGAGTTTGAAACCACAAATAATGTTGCAGAGTATGAGGCTCTTGTTTTGGGTTTGAGGGCGGCTAAATATATGAAGATTGAGGAGTTATCAATTTTCAGAGATGCTGAACTAATTGTGCATCAGGTTAAAAATTTGTACCAAGAAAAACATCCCAGATTAAGAACTTACATAAATGAAGTTTGGGATCTTATTGAAAAATTTTCTTAGCTTTTAACATCTCTTTTGTTCCAAGGGAAGAGAATTCTATGGCAGATTCTTTGGTTGTTTCTTCTAGTAACCTTAAGATCCCTTTGCCCCCCAAGCTCAAGTATGATGTGGAAGTGAAGTATAGACCCTCTATACCTGAAAATGTAAAACATTGGAAGGTCTTTGAGGATGATCTCGAGATTAAGAGATTTTTGGAAACAGTGGAAGAGTTTTCTTCTCTTCACATTGATCAAGATCAAGATGATATAAAAATCCCTCATGCTGATATTTTCCTCACCAAAAATGCAGACCACAAGATTGTGCAATTTTCCAATAACCATATTTCCAAAGTATTGGTCCCTTTGGAGAGATTATTTGACATAAATGACGTGGTTGTGAAGGTTAAAGGTTCAAATGAAGAAGCTGATGTGATAGAATGCAATTTAGGTATAGAGGAAAATCCCAAGTATGTCAAGTTGTCTAGTAGTTTATTAAAGGAACAAAGGTCTAAGTATGTGAATTTATTAAATGGGTTTGCTGATGTATTTTCTTGGAAATATGAGGACCTACAAACTTATGATACAAGCATCATTGGACATAAAATTCCTTTGAAAGATGAGACCAATCCGTTTAGGTAGAAACTAATACAAATAAATCCCATGTTGTTGCCTATTATGGAAAAGGAAGTCAAGAAGCTGCTTGATGCTAAGATCATCATACCTTTAAGGTACTCTGAGTGGGTGACCAACCTAGTCCCCGTGAGGAAAAAGAATGGTGAAATCAAACTTTGTGTTGATTTCATAAATTTAAACAGAAGTTCCAAGAAGGATAATTATCCCTTGCCTAAGATGGAACATATTTTGTAGAGGGTGATTGGTTCAACAAGGATGTCCATGATTGATGGATTTTCAGGGTACAATCATATCTCTGTTTTACCTGAAGATAGAGAGAAATGGATTTTCACTACTCCTTGGGGCACATTTATGTATGATAAAATGCCCTCTGGTCTAATGAATGCAAGAACAACCTTCCAACGAGCAATGGATATTGTATTCATTGGGGAAAAGGACAAATTTGTGGTCATCTATCTGGATGACATTACAATGTTCTCAAGGTCCGATAAGGAACATTATCATCATTTGAAGAAGGTTTTTCTGAATGTAGAAAGTTTGGGTTGTCTCTCAACCCTAAGAAGTCTTTGTTTACTATGAAAGAAGGCAGGTTGTTGGGACACATTGTCTAAACAGAAGGGGTAAGGATTTATCCAAGTAGAGTAGAGGCCATCAAGACTCTGTCTCTTCCTAGGTCCAAGAAGGAGATCAAGTCTTTCCTGGGTAAAACAATTTTTTTGAGAAGATTCATCTCTAACTTTGCTAAATTGGTTAAGTTGATCACATCTATGATTAGAAAGGGAAATGAGGTGAAATGGAATATTGAAGCTCAGAATTATTTTGATCAAATCAAACAAGCATTGACTGAGGCACATGTTTTCATAAACCCTGATTATTCAAAGGAATTTTTGATATTTTCTTTTGCCTCACATGACACATTGGCTTCTGTCCTTCTTCAGAAAAACACAGATGGGATGGAGCAACCCATTTACTTTTTTAGCAGGGCATTAAAAGATGCAGAGGTGAGGTATGATATTATGGAAAAGTAGTCTTATGCTTTGATTGAAGCCCTTAAACCCTTCAGAGTATATATTTTGCATTCCAGGATTATTTCTTATGTCCCATCAACTTCTATGAAGGAAATACTAATCCATCCTGACATAAATGGAAAGATGAGCAAGTGGATTGACAAAATTTTGGAGTTTGACCTTGAAACAAAGCCTAATAAGTTGGTGAAAGGGAAAGGTTTAGCTAGATTGCTGGCTGAATCAAATTGCAAAGCACCGGGGGTTAATTTCATGAACCTAAACTCTGAAAACCAAAAAATTGATATCCCTGATAATAGCTCACATAGCAGTCCAAACTTGGAAGAATGCACTTGGTACAAAGACATTATTCATTTCTTGCAAAAGTTGCAACCTCCTGATGGTTTGGAGAAGAACAAGGTGAGAGATTTGAAACTAAAAGAAATCAGATATTGTCACATTGATCACATACTGTATTGGAAATATCCTCTAGGGGTTCTCTTGAGATGTCTAGATCCAAAGGAGGCTCAAAAGACCATGACTGATTTTCATGAAAACTTGTGTGGGGGTCATCAGTTTTGGAGGACCACAACATATAAGATTCTCAGAGCTGGGTATTTTTGGCCTAGCCTTTTTACTGAAGTTTGTGCAAAGATTAGGGCTTGCGAAAAATGTCCGAAATTTTCAAGAAAGAAGCAACTAAAATATTTGCCTCTGAAGCCTGTAGTGGTTTCTGGTCCTTTCCAACAATGGGGACTTGACTTCATTGGGGAAATTCATCTAACTTCAAGTGGTCAACATCGATGGATCTTGACTGCAACTGAATATTTCACCAAGTGGATAGAATCCATTCCTATAAGGAGTTCCACACACAAGGTAATTATTGATTTTATTGAAGATATTATGTCAAGGTTTGGTTTCCCAAACAAGATTGTTATTGATAACGTTGCAGCCTTCAAAGATGAACCATTAGTGAAATTTTGTGAGAAGTATGGGATTCAACTAGTTCATTCTACCCCTTATTTCCCCCAAGGAAATGGTTTAGCAGAGTCTTCTAACAAGAGCCTTGTAAATATTATTAAGAAGTTACTGGAGGACAACAAGAAATCATGGGACTCAAAGCTAAAATTTTCCCTATGGGCAGATAGAGTCATTACAAAAATATCACTTGGTATTTCCCCCTTTCATCTTGTTTATGGGATTGAAGCAATTTTTCCTACTCATCTTTCCTTTCCTGTGGCAAATTTCCTTCAGGACCAACAAGGAGAACCAGATGATATGGTCAGAAGGATGCATTGGCTAATAGAAGTACAACAGACCAGGGAGCAACTCCTTGATAAAGCACAGATCCATCAACAGAAGATCAAGCAAGCTTTTAACAAGAAGGTAAACAAAGAATATTTTCAGTTGGGAGATCTGATGCTCAAGTGGGATGCACAAAGGAAAGACAAATGCAAACATGGTAAATTCAAAGCCTTATGGATTGGTACTTTCAAGATTTCTGAATTTTTTCAAAATAACACTTATAAATTGCAGAACTTGGAAGACTCTGAAATTTCTGGTGGCCAAGTTAATGGGCACTTTCTGAAGAAGTATTTTTCTTAAAGCCATGTCTGGCTTTCCCTTCCATTGTAAATATAATTTTTTGTTTTGTTTCTTTCAATAAAATGACCCCATAGCCCTAGGATAAGTCACTAAGACTGCTTGTTCTTGGGAGCTCACAGGGAGCATGCCATCCCCTGTGGAGCCAATGTTATCACATAGAATTGCTTGGGTCAAAACGTCTTTAGGTTTTTTTTATTTTGAGTCATTAGTGTTGTTTTATTTTTTTGGCTTTGTCTTTTTCCTATAGTCATTTTTGGGTTTTTTCACAAATAAAATAAAGATTAGTGTTGAGGTTGGCCTATAATCCTTGGGTTATATCTTGATCATCATGATAAGTTGGACAATCCTTCATATTTCGTATCTTTTATGCCTCCACTACCACCCCAACATGTCACCTCTTCCATGATGTACATAGACCCCTCCATTTTGTCCCTTTACCTGTTAGAATGTTAAATCATGGTTTGATTTGTACGCTGCCAACTCATCAGAGAGTTCGCAACGCATCCAAAGTACATTATGCTTTCATTACCATCAATGCACTCATGAGTCTTGTCATCAAAGATATCCTTGTTTTCAACACTTAATTTTAAAATATGACCTGAGGATTTCATCATAAAAGCTTCTAACTATTTTTTCCAAGTTTTCAAATCACTTCTAGCTCGGCACTGCAAACCTGGTATTTTCAAACATGCGCTACGGAAATTATTGTGAACTGGCAGGAGAAAGTGAGTTGGAGGTTAGTCCATCTGCAAACAAACTTGTTCAAGCTCAGAGATATCAGTCTTCAAGTCACATACCAGGTACTCCATGCGTGTTTTTATCTCATTTGAAGGACATGAAAGGATTCGTTTTGTTATTTCTTCTCTTGGGCACTGCGAACTGGTGATCCGCGCTGCAAACTTTCACACTTTCCTGATTAACACATTTCCCAACCCAATTGCATGATCTTTGATCCTTTCTTTTATCAAAGATTTAAACAAACCTTTGCTTCAGGCTACCTTTCCTATCTCATATCCAACCGATTCTGCTTACTTAACTTAGCATTGTGAACCCCCTATTCTAGCACTGCAAATTCTGTGCAACAAAACTTGGCACTTCGAATCCTCTATCCCAAAAGATTTTACACAACCGATTTCCATCAGATTCTCACTTTTAATTTTAATTCTATCTAGTTTGAAATTTAAAGTTGTTTGCTTCTAAAGTCATTGTGAATTTTTGCAAGAGGATAGTGAGATGGTGAATAAGACCTTTTTACAACAAGTTGATTTCTTATACCTTCATGATTCTTTATAGTCTTCCTTCATCTCCATGACTGTAAGCTATCTTTTCTTATGTCTGGAGGTCAAATAGGCTGATAAACATATAAATCCTTATACAAAACGAACCCTTTGAGAAATATCATCCATCAAAACCCTAGTTCTTTGTTTTTCCTGTTTTGCCTCTTCCATCATTAAAATTGGTAGTAAAAGTTTATTCATATGAAATCAATGGATACTCCACAACAAAAGAAGGATCACAAGGGAGGGGTCATTGTGAGGATTGAACCTTGTGACATGCGGTTGTTTGTTGCTGAACCCCTGGTCAGGGAAGTCTTCCAAAGAGTGGGATGTTTTAGTTTCTGTCAGAAAATGCAAAGGGGGCACCCTGAGGTGGCTAGGGAATTTGCTTTGAATTTTGATGGAACCAAAACCAAAGTTAGGACACTAGAACTTGATGTATCTGAAGTGACCATAGCAACAACTACTAAAATACCTAATACTAGTGAAAGGTGGTTTAAATCTATGAATCTAAATGAAACCTTCTCCAAATATCTCCTCAAGCCATAATATCAAGGAGATAATCTATCAAAAGGAGTGCCCATGAGCCACATGATTGAAGGTTTTGATAAGATGATAAGGGTAATCCAAAGATATTTTACTTGTGAAGGACGATTCAACATGATTTATCAGTACCACATAAGACTTCTGCTGCATTTCACAGACAAAGATCTTATGAATATTCCTTTCTATTTGTTTAAGAGTATTGGAAAAATGGCTGACAAAGTACAGGCTAAGTCCAAGGCGGCTGATACAAGTGTTTTTCATTCAGGGATAATTAAAATGCTTGTGAGGAGGAATTAAAGAAGAAAAATATTGACTGGGAGCAATTCATTTCTTATTCACACTTTCAATTGAATGTTGCTCCTACTCCACAATCCAAGGTACAAATCCCTCTTCAGGCTGATAGTATTGTACACGTAGAGACCAACAAGAAGAGGAAGAGAAAAGGCATTGTTAAAAATGATGAAACAACTAAGGAACAAAAAGGAGAAGGGGGATCTCATTACTCTCCACAAAGGGAGGTTTCACCCAAACAAGCTCCAGAATTAGAAAAAACTCCATCAACTAAAGCCACATGCTCAAAAGGAAGGAGGTTACTTTTCCCTTCACCATCTGTTGCAATTAAAGCTAAGGTTAGGAAACCTTTCACTAGATCATCAACCGAGAAAGAAAGTATTGAAAAAGAAGACATGGTGGAAGCTCCCATCAAGAGAAAAGGTAAAGGTAAAATTGTACCTATTGAGGAGAACATTGAGGTTATAGACATAACCACTCCTCCAGAGAACCCTACCTTTAAAAGGATGAACAAACAACTTAAAGAGACAAGAACTGAAATTTCCAATTTGAAAGGAGAGGGGTTGGTTGAAAAGAAAAAGTTGAATGATCTTATGGATATGTATTTGGAAACTATTGACAAGGCCAGGTTTGTAAGAAAAATGTTTCTGCCTATCCATAGGCAAATTAATAATTTATACAGACAAAACAAAGACTTCCAAGCTCAGATCAGAAAACTTAAACTGGAGCTGCAACATTTTAAGGAAGAACTAGCCAAGAGGAAATTGGATGTGTTAGCCCAGGTTGCCACAAGGAGGAATTCCAGACTTAGAAAGTAATGGATGAAATGTCTTAAACAATTTCGGTTTTGGAAAATGCTTGTTTCTTGCATTTTTTAGATTTTGGTGAGGTATGATGCCTATGATCAAGTTTTCTACTCATACACCAAATAATGATTTTTTACATGCATCTCTAGCTCTAAAGATGGTTTTTTGGGTGTTTTGGGGCTCTACTAGATTTATCCAACAATTATAGGAAAGTTCGCAGTGCTTGGCACTGTGAACTGGTTTCTACAGTCAAGTGTTAGAACTTTGCTGCGAATTGAATGATACAATTAGCACTACAAAAATATGTTGTGAACTTATGTTTTGGTGATTTCAAGAGGATCAGTTTTTCCATATGGCTAGAGAAGCACGGGACAACTTCTTGGGGGCCAGTTTAATGCTGGAGGGACACCTGGAAAGAAGAAGAATGCACACAAGGGACACTTCATCATGCATATTAAATATGTTAGGATAATTGCCAACATTATCCTAATTTGTAGCAGTTTGTTATTTTCGATTTGTACATCTGTAATTACTTCAGTTTATGATGTGAGAATCCTATGCTAGAGGATGGAATTTGCATTGTAATGTTATCATTCACTATCTAGGATATAAGATAGGAATTAGAAGTCATTAGGGAGGTTTGGATGGTTTATGTAAGACTCTTTTGGTGATATACAAGTGTAACATAGCCAACTCTGGATTTTATGTATCAGACTTGATGAATTTTTGTCTAATAGAAAGCAATTTTCCTTCCTGCCATATTGTTTCTCTCTTACTATGAATTTCACTGTCATTGAATGCTTCAAATGACATTTTATATATGTATTTCAATGGAGGTTTGATTGTGATGTTGTTATAACTATTCTTAGAATTTAAGCTTGATTAAAGAAGTTCTTGTGTCTAAAGATTTTCCTTCATTTGTCTACTAGCAATTTTCGATGCTAATAGTAGTCTTATTTCATTTTTCTCACTGAAGTCTTCCGTCTATCCACATTACTCTTTAAAACCCTGATCCAAGTTAGAAAATACCTCTTTTGCTGATAAATCCTATCTAGAATTTTCTGTGATTTACTTTGTTGGGCTGAGTTTTACCCATTTGACACTTTATCTTAAAGTTACCTTACAAACCTATTGATGGGTACTAAGCTTGTCCTTTAGCAGTCAAAGGGTAACTTTCAGTGCTAACACTCTTCATGGAAGTAGAAGATTATGAAGAATATTTCAAAGATTCCTAAGAAGAAGGCGAATTTGATCCTGGAGGAAAATTTATCAGTGCCTTAGAAGAACTAGGGAAATAAGGAAAGAAAATCAAGTCACTCAAGGCAAAGTTAAAGAAGAAAGAAGGATCTCAAAATTCCAACTCATAATAAATTGAGAAAATAATCATGAAGTTAAAAATCCAGGTAGAAGAAGATAGAAGGATTGAAGAGACACTCAAAAATAAGTTAGAATATAAGGAGAAGATGATTGAAAGCTTGGAAGCAGAAATAGTCACCTTAAGAAAATATCTTCAGAAGAGAGATATGCAACAGAATAACACAAAAATATTGGATGAGATCATCAATAGTAAAAGGAAAAACTATGACAGGTCTGGGATAGGATACAACCAGATGTGGACCGAGAAAGGTTCAAGCTCCAAGAAGACAAAACATGAAGTAGAACAAAGCACCTATGTAGAAATATTCAGAGGTACTCAAGAAGGAAAACACAGAGGAAATAGACCACCTAGAAGATTCAGAACATAGAACCAAAAATCAACAACATATCAAGAATAATAAGGTTTCAGAAGAGAAACACCATTCAGAAGATCCCCTACATCTAGGTATCAAACTATTTTTCTTGTTCTATGCTATTCTTGTAACAATTTTGGTCACAAAAATGCAAACTTTAGAGCCTATGCCAAGAACATAAGCAACTATGAATACTATTCAAACAATAGTTATCTCATAAAGTCACATGAAAGACAAAACAAAAATCACAATATTTTTGGTTCACTAAGTAATGACTTAGAGTGCTACAAGTGCAACAAATTTGGACACATGGCCAAATATTGTAGACTGATTGTTCCTTCAAGGGAACCAAAGCATAATATCGATAGTCATAAACAAGAACCACAAAGGATATGGAGAAGAAAGCAAGATCAATTCAACACTGAAGAATGCTCGCTTCCTCTTCAAGCACAACACAAGAAAAATGGGTGGTATGTTGACATCGGTTGTTCAAAGCATATGATTGGTGTCAAGAACATGTTTATGATCCTAAAGAAGGAACAATATGGATCAATTTCATTTGGAAATGATAACTCAACCAAAATAATAGGTAGAGTCACAGTCAAGACTTGAAGCAAAGATTCCAAGGCAAAAAATGTTCTACTGGTTGAAGATATGAAGCACAATATTCTAAACTTGTTATTCAAATGCGTGATCAAGGACACACAATTTTGTTTGACTTGGAAAAATGTGAAATAAGAAAATAAGGATTAGGAAAATTGGTGGCTACAAATAAAAGAACCCCTAACAACATATACATCCTGAATGATATTGGAAAGGAAAAATGTTGTTTAGGAAAGGAAAATGAAAGTTGGCTCTAGCACAGGAGGATGGGTCACATAAACTTTGATAACCTTGTCAAAATCAACAGAAAGGAAGCAGTAAAAGAAATGTCCGAGATCTCAATGCCAAAAAATACTCTATATGAGCATTGTCTACAAGGAAAACAAACCAGGACCAAGTTCAAATCAAAAGAGTATTCCACGAAAAACCCATTGGATATTGTACACACTGATATATATGGACATACAAGAACGAAGGGATTAAATGAAAAATGATACTTTATCCTATTGGTTGATGACTACACAAGAATGACTGCATTTTGCTTACTTAGGAAGAAGTCAGAGGCATTCGAACACTTCAAGACATACAAAGAGATGGTTGAAACTGAGATGGACTTGAAAATCAAGTGCTTAAATATCAGACAATGGAGGAGAGTTTACATCAAAGGAGTTTATGGATTTTTGTGGTGAACATGGAATAAAGAGACAGTTCTCGGAATCCAGGACACCTCAGCAAAATGCAGTGGTTGAAAGGAAGAACGAGACAATATAGGAAATGACCAGAACCATGTTGAAATATTCCAAGTTGGGTGACATATTTTGGGCACAAGAAGAACATACAATAGTTCACATATTGAACATAGGAATGCTCAGAAGTAACAATGATAAGACTCCCTACGAGTTATGGAAAGGACGATCGACAATTGTGAAACATTTCAGAGTATTTGGAAGCAAATGCTATATCAAAAGAGAATATGGAAATCTTGGAAAATTTGACTCCCAAGTTGATAAGGGCATACTAGTTGGGTATTCAAGAAAAAGAAAATCATATAAATGCTTCAGTCCAAGACTCAACAAAATTTTGGAAAGCATCAATGTAACAGTTGATGAGACATGCGTACAAAAGGACAAATAAGGAAGCAAAGACTTAGAAGAGCAGGATGATGAGGAAGATATAAAAGAAGAAGAAGTAGAAGAAGATGAGAAACCATAAGCATAACAAGAGGAAGATGAGAAACATGTACCTCCTAAGACACCTAGCCGACGAGTACAGGAAAATCATCCACTAGAACCTATTATTGGGAATAAAGATGCAAGAGTTGAAACCCAAAGAATAATACTTTCACTTGAACAACAACACATAACATTGTTATCTACAGTTGAACAAAACAATTTTTAAGAGGCCAACAAGGATGAACACTAGATCAAGGCTATGGATGAAGAATTGGATCAAACCAAGAAGAATGACACATGGGAATTGGTTCCAAGACCGAAGAACAAGAACATGATTGGTACAAAGTGGGTTTTCCAAAGAAAACTGAACGAGGATGGATAAGTAACCAAAAACTAAGCAAGCTGAGTATGCAAAGGATACAATCAGATTGAAGGTATAGATTTTGAAGAGACCTTTGCCACAATTTCCAGGATGGAAGCAATCAGATTGATATTAGCCTATGCATGTTCCAAAAGAATAAAGGTGTATCAAATGGATGTAAAATCAACCTTTTTGAATGGAGAATTAGAAGAAGAAGTCTACATCAAACAGTCTGAAGGGTTTCTACTATAAGAGAGGGAAGATTATGTCTACAGGTTGAAGAAAGCAATGTATGGACTCAAACAAGCCCCCAGAGCATGGTATTCAAGATTGGACATGTATCAACAACAACAAGGATTCGTGAAAGGTAATGCAAACAACAATATCTACATAAAAGTGGATTGAGACAATATATTGATAATTGAATTTTATGCAGATGATATTATCTTTGGAAGTGATGATGAAAGGATGAGTCAAAAGTTTTCCAAAGATAAGTAGAATGAGTTCGAAATGTCTTTGCTCGATGAGTTGAATTTCTTTTTGGGATTACAAAAATGTCAGTGTCATAAAGGTATTTTCATCTCCTAGACTAAGTATATCAGATAAATTCTAAAGACGTTTGGAATGGAAGACCGTAAACTCATAACTACTCCTATGCAGACTAGTTGCAAGTTGATTAAGGAAGATGAATCTAAGGATGCAGATTAGAGACTCTAGAGATCAATGATTGGTAGATTACTCTATGTGACAACGTCAAGACCAGATGTGATGCAAGTAGTTGGATAGGTTGTGGGATTTCAAGTAGCACCGAAAGAAACACATTTCATGGTAATAAAAAGAATACTCAGATATCTCAAGGAAACCAAAGATTTTGGATTATGGTATCCAAAAGGGATTGATCTATCTTTGGTAGTCTACACAGATGCAGATTGGGAATGTAATATTGATGATAGAAGAAGTACAAGTGGAGAAAATTTCTACTTGGGTGAGTTTCTGGTATCATGGTTGAGCAAGAAACATTCATCAATATTTTTGTCCATAGAAGAAGCATAATATATTGTGACAACAACATGTTGCATTTAAGTTATCTAGATGAAGAAGACCTTGCAATATATACAAGTGGAATACGATGAGCCTATTCTGATACTCTATGATGACACCAGTGCTATCAATATCTCCAAGAATCTAGTAATGCATTCCAAGACGAAGCACATTCCTATCAAGTTTGAATTTCTACGGGAACATGTTATAGAAAAGAACATCAAGCTAGAGTACATTGGGAAAAAAAATAGATTGCATATATCTTCACCAAGCCTCTTCCGAGGGAGATATTTGAGTATCTTTGATAGAAACTTGGAGTAGTTTATGCCCCACAATGATCCACACAACATCAGGCATAGTAAGACATGGGGAGAGAAGCAGAAGACTTGAAGAATACAAGTGAATAATATTTTGAATGCTTTTCATATACATCATAGTTTTACATGAGGATGCACCATGAAGAGAAAGCAAAGGCGTGTGTATAGGATAATTACCCTTTTCCATTGATGTCAAAGAGTGAGAGAAAGAATAGATGCATGGTGTTAGCACTAAAAGTCACACTTTGACTGTTAAAGTGTAAGCTCAGCACCCATCAGAATGTAAAATATAATTTGGTTTTGAATAGGCGGATCAACAAGATGGAGAAAGAAAGGGAGAGGGCAGAAAACTACAGATCAGTAGGCTACACCAATGGGAAATGGAGTCACACACATCCTTCTCATTTAAGGCACAAAATATGCTCAATAGAAAACAAGATTATATGCTGATAGGTGGAAAAATGAAGAAGGAAAACATAAGATAGAATGTTCACTAAACAAAGATCCTCTCAATTTAATGAATCAACAAATACTTGAATATAAACAATGACTGATGAGAAAAATACAACAGATCCTCTGCTGCTTAGGGATCCATAAATCATTGACAGCCTTTGATCCTCCAATCTACAATATATTCAAATAAGAAGAAATATAAAATAAGAGTTACAATATGAAATCACAGCTCTCATGAGTCTCCAATAGCAGTAATGCTTATAATCAAAAAATGTCCACAGGCTTACAAATGAACACACACAGGAAAACTGCCTACTCCTACTCTCTCTAGCCTCTCTTGGCTCATCCCTCCTTGACATGTGGCAACCTCCCAACAAGGCGAATATCAAAACCGTGACCGCTACAGGAAATTAGTACGTAGCGCCACTGTGCAGAGTACACAACGCCTACTTCTATATTCAATATCTCTCAAACCAAAACACATTTTGAAAAACTGAGAGAGGTTTTTGTTATTTGGAATGTTATGAACAAAAAACTCCTCCAGTTTTCAAAAATACATCCTCAACTACTCATGACCTAGGTTTTAAATTAGTGACTCAAAACTAGCAGAATAACTCTGCACAATTTATCCTCTGCCAGAATATTATGTAGCGCCTGTAGGTAGCGCCCGATTGTGTTTCTGCATGAAATTTGGTAGCATAAATCCGTGGGTTCTTTGATGCTTGAACTTGGATCTTGGGAATAACTCAATATAATTTCAATTTTCCCCAAAACAAATAAAAATCCCATAACAATTGTATTCATTTGCCAAAATGAATAATGAAATGCAGATTTTGTTCTCTGTGAAATATTAGGTAGCACATGTAGGTAGCGCCACTTATGCAACGCTGAGGCATAAACCAATCTTGTGCTAACATAGGCTCCATGGGGGATAGAGTCCTCCCTGTGAGGCTCTAAGAACTCTTGTAGTTTCAGTGCCTTATCCTTTGGGCTTGTGGAGTCATGCTCTCAACCTT
>ML778783.1:232860-250441 GCA_009831015.1 Picea engelmannii
CAAATTTAGGAAAAACATTATGAAACTCATCATCTAAGTCCTGATCTCTATAATCATCCCCTTCATCATCACTACTAGAGGAATCACTTGTTGAATCTTGAATATATGATGCATACCCCTCACAACAATTCTCAAAAAGTCTTCCAGCTGGATAAATTATCTTGCAATGAGAATAAAAAACATCATGAAAGTCCTTCAAAGAGGAAATACTAGAAGCAGGGAGTGTTCTATACCATTGCCTCGCATCGCCTTCCAATGAATACATGAACATTTTAATCAATATATCTTCATGATGGATGTCAAGCTACTACATCAAAGCATGAAATTCATGAGCATGCTCAAAAGGGTTGTCATCATCACCTTCATAAAATATGGGCAGCAAATCTTGCCATTCATCAATTTGAGGCACAAGATGTGGATAACCATCTATGGCTGAGAAATTGAGTGGGGAAAACCTCCTGGCCAGGATAGCCTTCATAGCCATTTGATTTTTCTCATCCCAAATGGAGTCACCAACCTATTCTGAACAATGGAGTCGCCATGGTGAATGTGCAGTCTTGAAGGTGCCCAACTTCAATCACCATCTAAAGCTAGAGCTGCGCAGTGTTGTTCTTCCTGGGGATCTTTTCAATCTACTCAAATCCGTCCCCGACAACGACACCAAAAATGTTAGCACTGAAAGTCACACTTTGACTGCTAAAGTGTAAGCTCAGCACCCATCAGAATGTAAATGATAATTTGGTTTTGAATAGGTGTATCAAAAAGATGGAGAAAGAAAGGGAGAGGGCAGAAAACTGCAGATCAGTAGGCTACACCAATGGGCAATGGAGTCACAAACATCCTACTCATCAAAGGCACAAAAGTTGCTCAACAGAAAACAAGATTATATGTTGATAGGTGGAAAAATGAAGAAGGAAAACATAATATAGAATGTTCACTAAACAAAGATCCTCTCAATTTAATGAATCAACATATACTTGAATATAAACAATGACTGATGGGAAAAATACAACAGATCCTCTGCTGCTTAGGGATCCATAAATCATTGATAGCCTTTGATCCTCAAATCTGCAATATATTCAAATAAGAAGAAATATAAAAGAAGAGTTACAATCTGAAATCACAACTCTCATGAGTCTCCAATAGCAGTAATGCTTATAATCAAAAAATGCCCACATGCTTACAAATGAACACACATAGGAAAACTGCCTACTCCTACTCTCTCTAGCCTCTCTTGGCTCATCCCTCCTTGACATATGGCAACCTCCCAACAAGGCGAAGATCAAAACCGTGACCGCTACAGGAAATTAGTATGCAGCGCCACTGTGCAGAGTACACAACACCTACTTTTATATCCAATATATCTCAAACCAAAATACATTTTGAAAAACTGAGAGAGGTTTTTGTTATTTGGAATGTTATGAACAAAAAACTCCTCCAGTTTTCAAAAATACATCCTCAACTACTCATAAACCAAGTTTTAAATTAGTGACTCAAAACTGGC
Source organism: Picea engelmannii (assembly GCA_009831015.1). Lineage (NCBI taxonomy): Eukaryota > Viridiplantae > Streptophyta > Pinopsida > Pinales > Pinaceae > Picea > Picea engelmannii. The sequence goes on from ML778783.1 coordinate 234,365, forward strand.
AGAATAACTCTGCACAATTTATCCTCTGCCAGAATATTACGCAGCGCCTGTAGGTAGCGCCCGATTGTGTTTCTGCATGCAATTCGGTAGCATAAATCCGTGGGTGCTTTGATGCTTGAAATTGGATATTGGGAATAACTCAATTTAATTTCAATTTTCCCCAAAACAAATAAAAATCCCATAACAATTGTATTCATTTGCCAAAATGAATAATGGAATGCAGATTTTGTTCTCTGTGAAATATTAGGTAGCGCCACTTATGCAACGCTGAGGCATAATCCAATCTTGTGCTAACACATGGAAACATAGAGAAAGAACATATGCATGAAGACAGGGGGAGCTTTGATCACATGGGGAGAGATGGTCACAGGGGGAGCATGAGAAAGAGCATGATTGTTCCCATACCATCAGTGTTTCCATCAATGCCAAAGGGGGGAATTGTTGAAATATTGGTTTTCATTGATGTCAACCCTTGATGAAGTCCGGTATCCCTAAAGTTCATGAAGGATGGTGTGAATGTAGCTAACTCACTCATGGATGGATAGTCCTCGCCATGTTGTTTCCGGTGATAGGTGGTACCCCACGTGGTCTCTCACAGTTGAGGAGTTATGTCCTTGTGAAGTTAGAAGCCCCAAAGAATGGTTAAAGAAGCCCTTAGTTAGTTACAAGTCAATTAGTGAAAGAGTAAAGTGGTTGTAACAAGAAATTAAGAAGCCCCTAATATTGAGGAAAGAGGTTACCTAGAAAAAGTATAAATACACCTTAAGGAGTCATTCACAAGTACATTCACTCACTTATTCTATTGAATATCTTCTAGTGAACTAGTGATCTATTTGGAAAGTTTGCGATGATGAAATATGAGGTAGAGACAAGTAGGAAGTGCAAGAGTTTTGGGGTTGCATAGGAGTGAGAAATTGTTTGAGGAAACCCTAGTTTGGTTGACCCCTGTGGGTCAGACCACTAGTGTCCCGTGAGGCATCCCCACATTTTGCATAGTGCTCGTCATGTGAGGCCCCATGTGACAGGTAGTCTTAGTCTCACGAGGACAATATAGATTTGGGGGAAAGGCTTGTGCCAAGTCCCTGAGGTCAGAGTAAATCTACATATCAACACTATTATGTATCAGGTCAACTATAGAGGTATAGGTATGCTTATGTGCTTGTTGTGATGATTATACTTGGTGTTGGTATGGTACATGCTTGAGGTATGTTTGGCTTGGCACATGATTGAGGTAAATCTTGGATACATGGTTGATTGAGGTATACTATCTTATCTGGTTATGACATGACTGCTATGGTTCATCATTAGAGACATATATTTGAGATGTAGATGTATGGTTGAGGTATATAATTGATGTATGGTGGCATATGCATGAGGCACATGCTTTGGTTCTTTGAGGCATTTCATAGATGATATGGTACAGATCTATGTTGTTGTATATGGTACATGTTTTATACATGGTTGATTCTCTAGTACATGGTATATGATTTCATATATGATTATCTACTCATCATTGATGTTATGGTATCTACATTTGGAATATCTTATGGTACATGATTGATGCATGTTATACTACATATGTTGGTACACAGTTGATGGATGCTATGGTACAGGTTTTGGTATAGCTTATGTTGATAATCAGTTATAGGTTGATGGCACAATGAAAATGACATGTTGAATATAGTGACAGGTTGATGTGATAGGTTACAGATTGATGTGGCAGTGGCAGTGACAGTGACAGTGGCAGTGATTGTGGTAGTGACAATTTGGTATACATTTATATTTCATGGTGGTAGGATGGGGTGAGGAAAGGGGGTTGTAGCCTCCTTCTATTTGGTTTTGGAGAACATAGGGAGTTGTAGCTTCCTTCAGGTTGGAGCCTAAGAATCAGGGGGTTGTAGCCTCCTTCTGGTTGGAGCCAGATAGTTTAGGGAGTTGTATCTTCCTTCAGGTTGGAGCTTGTAAATAGGGGGTCATATCTTGCTTCCAGTTGTAGCTGGAGAATTGGGAAGTTGGTGCTTCTAATGAATGTATTCTTTTGATATATAAGAAAAACATTATGTGGTTTTCTCTCATTTGGGTTTCCACGTAAATTATGGTGTACTATGTTTCTATGGATGTCTATTATGCTTTGTTGATTTATACTGCTAATGATATATTGATGATATACTGCTGATGATGTTAATGAATACATATTGTGGTTAAAATTGATATAAAAGTGCTCATACTGATTCACACCCCCCCTCTTAGTATTCCAACAACAAACTACAAATTTTTCAAGTGTGGTCCTAGCCTATATTTCTCCCCTCTCCATATAAAATATAAACATGCCTTTCTAATCCTTTCTAAAACCCATTTTGGAATATGTGACAAAGAGTGCTAGTAAGGATTGAAGTGTAAGTCCGCCACCTTGAGAGAGCCAATTGTTAGACCAATTTTTTATTCTACATTCAAATTTTACCAAGAGTCAGGCCCAATCATTCTTACCATAATCATTTGTCTTAATTATGAATCAAATATATTTTTCCCAACTTGCATTTCCTAGGTTCTTGTTGGGTCGTTTCGTGCTCGCACAGATCCTTCTTAACAGTGGGGGGTTAAGACCTAGGGTTTGTCCATAGTTGACCAAAAAAAACCTCAAAGCATCGACACATCAATCCTCAGCCATGGCTGAAGAAGGTCTCACCTGAGACGCTATGAGGATCATAGATACCATCTGGTCTTGTGTCGGGGATGAAGGAATAAACACACAGAGATCCATTCGGGTTGACATTCATATGTTGCATTGCATGTTACTTAACATATGAAAAAACATAATGGAAGAAACAAATTCATTCAGACACATAATCAACACATCATAGGTTCAAAATCATATATCAACAACAACAGGGTCTCATATTCTCTCAGATAATTCCCCATATTTACAATACATCGCGCCATGTGCATCCTTTCAGACCTTTAACATATAACAGACTCAGACCTACATCTAGAGACTTTACAATACCACAAAGGCTTAGAGCAATCTCTTGAACAATTAAAAACTAGCAGTAACCTAATGAATCAACCCTTTCACTGTCGTCCTTGCTTCCTTTTATATCTTTCTCGGCTTTGACACTCTATATTTTTTAGTTCTTCTCTAGTTTCTCTACTGACTAACAGTCTCACATGCTTCTATCACCTTCCTGCATTCCACATAGCCTTTCTAGAATTTGGACAATCTTAACTACCTTTCTAGCTCATCTTCTATCTGCTCCACATTCTCTTATGTTGTTGGCAGTAATCATTCGGGGAGTTTTCCCAAAGATTATTTTCTTGATTTTGGCGCGTGTCTTCTTGATTTCTGGTGCGCATCCCGTAAATTGGATTAGAGTTGGTGTACATTAAGAAAATTTGATCTGGCACGTGCTTCTTGTCAATCATCGTGCATTTTCTTGAGCATGCAAAAAACTGAAATGAGCACGCACAACTTCGTTTGTGCATGCATGTCATATTTTCCTAAAACTTTGGGTGCCAACAAGCCCCCGCCACTATTACTTGGCTCATCCTTGAGCCAATTGCCTCATGAAAATACTGAGACTGTAGAAATTTGATGGTGACAATGACATTTCCATACATGCAGAAGTATTACTCTCTGGGGGCGTCGTGCATGCTTCCTGCGCACCCTTGCGAGAGTCTATCCTTTGTTAATTGATTGCAGTGGCCCCTGGTGGGCCATAATGTATTTTCACCCATATCCATCTAGTCAGTTTAGTACACTGAGAGACCAGGATTGACCTTTCTGGATCCAGTGGCATCCATTGAATCCCCCCTACTTATTTATTCTTATGGGATTTGTATGTTTTCTTAATGGGGTTAAGTGGGATTGAATGAGTAGATGTTCATTATAATGCCACACATGGTGCAGAGAAACCCATTCTTGATGCATGTGGCTCCTTTGTGTGCCCCATGGGAAACCAAGGAATCAGGGAAACAAAATTGTTTCTAGAAATCCCACGTGAGGCCTTTATATATCTGTTACGTATCTGATGTCATTTCTTTGCTATACACTACCATTCACAAGAAAACATTTACCAACGACAACAAATATCTACATCTGGTCTGAATCTTTCTCGCATGGATGCTTCCATTATTTCCAAGCCATGGGAGGGGTCTTGATGCGCTACCCACCATCACATATGTATTCCTATTAGCATGGTATCAAGAGAACAAACCCGATGGTCTTCGAGAATGTGTTGCATCCAGGAAATAAACACATCCACCAAATTCGACCCATCGTACTGATAGGATCCAAATTCTTTATCATGCACTTCAACAGTGATATGCACACATCTCCTTGTTGAAACTTCATACAGTTTCTGCTCCCACCTCTCCATGGAATATTTTGAATCAATATCATAGAACTCCACGCTTTTCCAAATCATCTCTCAATCAATGATGATATTTATATAATATTCCTTGCGACCAATGATCTTGTAGATGTTCTCAATAACAAAGATTCATGCATCCTCATCCATCGCCTCATTGTATATTTCCCCTTCACTAGGATCTAGAGGTTCGTTCATGCACAAGGTGTCCATCTCAAATGATGTTTGTCTCTTCTTCAAATTCAACATTGCATTGTTGTCGAATTCCTAATCAATGCTAATAAATGCAGGGTATGGATTAGAATCATCCACAATCTCTATGACTTCAAAGTCAACCTTTGTCTTTGACCCTTCTATATTCACCTCCACTTGCTTCAGTTAAAATGTAGGTTAGATACTATATTGGTTTTCCAACCATATCTGGATGGGATACTAGACCAAATTTGGTTTACCCATCAACTCCCAAGACTTCTTCGACAAAATTTCACTTCATAACCCAGATCCAACATGACTCAATCCATTTCATAACTCCCAAGTTCAACTATAATTTTGAATTATATGCTTGTGTGCTTCTACTTACTGACCTGATATAGATCCCTTTCTGATAGGGGGGTTGATATAGTTTTCTCTATCCCTTGTTCCCCCATACAAACATCTAACATCTATGCCAACTTTCTCACAACATCATGATCATTTAGCAATATCAAACAACAATGCAATAAGGTACGTACTTGATCTTCAGTCTCTGTTTTGTGACCCAAGTCATGAAATTCTTCTTCCAACACTGTATGCTTCAACTCCTCAAAGAGATGTTCCTTAATCACTCTTTTCTCAGTGTGTCACAACTCTTATTGTCTACGTGCTTCTTCCAATGACCTCTGTGTCACGTGTTGTATTTCTTCGCGCACAGGAGCTTCCTCCAAATACCTCTACGTCACAGGCTGTAATTATTCATGGGCATTAGACTCTTCCAGAAACCTCTATGTTGTGCATTGGAATTCTTCATGAATCCGAGGCTCCTCAATCGACCTTTGAGTCACACATTGTAACTCTTCTCACACTCTTTCTTCTTCAAGGTCCCTCTGTGCATTGCGCAGAAACTGCTTCTACTAAGTAGCATCAAATTTAGGAGGGGGATGCATGACCCTTCTAATTTCCCCCTTTGGCCTTTGACTTGAGCTTTCACCATTATATAATTCCATTCCTATCTTCTCTCCACCTTGGGTTATCACCCGAACATCAACCTACTCATCCTTCTTCTTATTTCCGCATGGCTCCGCATGCACCATGTTGCAATGTGCTTTCTTTTCTTCCCACTTCTTCAATAAGTCGGGATACTCTTATCTGACATGATCAGGGCTGTAATAGCACCCACAAAGAGCGTGCAGTTTGGTACAAAACATCAACACATGGCCAATTTATCCACAATTAAAGAAAGTGGGGAGTCTACCTCCCCCTCCTCCATATCTTATGTCACGATCGCATCCACATTCTCCTCTAGGAACTCATTAATAGCCACCTCTCTCAACCCCGCCACAATTACCATCCTTTTGTTCTTCTTGAACCCAAAATACAACGTGGGTGTGGTTTTGCATCATCTGGAGTGACCGAAAGTTGTTGACATCATGTCCCACAGATTTATAGAACTCACATAATGGGGTATGAGACGTCTTCTGATATTTCTCCAATATTGGGCAGTGGGGTGGTACATGTCCCCATTGTTTTCAAATATTGCAACATTTTTTCCGATACCTAGTAGGAAATGGACTCGACACTCATGTCGCCACATAGTTTCCAAGTACAGGGCACTCATCTATATGATTCACCTCAGACCATCACATGGTACACCATACGTGCTCGTACATGAATTTTTTATTCTCCATATCTTGTATTTGCATCGTCAGATAGGACAATTGAGACTACACCTGTGCCAATATTTTTGATGTTTTTAGTCCCCTAGTGTAGCCTCCAAGCACATCACAATATCCACTACCTATGCTTGAGTCGTCACCTTTTTTTGGGTGAGCGGGACTCCGATATGGGGGAGTAACCCTGCAATAAACCATTCTCTATGTTGTACATCCTGGATTTGGAACATCAATCTATCCAACAAAATATTGAACCATTGGTCATAATCCCACATGGTTTCTCCTTGTTTATGCTTATTCTCCTTTATTTTTGTAATACATCGTGACTCTGACTTGGGATTTTGAAATTCCTTAAGTAGATCTCTCTTTATCTCTATCAGGGACCTTGTCTATCCCACTAGTGCAGTGGCATTGTACTTCATGTACCAAGTCAAGGCTATATCCATGAACGTGGTTTCCAGCTGCACAATCTTCATTACCTCATTTGTGATCCTCTTCATAGACCATATCTCTTCACACGTGAACCAATGTTATTATGCATCATCTCTACCCATTCCATGGAACACAGGTAACCTCAGGGTAATATCTTGATTCACCATCCTCAATATCGAACTATTTACTCCGATCTAATTGTTGGTTGTTGGGGACTCAATACCGATACTCTTCTTGGTGAAGTAGCATTGACTTTTCCCTCTTATTCACTTTTCTCTTCTCTTATATCTCCTTCTATTCTTTCTCCTATTCCAATCACCTCACTATCTAATGTTCCTTCTTCTTGATTACAAATGTGCAAAGGGGGTGGTTCAAAGGGGGGGGCGGGGGGAGGTAAGTCCATCTTATTCTAGCATTTATTGTGAGGTGACCCATATATTTTCCTACCTACAGTTGCACAAGATCATCTACTATTGCTAACTCTTCTCCACCACCACTAGGGGATCCTCCATCTTCCTCCCCTTCTCTTGTACCTCATCTTCCTATGAAGTTGAAACACTCCACAATATCCAAGGGGTTCAGACTTCGTATCCTAGGCCCCTATGAATACTACTACCAATATCCCTAATGGACACTCTACTCTCAATGTCACACCTCTTTGTGGGCCTATATTTGTTTTTGCTCCTCTATGGCACATCACACTCTTCCACACATCATCTTGGTATGGTCTCCTTTCTCTTCATTCTGGGCCTAACCCCTTGATGCTTTCCCCTTGTTATCTTATTTTCACCTCTTATTTCCATTCTCCTTCTTAAATCAAGTCTTCTTGTATACCTCTCAACTCTTTCTCTCCTTTGCTCCTCTGGGTCCATCCCTTTCCTCACCTCATCTCAACAATTTCTAGATCCTCCTCAATGGATCCAACTCCTTCCTCATTTCCCCCCTATCTTTTCACCCCCCCAACACTAGGGGAGTCTACTCAGCCATCCTGTTGGGATCCATGTGTATCAACCCTTTCTCCACAAACAACATCTTTATCCATAGTGGGATTTCTTCTGGCAGTCTTTTCCTAGGACCTTCCGTGAATTTTCTTTTAGCCTCACTGAAAGAATCAAGGTAATCCACAAAAAATTCCATTATATATCCCACCTTCACTCGAGAAAAACAAAAATCAATAGCTCGATCCCACTTGTTATCTACTTCCTTCATCCTATTGATCGTGTCTTGATCCCAAACTATCAACTCTAGTGGCCTCAAAGCAGTATTAGTGGCATTCTACTTTTTCATCCATTCATACAACAAATAGGGAAATTCAACAAAGAAAGTCTCATGCATATCAGTGTAAATATGCTTATCCTTCCATCGCTTCACATTGAATCTTAGACCATGAGTTTCCCACCCTTCAAATTGATGTTCCTTTGCAATTAACTAATATTGAATTTCCTGTCGATATGGATACCATCTCATTTCTTACCTTCATTATTCAATACACGAATTTCAAGGCCCGACAACAAAACCATTTGTTGGGTCATTTCAAGCTTGTGTGCATCCTTCTTAACGTTGGGGGGTTAAGACCTAGGGTCGTCTAGAGTTGACCAACAAAACCCCCAAAGTATCGACATATCAATCCTCAACCAAGGTTGAATAAGGTCTCACCCAAGACACTATGAGGATCACAAAGACCATCTGGTCTTGTGTCGGGGATGAAGGGATAAACACATAGAGATCCATCCAGGTTGACATTCATATGATGCATTGCAAGTTACTTAAAAAATGATAAAACATAATGGAAAAAACACATTCATTCAGACACATAATCGACACATCATAAGTTCAAAATCAATACAACTTTATTATCATCCTCATTCCATTAGTCACATGAATACATTAAGAAAATCATATATCGACAACAACAGGGTCTCATATTCTCTCACATAATTCCCAAAATTTACAATACATTGCACCATGTGCATCCTTTCAGGCCTTTAACATACGAAAGACTCAAACCTACATCCAAAGACATTACAATACTACAAAGGTTTAGAATGAGATCTTGAACAATGAACAACTAGCAGTAACCTAGTGAATCAACCCTTTCTTTGTCATCCTTGCTTCCTTTATATCCTTCTCATATCTGGTGCTCTATCTCTTTTAGTTCCACTCCACTCACTCTAATGGCTAACAATCTTGCATGCTTTTTCCACTTTCCATCATTCCATGTAGCCTTTCCAGAATCAGAGAAATCTTAAATACCTTGCCATCTTATCTTTTGTTTTCTCCATGTTCCCTTGTGTTGTTGGCATTAATCATTCGAGGATATTTCCTAAATATTTTTTTCTTGATTCCAATGTGTGTCTTCTTGATTTCTAGCATGCATCCCAAAACTTGGACTAACACGCATTGGCAGAACTGGACTTGGTGCGCATTAACAAAACTTGATCTGACACACACTTCTTGTCAATCATCACACATTTTCTTGAGTGCGAACAACTTCATTTGTGCGCGCACATGATATTTACCCAAAAATTGGGTTCCAACAGTTCGAAATGGGAACATTTGACTCAAATGATTCACTTTTACTTCACTAACCCTGAAAAAATGATGCAAATTTTAGTACATTTATTTCCATGCTAGTGAGTTTACAATATAGTTTCAAGATCTCCTATAAGTGTCTACCCTTAGTCACAAACTTGTTGGAGAATAATAAGACATCATCCAAAAATAGAATGTGAGTAAGAAACTCATTTCCACCAACTCTAATCCCTCAAATAGTTCGAGTCCTCCTTCCTTCCAAAATGAACCGACTCAGTTACCCTTCAACAACTAACAAGAACAAACATGCATACAAGGGGAGACCTTGTCTTAATCCTATGGAAGGTTTAAATAAAGGTGAAGTTGCACCATTTATTAATATCACATAAGACACATAACTGATACATCCCATTATCGAGTTGAAAATAGGAAATTTAAAACCAATGTGAATAAGAAGTAACCTCAAATACAATCAAAATGTTTTATCATATGACTTTGACAATTCTAGTTTGAGTATCATAGTCAGGATTTTTTTACTTTGATTGAATGTAGACCCTCATGTGTTGAACCAATTGCCTTGTATATTTGTCTCCCTTCATGAAAACCAAACCACTCTAGAGAAATAATATTTGATAGAAATTTCTTCATTTGAACAACCAAAGCCTTTGAGATAATTTTGTACACACAATTGCAAAGTAATATTAATAGGAAAAACTCATCAAATGATTTTGGTTTATCCACCTTGGGAATACATGATAATAATGTTATGCTAAGGGAGGGGAAAACTTTCCCTATCCATCTAACTCCCTCCACTACCTGCAACAAATCATCACTTAGGAGTAAAAAAAACTAGTGGAAAATTTGATCAACAAGTCATCTGGAGACATCACTATTAAGAGTTCATATTTGGACACTTGTTCATACATCCTCTAACTATCATCATCATAATGTTAACCTAGGAAATATAGTGCAATATTAACAATCTCATCAATGTTGAATCCTTCAGGTTCTTTATAAAAATAGTCAAAATGTTGAACACCCAATGCTACTAGGTCCTTAAAGTTCCTCGTAGTCTCCCCCGAGTCACTTTTCATCTCCCAATTGGTGTTTACACTTTTTCTATTACTGGAAAATTTGTGATTTTTTTTGTTTGTATTTTCATCTCCCAATTCTATCTAGGTAGCCTAACTCTTTAATCTAGCTAGCCACTTTATTTTCCTTAATTCTAGTTCCTTAACTTCCTTAAGCTCAACCTCATTGAAAATACCACTATTAATTATTTTCAAACAAAACTCTAAGATCTTGCTCTGTCTTCCTTAGAATTGTTTCGCTCTTTCATTCCCTGTCATTCCTCCATATCAAGACTTTTTATTTGACTAACTTTAAGGAAGTTTCCAAATATTCACTAGTTGAGACCTTAGGTTTGCATCACAAGGATTCCAATTAGCATAAACCATAGATTTAAAATTGCCCTTCCCAAGCCAACCTAAATTAAATTTGAATGGGTTTCTGATTTAGGATCATTTAATGCCAACTCAAGGAAAATAGGGTTATGGTCTGAGATACTATTTTGATCAATCCATGTCCTATATTTATCAAAATTTTGAAGAAGAACCTTTGAAATTAGAAAATGATCTAGATTCTTGAAAATTTCCTTCTCATCACTTCTATTATTCCTCCAAGTCGGACTCATTGAGATGGGTTATACGTCTACTAGTGATACAACCACCAACTGCATATACACTCACCTATGTACACACTACATGATGTAAACTTAAAACAAAGCAAGGGACACCAAGAATTCATTCATAATCCCCCTTACGAGATATCTTATTAATCAACCATTCTTGTCTCTCCTTTTAGTGTACAAATGGTCCCTTTTATAACAATAGGTGACCATAACAACCATTACATAATTAGATGGTTGGTTCAAACAATCTCCATAACTATCTCCACAACTTCCTCCACAATACTTCCATGAATCCCTAAACTCATCTCCATGAATCTCTCAAGAGATCTCCATCCCTAACTCCTCTCATTTCTCCTCATTTCTCACACTCACATAGAATTATAGAATTAGTCTACCTCATTACAAAGTCATCATTTAATTTATTAATTATTTAATATCTCAAGTAGGAATTATTTCATCATACTCCCCCATTAGCCAATACGCGTGATCCCGTTAGGCCATTATCATATTTAATCTTCTCTGGTCTTGTTTCCATCTTCAATCTTCTTCATCTTGTACCTACAAACATAAACAATATTTGTTGAGGTCCATATAAAGGGGTATCCATCCACTGGAATACATGGGTCGCTAGTCACTGTATCTATTGGTTCTATAGGAAACTCTTTCTCGTGCATGGTTCGTCAACCATTCTTCCATCACGAGTCTGCATACATGTATCTTTATTCCCCCTTCATCACCATCATCATCATCCTCATCTTGGGTTTTTGACATACTCATAGTCATGCTCTCGATGCTCTTGCATTAGACTCCCAAGGAACAAAAACTATTCATGGACTCCTATCCATGAGTTCCCTGTCATCTCACAAAATTTTGTTTAACAATTTGATCCACACAAGCTCCTTTTTCATGAATTGTAGTCTCCTCTCCATGCTCAACTACACACACCTATTTTTTGAGAATTGAAATCTCCTTGACTTCCTCAGATCGACACTTCTGTAAGATGTGGGCAACCTCAAATCAACGATTCTGCCCAGGATTGAGCAAATCATCTCTCATGGCTTTCATTACATCAATAGTTTCAATTGACCACAAAACATTGCAAAGTGGTTTTTAGAGTACCACAAACTTCACAAACTATGGGGAATACATGCCTTATTAGGCTTACAACAGGTACATACAATTCCAAAATTTCAACTCAAGCAAATCTAGCCTTTATACAACCTAAGACCAAGACCTTCATCAAATCATTATTCAAGGACCATTAAATTTCTAGGGATGTCTCTTTCATGGATTTGTTGCATCTACATCAACACAAAATAATATTTATTCTTTACCTTGCTTTGCTTTATTATTCTTGCTTCTACTTTCTATTCTTGTTGCATCAAACTTGTTTCCTTGTCCTCACTACTTTTATTTCACTGCTTTATCCTTTGCTATGCCCTTGTATTTTTCTTCTTTTGTTCATGTCCAAGAGTCCATCTGCTTCAACTTTCTCTGTCATATTCTTCTGTCATGGAGTTCATGTCTTTTTCTACTTTTCTGTGGCTTCCTTCTGAACCCTTTTTCTGACTATCCATAGGAATTTCCCTCTCTTCATATGTGAGTTTCTCCACGCTCATTGTGAGCTGCAAATAGCCTTTGGAGTAACAAGTTTGTTTCACCCTGCTACACAATACCTCACAATGTTTCTCTCCTGAACTTGTCCTTTTGGTATTTTTGGTTCCTTCCATTAGAACCTTATGAGCTTCCTTTGCTTCTCAACTATCATAGCTATAGGCTTCTGCACTTTCTCACTTCCTCTCAAGAGCTTCACCTGCTCCTTCTTCTAGAAAATTCTACCCACATTGCAATTGTGGAGTTTCCTCAATAACTTCTACCCAACCTTAGTTGGAAGTTGTCTTCTGTTATAGCTTCTCTTGTTGTAGGGTTTTTGCCACATATCCTCTTTTCTCTTTAAGTCATCTTTATGAACTCCACATCCTTTTCTCTATATCAGTCTTCTTCTTATTTCTTTACACCTCCTTGGAATGCCACACTTTTATTTCCCTCTGGTTGCATCATCTTTGCTAAACTTCGTTCCTCTATGCACTTCATCATGATTCTGTCTTCTGGATAATTCTTCATGTCTTTATAATGTATGGTGCTCAATGATTCCTACAAACAATTTTGAATAAAAACTTGTCTATTGTTGGAATGATCAGTTCCAACACAGACTCAAATTTGTGACAATAGTTGGTCAGACTAAATGTCACTACAATGACAACCTAACTTTACTTCCACCCAAACTTACAACAATGACATGACATTCTCTCTATTTTTTAAAACATCTTAAGATTTATCATAAATCTGAATTGAGGTGTAGGGTAACACTAATCATTCACCCTTTTTATCTCCTTTTCAATACAACTAATAACACATTGAATGATTGACTTTGACCTGAACTTCTTACATAAAAAAAACTCTTTCAATGATTGACTTTGAGGGACTTTACATTAATAGTTGAATTGACCTTTGACTTATTACTTTAATAATATCTACTTTAAACCTTACCATGACTTAAAGACCATTCTTGTATTGAGTGAATTATACATTTTTTTTTAAACTCAATGACCAATACAACTTCAACTATGATGTGAGGTGACCATGCCAAGCACTCACACATTATCCCAAACAACAACAATTTCATTTGGTACTCTTGTAACATCAATTATTCAAAAAGTGATTTTACCCTTCTTACCAAAGTGCTCCAAACTTCAAATCAAATCGATCACACTATACTAAATCTTATTTATCACATGTGTATTATGAGGAGTGAGACAAGTTTCACCATTAACAAATAACTTATCTCTGTTAATCCATGTAGAATATAAATTAACTACAAAAAAGAATTGTACCTTCTGCCTGAAGTACTGCATTGAGTTTTCTGTACTCGTCAAAGATATTTCTCCATTCTACTGATCTCCTCAACTGCTATTTCATCAAACTCATCTGGTGCATCCTTGAAAGAACTGTGACCTCCGAACTTATTGGGATCTCGGCGCCTCACTCTCTCCATAACTTGATGGCATGGTAGAAATCATCAAATCACCATATCCTGTAGAAGATATTCTTTATCTCCTTCTTTGACTGCTCGTCCATGTACTTTTGATAGTTCTGGGCATAGACTATCACCAAGACCCATAATTGTAGCCTACACTGCACAACGTAGGCAGATCTCTCTGCAGGTCCTTCACACTTTCATGAAGACAACACCCTTTTGTGACACGGAATTCATCTTTTCGATCTATAACGTTGTGCCATTCTAATGGAGAGAACCAACACAACCTCCACGCTCTCTTCAACTACAACAATATCTGTTCTCGAGCCTTGTCATTCTAACTCTATAGCGGCACGCTATTCTCTAAGCCTTGCTTCTAGAAGCTCTATATCTGATGCTATCGTTTCAAAAAGTGTTGTTGCTGTCCTTTCCATAGTAACTCTTTCTGTGGCTTCAGAAGCTACTCTCTCTCGTGCTTATGTCACTATTTATAATCTGTTGTTGGTTAACTGTTCTATTAAATGAAATTTTTTTGTTGGAATTTGGTGAAAAAATTTACAAGAATTTTTGTTTTTTTGTTGTTTTAAATTTATTTTTCAACACAAAAATAGATTCAACATCCTGCAAAACTCCCAAGACAATCAAATTTTATAAAAATGATTACTTAAATCTACTACTCCATCAATTTATAACCTAATTTTTTTTTCATTTCTTAAAATCTTTAACCTACAACTTTATAATCTCAATACATAGCTTTATAATCTCAATACATACACACCTGGTTGGGTTTAAATTTTCCAGGGGCGACCGTGTATTTGAAGCAACAGAAAGAGTCTTCTCAGGCGACGCTTTTGAGTTTCGACTCCTAGTAATTCTTGAAGTTGTTTAAGCGACAGGTATCCTCGATGGTATTCACGCTCTAGGTTGATAAATTGTGAAGTAAGAAATGCAGAGAGAAAAGAATAGAACATAAAATAGTATATTAGAATATATGAAGAAGAGTACAATGAGAAGAAAGTCTGAAGAAGTTACAATGCAATGGGAAATAGCTGAGCTAAATAGGCTCAAGCAAATCAAGAATAGAAAGTACAGCTGGCCAGGACAACTGGCAGTGTACAGTCAGACTGTTGAGGTTACATTATATTTAACACTCCCTCTTAAACTCAACAATTACAAACATTAGCACTGATTATGCCTAAGTGATGTCTCTGAAAATAAAAAACTGACTTTCCTAGTGGCTTTGTAAAGATATCAACAAGTTGATCTCGAGAACCACAGAATTGTAGTGCAATATCACCATTATTGACTAGCTCATGTATGAAATGAAAACGAGTGTCAATGTGTTTGCTTTTCTTGTGAAACACATGATTTTTGGATAAAGCAATTGCTGAAGTATTATCACAAAAAATAGGAGTTGGATCCTTTTCTGTATGTGACATATCTTTCAATATTCTTCTCAGCGACACAACTTGACAAGAAGCTGAGGTAGCAACGACATACTCTGCCTCTGCAGAAGATATTGAAACAATCGACTGCTTCTTTGATGCCCATGAGATTAGGTTCATGCCCAGTTGAAAAACATGTCCAGATGTGCTTTTCCTGTCATCTAGGCTGCCTGCAAAATCACTGTCTGTGTAACCAGAAAGTTGATTACTATCAGATTTAATGTACCATAAGACGAAATTGAGAGTTCCTGCAACATATCTCAGAATTCGTTTCACCATTTTCCAATGAGAATCTTTGGGGGATTCCATGAATCTAGAAACAAGGCTGGCTACATACATAATGTCAGGCCTAGTTGCTGTAAGATACAACAAAATGCCTACTAAACTTTTGTACAGGGTAGAGTCCACTGTAGGACCTTCATCATTCTTGCTCAATTTTGTGCCTAGTGGTATGGGGGTGTCTGCTGGATTGTATTCTTCCATGCGAAATATTTTGAGGATGTCTGCTGCATACTTTTGCTGACAGACAAAAATGCCTTTGGTTGATTGATGAACCTCAATCCCTGAAAAATATTTCATTATGCCAAGATCTGTCATCTCAAACTCAGATTGCATGGCATGTTTAAAATCTGTTAACTCAAGATTTCCTGTATAGATCATGTCATCAACATATAAACATACAATCAAAATTTTACCATGTTGATCTGTT
>ML778783.1:252970-276647 GCA_009831015.1 Picea engelmannii
TGACCCTGTCATTTCCTTGGTAGGAAGATTTAAGGATGTCCCAGGCCTGTTTTGAAGTACCAACGCCTGTGATTTTTGAGAAAATCGAATCATCCACAGAATTTTGAATCCAGAATTTCGCTTTATTTTCTTTGTTCCTCAGTGTTGCCTGAGCAATTCTCTGCGGATTTGTCATGGCAGAAAGGGCTGCTGGATCTGGTTCCACATATCCAAGATCCACTGGCTCCCAACACTCTTGTGCTTGCAAGAACGATCTCATTCGAAGAGACCAGAACTCATAGTTCTTTCTAAGTAGAATCGGACCCTGAGTTGGTCCTAAGTTGCTAGACGACATATTTTTTTGAAAAAAAAATCTCAGAAAAAAAATAGAGGGAAATTTCGTATTTACCTTCGATCGCCAAAACACTGATTGCCGATGAGAGCTTATAGGCCTTGAATTGGCCTTTGTCACGGTGCAATGTGACCACATGCCTTGTGGTAAAGCGCTACGGGATTTTCCGGTTCTTTGTCTTTCAAATTGCCGAAATGCGAAATTCGCCTTTGGACAATTCAACGGTCCAGATCTTCCTATGATCTGACGGTCCAGATCTTATGACCAGAACTCATAAGACCATAGTCAAACCTCTTATCGAGATTCGGGGTTTCGAAGGTCGAAATGCATTGGATATCTTGTCCACGGAATCCCCGATTTCCCGATTCTCGATTTCACTATGGATGACCTTTCCTTTCGGGAAATTTCCCGATTTCTTTGATCTCCGCCACACGTCCTCCTGTATTGGACGCTCCTAATTTCTCCTCGTGGATTCGTGATTTGATATGTACCAGATGTCTAGTCTCCAGGATCCGCGAAACGCCGAACCTCGGTGTGCCGATTGACTCTCCCGATCTCGCCCACGTGTCTCCTCAAAGTGAACGGCTCCAATCGTTTACGGGGTTTTCACCATAATGAAACCCGATGTGCCGATGGACTCTCCCCTTTCGGGACTTTTCCGGAGCCCTCGGATTTACGCCACGCGTCCCCTCAAGATGGACGATCCTCGTCGTTTCGGGATTTCGCGACTTGCGACTCCAAATTCCCTGTCAACTGAGAACCCCGATTGTCGAGATGCCGACAGTTTCCTCGATGTCCGCCACGTGTCCAAACAAATGGACGGCTGTGATCTTATCGCTATTTCGTGAATCGCAATTTCGCGACTTTCACCGTGGAGTGTCTTTCGTCAACAAGACCTCCGATATCCCGAACTCCGAAATGCCGATGGAGTGATGGCTTGGATCTGCTGCCACCTGTCCTCTGAGATGGACGACTCACAATTATCTCAGGATTTCGCGATACGTGATGTCAAGATTTCGCGTATCAGAGTTTTGAAGAGCAGTCTCCTTTGCTCGTCCAACTCCCGATCCCCGATTTTGCGATGGGATAAGATCAACGGCTCACGATCTATCTCGATCCAATGGTCCAGAATGACTCGTGATTTCGCGATTCGCGAATTCTCACGACAGTCTTCTGACCTTTACACCTTGCGAGTCGACGAAATGTCGAGATCTCGCCACGTGTTTCTTGATGGACGGTCCAGATGATGTCGGGATTTCGTGACTTCACAAGTCATAAATTTCTCTTGTGCGCTCCAGAGGACTAAACCTTGTGCGCTTTCTCGTTGATCCAACGGCTATCGGTCCTCAGCGCAAGATCTAACAGTTGAAACTCTTTCGCCTTTTCTGCGCTCTCTTCGTCCCTTCTGAACTGGTTTCCTGCTCTGGATCCATTCACAGGACAAATTTTACGGCCTCAGTGGCTGTTCTTTGCACATGAGATGCGTTCTTTTCTCTTGTGGAAGAAAGATTCGTGAATCTTTCAAGGATTTGAAAGAATTTCACGAGTTCTTTTTTCTCTGCTGCAATCTTTGACAGATTTGAGAGAATTCCTGTAAATCTTTAAACGATTCTGCCTTCTGCAGGAATCTTTAGCGAATTTGAACGAATTCTTTGAATTCTTCAAGAGTTTCCGCCTCTTGCAGCTCTTCTTCGTAAATCTTTGATGATTCTTGAAAATTGTACAAGAATCTTTAAAGTTTCTTCTTCTGCACTCTCTTCTTCCTTCTCGTGTTTCTGCTCCTTGAAACTTTCGAGCGTAGTACGCTCTGCGACCTCGCATGAGCTTCTTACGCTGATCTTTTAAGCATATGAGCAGCCAACTTCCTTGTGGAAGTTTCTTGCGAAGATCTTTCGAGAGTATGACGGACAACTCTCCAAGCCTCGTGAAAAGTCTGTGTCGAATTGCTCGCAAGATCCGTGTAAGCTCTGCGCTATTTGAGGATCGTGTTGCTCTCCAGCCTGTGTGAAGAGGCTTACTACTGTAGGTCTGATACCATGATAAATTGTGAAGTAAGAAATGCAGAGAGAAAAGAATAGAACAGAAAACAATATATTAGAATATATGAAGAAGAGTACAATGAGAAGAAAGTCTGAAGAAGTTACAATGCAATGGGAAATAGCTGAGCTAAATAGGCTCAAGCAAATCAAGAATAGAAAGTACAGCGGGCCAAAACAGCTGGCAGTGTACAGTCAGACTGTTGAGGTTACATTATATTTAACATAGGTACCATAATGGTTAGACAAGAGGAGCTCCTTGGCACTTTGTAACTGATTCCCACTTTTGGTATTCCAATCTTCACATTGTACGATTGCTCACTAATATATCGTGGCGTTGGCTAAACTAAACGTTTTATCTTTTCGGTTTTTTTGCGGCGAGCTAAACTAAACGTTTTATCTTTTCGGTTTTTTTGCGGCGGGCTAAACTAAACGTTTTATCTTTTCGGTTTTTTTGCCCGGAATTAGTGAAAAAAAAAATCGTTATTGTATGTTGTTTAGACAAAATCATTATTTAATGTTGTATAAATGGCAGCCTCCAACCAGCATGCAACTTGCCTTTAGTGTTTGACTTTGTACTATGGTTCATTGCACATTAATTTGATGCAGATATCTTACAGGTCCTCGCAGCAAAATAAAGCATTATTCCTTACTTATCCACACAACGCTTAATAACCATATGGTTTCCAATTTGGTCGATAGGGAGGACGCCAAAATATCTAGCCCTGCTTTCCTGAAATTCCTTTGTAAAATACTTGGGTATTCTGGCATCGTAGCCTTCCTTCTTTTCATTATATATGAAACTTAAAACTGGGACTAATAACAACAAGAATTAGCTGTGTAACAAACACAGTCAAGAATAGGGTGAGAATGAACATAATGACTCACCTGTTCCACTGCTTTATACAAGACATTTCTGGATGAAGCGAGCCACGAACCTTCCTTCCTGGGCTCCACAATATTGCATACACAATGAGGGTTATTCGAATGATCCATGCTGTCCAAATCCCGCTTCAGGGCCAGGGGCGCCGCTTGATTCACTGTTATTTCCCACATGTCGTTTCCATGGTGCTCACTCGTGCGCATCGGGTCACGTGCATCTTGAGATCGCTTGCCAACACTCACATGCAACATATCATCACACTCCAGGCATCGACCTCTGCGTAGACTAGGTTATCCATGTTGTGACTTTGGCGTTTATCGCTTTCCTCATTATCTTCCACCCTCTGTTGTAACAGAGCCTCGTCTATCTGTTTACTAACATTTTCGTGTTTTTGAGATTTTGTTGTGAATACTCGCCCTGGTTTTGATCATCTATAACATCGCCCTCTTGCATATCTGTATTGTTGTCGACATTGACACCGGCCAAATGCTCCAAGGATTTTGTCTTCATAGCAGGATCATCCTCTTCACATTCCAAGTCCACCAATTCACTGTCAAATAGCTCCGCAGGAACTTAATCAACTGCTGAAAATGGGCATAATAGAACTTTTCTAAGGCTTTCCCCTGCAAGAGATCCTTTTCAGCCCTTCAGCCCGGGACCAAATCAGAGTAGCCCAATCAATATTCGCCTCATCCTTCAAAGTAGATTCCACCAATCAACGTCTAATGCAAACAAACAACACAGGTGTCGCAGTTCTCTATTGAAAACAAAGACATCTCATCTCTCAAAACCTCAAGAGTAATTTCGCTCTGATGCCAATTGATACAATCACCAGCTGCACATACACTCACCTATGTATACAGTACATTATGTAAACTCAAAACAACAAAGCAAGGGATACCAAGAATTCACTCATAATCCACCTTACGGGATATTTTATTAATCAATCATTTTGGTGTCTTGTTTTTTTTTTTTAACACATGGTCTCTTTTATAACAATAGGTGACCATAATAACTATTACATGATTTGATGGTTGGTTCAAACAAACTCCATAACTATCTCCACAATATCTTCATGAATCTCTCAATTCATCTTCATGAATCTTTCAATTCATCTTCATCCCTAACTCTTCTCATTTCTCCTCATCTCTCACAATCATGTAGACTTTTAGAATTAGTCTACCTCATTACAAATCCATCATTTAATATATTAATTATTTATGATCTCAAGTAGGAGTTATTTCATTATACTCCCCCATTAACCAATACTTGTGATCCCACTAGGTCATCATCATATTTAATTTTCTCTGGTCTCTTTTTCGATATTTGGTGTTCTTCATCTTGTACCTGCAAACATAAACAATATTTGTTGAAGTCCATATAAAATGGTATCCATCACATGGGTTAATAGCCGCTCTGTCCGCCGGTTCTATAGGAAACTCTTTCTCGTACATGGTTAATCAACTATTCTTCCATCACGAGTATGCATACATGTATCTTTATTCCCCTTGCATCACCATCATCATCATCCTCATCTCGGGTTTTTGACATGCTCGTAGTCTTTCTCTTGATTCTCTTGATGCTCATGCATCATGTTAAAATTAGAAGCATTGACAGTCATTCTCCAATGAAAGGCCATATGGGCCACCTTAAGGCTAGGCAGGGAGATTTGGAGAATCAACCAGTCTTGTGAGGTATTGACAAAAGCCAAGGGGAACGTACAATCTCTGTGAGTCAAACCAAAAGTCAGGACAAATGAGATGCTATGTGAGTCTAATGCAAAAGTCAGGGTGAACGTACAACCTCTGTGAGCATAGACAGTCTAGTGCAAAAGTCAGGGGGAACGTACAACCTATGTGAGCATAGACAGACTAGTGCAAAAGTCAGGGGGAACATACAACCTCTGTGAGCCTAGTCAAACCTTGTGAGTCATGAGAAAAAGTCAAAGCATCTAGCAAAAGTTAGGTTGAATATAAAATTCCTATGAGCTAGAAACAAACGATATTCCTAATATTGCAAATGATATAAATGTATTGATTTAGTGCGTTGGCATGTGTAACATTATCCACCATAAAAAAAAAATTGAATTGCCTTGTAAAGAGTCGAGTTGTAACTGAAGTCTCAAGTCTAGTTCTATTTTAGAACTAAAGTGTAATGTTGAGTTATAACTGAAGTCTTAAGTCTAATTCTATTTTATAACTAAAATGTAATGTTGAGTTGTAACTGAAGTCTCAAGTCTAGTTCTATTTTAGAACTAAAGTGTAATGTTGAGTTGCAAATGAAGTCTTAAGTCTAGTTCTATTTTTGAACTAAAGTGTAATGCTGAGTTGTAACTGAGGTCTCAAGTCTAGTTTTATTTTCGAACTAAAGTGTAATGTTGAGTTATAATTGAGGTCTCAAGTCTAGTTCTATTTTCGAACTAAAGCATACCAGTCTCAAGTCTAGTTCTATTTTCGAACTAAAGTATAATGCCGAGTTGTAACCAATCTCAAGTCTAGTTCTAAGTTCGAACTAAAGTATGAAGCTAAGTTATGATTAACTCATGCAAACATGTTACTATTTCGAACCTCTCCTCTTCTCCTCTTCAACCTATATAAGTAGAGTTCGACCCCTCTCTTCATCACAGTTTTGATATGCAGGTTAAGGGTGAAGCAATAGAGGCACACATCAGTGATAAAGAGGCATCATAACAAAGTAGCATATCAATGTTGTATATCAACAATAGAGGCATCATATCAGAGGTGTATTTCAACAAGGTCTTTGTTAGGTCAGAGTCATCTTGGCAAGTTCTTTAAGAGCAGAACATTCATGGTGTATATTTGTAAGTGATCTTACATTATTAATTCAATAAAGGAATATCGTTTGTTGGGGTTTTTCTCCCTGTACAGGGTTTCCCCAGGGTATATGTGTTGTTTATGTGCATGCTTACTTATCTACATAGTTATTACTATTCGATTATGATTTGGTATTGTTGAAGTGTATTAAGATGGAATCAAAGTGTTGAAGAAAATAAAAAATTAATCTGCATAAGAAATCAAGCTCATAATTTAACATGGTATCAGAGCTTAGGGTGTGTTAAACCTGTTGAAGTGCAGTAGCAGGTACACACAGATCCAAGATAGCTTGATTAAGTTTCCAGTGTGAGGTCCATGGCATCCTCCATTATAGTCAGGGCCGAGGATAGGCTCGAAGGAGCTGCCAACTTCAATGTGTGGAAGCTTCGGATAACAAATATTTTGCAGGAGCATGATCTTGAGCAGTATGTGACCACAATGGTGGAGGAACCCACAAATAATGCAGGAAGAGCGACCTTCGGGAAGATTCAAGCAAAGACCAAGCGAATCATCTTTGACTCAATCAAAGACAGTATAATGCTTGCAATGACTTCGTTAATGACTGTCAAGGACTTTATAGATACATTGGTGAATCTATATGAGAAACATGCTCCAAGTCAGAAGAGGACACTTAAGCACAAGCTTAAGTATT
The DNA here is from genome assembly GCA_009831015.1 of Picea engelmannii. Classification (NCBI taxonomy): domain Eukaryota; kingdom Viridiplantae; phylum Streptophyta; class Pinopsida; order Pinales; family Pinaceae; genus Picea; species Picea engelmannii. The sequence continues at coordinate 259,707 of ML778783.1, forward strand.
TGAAGATGGAGAAAGGTGAATCAATGGCATTTTTCTGTTCTAGGATAGCCCAGATCTGAGATCAACTTTTGGTCACAAGGGTGACAGTGGACGATGATAATTTAGTGCAGGCCATTTTTTATGGTCTTCCTTCTTCATGGGAGACCTTCTTATCCAGTGTAAGTGGGAGAGAGATTCAACCCACGTTTGAGAGGTTATGGCATGATTGCCTCCAGGAGGAGTGTCACACAACTACTAGGAGTGATCCAACGAAAGAAGAGCACTCAAATTTAACATCAAGATTCAAGGGAAAGAATAAATGCACATTCCAGAAAGGCTCTCAGAGGAAGCCAAACACCAAAGGTACATTCAAAGGAAATAATATTGATACATCTAAGATTAAATGTTTTAGTTGTAATAAGTTGGGTCATTTTTCTAAAGATTGTTGGTTTAGAAAGAAATATCTAAGGAAAGGGAAACATCATGCCTCAACTGCCGAGGATGATGAATCCAAAAGAAATAAGAAAAGTCTTTCTAATGAGAAATAAAATAGAAAAGAATATTAGTTGGTTTCTGCCTTATCCAGTTCAGTTTTCACGGGGCCAAAAACTTGGTTAGTAGATAGTGGTGCATCAAAGCACATGACAGGGTTCAAGGAGATCCTTTCAGATTTCGAGACAAAATCTTTTGCAGAGAAGGTTGAGCTTGGGGATTACAAATGTTACAAGATAGAGGGAGTAGGCTCTATCTCCTTTATATTGGAATCTGGGGCTAAAATTCATATTGATGAAGTATTATATGTTCCAGGGCTCAAGAAGAATCTATTATCAGTTGCAACCCTTGAGGACAAGGGATATTGGGTGATCTTCAAGGACATGAAGGCACTATTATGGGATAATGGTAGCCACTTAAGTACAATAGACCCATTGGAAATCGCATTGGATGAATATACGTTGTGTCAGGACAGTCAGTTCAAGCATTGTCTCATGATACGACTAGCTCCAGCGAGTTGTGGCACAGAAGACTTGGACATCTTCATTACAAAGCTCTTCTAGATCTACAGAACATGGTATGTGGCATGCCCTCTATTTCTCTTAGTAAAAATGAAATTTGTAAGAGATGCATTCTAGGTAAAAATACAAAGAAATCATTTCCTAGTAGTGATAACAGAGCTCAGGGCATTTTATATCTGGTTCATTCTGATGTATGTGGTCCCATGTCATCCCCCTCACTCAATGGCTGTTTGTATTATGTCATTTTTATTGATGATTACTCAAGAAAATGTTGGATATATTTTCTTAAAGCTAAAAGTGACACATTTGATAAATTCAAAGAGTATAAATCCTTTATTGAAAAGCAAACAGAGAAACACATCATAATCCATAGAACAAACAATGAAGGAGAGTTTGAATCTCTTCAGTTTGAGGATTTCTGCAAGTCAACATGAATCAAGAGACAATTGACCGTGCCATATAACCCTCAGCAAAATGGAGTTGCTGAGAGGAAAAACAAGATAATTTGTGAGGCAGCGAAAGCAATGATGCTTGACCAGGATCTTCCAAATTATTTATGGGAAGAAGCTACCTACACTGTCGTGTATATTCAGAACATGTTTCCACATGCTACCTTGAAGGAAAAGACTCTTGAAGAGGTCTTCTCAGGGATCAAACCTGAAGTAGGGCATCTAAGGATATTTGGGTGTCCTATGTATATTCATGTCCCTAAGGAAAAGAGGACAAAGATGGAACCCTCATAAAAGAAAGGGGTTTTTGTGGGGTATAGTGGGAACTCCAAGTCTTACAGGATTTATGTACCAGGTTAGAGGAAAATAAAGGTAAGTAGAGATGTGAATTTCCATGAGGAAGCCACATTTAGGAAATCCTGAGAACTTCAACAGGAATCAAAAGCAGTTCAACTAGCTTCACCCTCTTCTGAAAATGAAGAGTCGTATGATCAGAGGGAGGAACCTCGTGAAGGGCCAAGTAATGAGCCCCTAGAACCTTCTTAAGTGTTAGAAAGAACTCTTGAAGAACCTCCAGCCAAAAGGAAACCAGGGTGGCTTAGATAAATAGTGCAGGAAGCAGAAAGGATAGCTGCTCCCAAAGGAACTTTTAGGGAAAGGAAGAGGCATCATAGGTTTGGAGGCTATGTTGCACTGTTGAGCAGCATTAGTGATGCCAAACCTTTTTAATTTGAAGAAGAAGATAAATTACAAGTATGGAAGGATTCCATGCTTGAGGAATAAATGTCTATTATAAAGAACAATGTTTGGGACATTGTGCCGAGGCCAAAAGACAAATCAATGGTTTCTTCCAAATGGATCTATAAGATCAAACATGTCGCTGATGGAAGTGTGTAAAATTTCAAAGCAAGATTTGTATCTAGAGGCTTCACTCAGAAAGAAGGAATCGACTACGAAGAGACTTTTGATCCTGTAGCCAGGTATACCTCCATTCAAACTATTATTTCCTTAGCTCTCGTTCTTGGTTGGAAGCTACATCAGATGGATGTAAAAATAACATTCTTGAATGGAAATATTGAACATGAGGTCTTTGTGGAACAAACAGATGGTTTTATACTGCATAACAAAGGAACTCATGTATGCAAGCTAAGGAAGGCCTTGCATGGTCATAAGTAGGCTCCCAACGTTTGGTATGACATGATTGATGACTTTCTTAAAAGCCTGGAATTTCAGAAAAGTGATGTTGATGCAAATCTGTACTTCAAGGTAAGAGGTAACCAACCTGTTATACTAATCCTGTATGTTGATGATATCTTTCTAACATGAGATGAAGGGATAATATCCCGGTGTAAGAGGGAGCTAACCTCATAATTCAAGATGGAAGACTTAGGCTTGATGCATTACTTCCTAGGATTGGAAGTATGGAAAAGATTGGGCGATATATTTCTGGCACAAGGAAAATACACAGTGGATGTACTAAAGAGGTTTGGTATGATGGATTGCAAATCCATGTCTACTCCAATGATTACCAAACTGCATGATTCTGATACAGGTTCAGATTTGGTGGATCCCACCATGTATAGGCAACTGATTGGATCATTGATGTACATGATCCACATTAGGCCAGATATATGCTATGAATTGATTGTAATGAGTCAGTTCATGACTCAACCGATATAGAGACACTGGGTGGCAGCAAAGCACATCTTGAGATATCTTAGAGGGACCATTACTTATGGTCTGAGATATACATCCAGTGGTGGTTTATTTCTGCATGGGTATGCAGATGTTGATTGGGCAGGAAGCCCAGTGGATCGGAAGAGTACTTCTGAATACTTCTTTAGTTTAGGATCCACTATGATATCTTGGTCAAGCCGGAAGCAGGGATCCATTTTACAGAGTACAACAGAGGTTGAGTACATTGTATCAAGTGATGCTAGCAAGGATGCAGTATGGCTTAGAAAATTGGTTTCTGGGTTGTTTGGAGACAAGCTCAAGATGATGGTGGTTCACTGTGATAATCAAAGTTGCATAAAATTGACAGAGAAACCGGTATTTCACGACAGGTCAAAACATATTGACATGAGGTACCACTACATCTGAGACTTGTTCTAGAGAAAAACTGTAAAGTTACAGTACATAGCCACGAGCAAGCATGTAGTTGATATCCTGACCAAGCCTATGACCTCGAGACAGTTTGTGCATATGAGAAGCAAGCTTGGTGTGGCTGAGAATGACTCCCTCACTGAGAGGGAGTGTTAAATTTGGCAGCATCGATAGTCATTCTCCAATGAGAGGCCATATGGGCCACCCTGAGGCTAGCGAGGGAGATTTGGAGAATCAACTAGTCTTGTGAGGTATTGACAAAAGCCATGGGGACTGTACAACCTCTATGAGTCAAGCCAAAATTCAGGATGAATGAGATGCTATGTGAGTCTAATGCAAAAGTCAGGGGGAATGTACAATCTTTGTGAGCATAGACAGTCTAGTGCAAAAGTCAGGGGGAATGTACAACCTCGGTGAGCATAGACATACTAGTGAAAAAGTCAGGGGGAACATACAACCTCTGTGAGCCTAGTCAAACCTTGTGAGCCATGAGAAAAATTCAAGGCATCTAGCAAAAGTTAGGTTGGATATAAAATTCCTATGAGCTAGAAACAAACAATATTCCTAATATTGCAAATGATATAAATGTATTGATCTAGTGAGTTGGCACGTGTAACATTATCCACCATGAAGAGAATTTTGAATTGCCTTGTAAAGAGTTGAGTTGTAACTGGAGTCTCAAGTCTAGTTCTATTTTAGAACTAAAGTGTAATGCTGAGTTATAATTGAAGTCTTAAGTCTAGTTCTATTTTAGAACTAAAGTGTAATATTGAGTTGTAACTGAAGTCTTAAGTCTAGTTCTAGTTTAGAACTAAAGTGTAATGTTGAGTTGCAACTAAAGTCTTAAGTCTAGTTCTACTTTTGAACTAAAGTGTAATGTTGAGTTGTAACTGAAGTCTCAACTCTAGTTCTATTTTCGAACTAAAGTGTAATGTTGAGTTGTAACTGAGGTCTAAAGTCTAGTTCTATTTTCGAACTAAAGCATAACAGTCTCAAGTCTAGTTCTATTTTCGAACTAAAGTATAATTTTGAGTTGTAACTAGTCTCAAGTATAGTTCTAAGTTCGAACTAAAGTATGAAGCTGAGTTATGATTAACTCATGCAAACAAGTTACTATTTCGAGCCTCTCCTCTTATCCTCTTCAACTTATATAAGCAGAGGTCGACCCCTCTCTTCATCACAGTTTTGATATGCAGGTTAAGGGTGAAGCAATAGAGGAACATATCAATGATAAAGAGGCATCATACCAAAGCAACATATGAGTGTTGTATATCAACAATAGAGGCAACATATCCGAGGTGTATTTCAACAAGGTCTTTTAGGTCTTTGTCAGGCCAGAGTCATCTTGGCAAGCTCTTTGAGAGAAGAAAATTCATGGTGGATATTTGTAAGTGATCTTACATTATTAATGCAATAAAGGAATATCGTTTGCTGGGGTTTTTCTCCATGTACAAGGTTTCCCCAGGGTATATGTGTTGTTGATGTGCATGCTTACTTATCTACATATTTATTACTATTCGATTATGATTTGGTATTGTTGAAGTGTATTAAGATGGAATCAAAGTGTTGAAGAAAATAAAAGAATTAATACGCATAAGAAATCAAGCTCATAATTTAACACATCAATTGGGCCTGCCATCTCAAGTTTGTATGTAACATAGTCCACTAGTCGATCCAATCTAGTAGAAGATCCCTGCACCTCTCTTCAACTAGGGGTAAAATTTAAATTACTATCAAGATTGAAATTAATATCATTCAAACATTGTAGGTTAAACATTTTGTCTCAAAAAACCTACTTATCCTCATATAGACCATACACAATTTAATGCAGTGACTAGTTATCCCAGGATTTTATTTTAGAATACCGTGCATAGCCTTGAAAAATAGAAAAAGAATTAGTGAGGAACAAACTTGTCTTCCATCCAGTCAAGATGAGCCACATGAATCAATAGATGTGAAAACCCAATCCTTAAAGGTTTTTTTAAGTTGGAAATAAGTCCTTCCCCCCTTCCCATTGTTAATTGTAAAAGAAGTAACTTATGATGTTCCAAATCTACAAATATCATATTGTTCAGTTTTTTGTTGGGACTACACAAACCTCGCACATTTAGGGAAAAAAACTTCATTACAGATCCTTTTGTAAGAGTGTACCTTCTCTAAGTGCCCCTTTAATGATGCTTTGTCAGTCTTGAAGTATCTCTTTAATAACCCTTTCTTGGATGTGTTTTAAATATCATTTTTGATCTAATGAACTCGAAGTTAGGTCATGAACTAACCCCCCAAATCCAAACTCCTCCAAATTCATATCCGTCCTTCTAGGTGTAAAATAATATCTTTCACTACCTTTCTATTGAAATGACTCTGATATCACCCCAATATCTCAAGAAGGTTCATCTAAATAAATGTTTGGAAGTCCACTAGAAACCATGTTGGAGGATAGACCACCCATTACAACCTTAGACCCCTCTGTGACACCTAAACTGACAAAATTTGTGCTAACAACATTTTTTCTCTTTAAATGTTTAGAATTCAATATGGACATTTCTGATGGGGTAGGCCAAGTATCAATATCAATAGAAGAATCACAACCTTCAAGATAATGATCAAATACTTACCCAATATTTCTACTACGTCAAATTCATCTGCACTCTTATTTTGTGGGGAGGTTACATTTTCTACATAATCCTTCAGAGTTGGAAAGTTAGTTCTACCTTGTGGAGAGAGACTTGGAATCATATCAACATGTTCAAAATTAGTCAGTATCTCCTTTATCTTCTCAATGTGAATCTCCAATACCTAGTTCAAAATCACCATTACATTCTCAGCAAATTCGAGAACCTTTAGGTTGTCTGCCTCCAAACTCACTTCCACCACCAGAGGTTGTGAAATTTTCTCAGGTTCCTTTCACCTCCAAACACATTGTACAAAAGTATTATGATAGTCTCATACTATATGACCATACAAATGAAAATTTGCACATTCAAATACAAATTAATATAGTCCAGAGGTTGTAAAAAAACCTCACCACCAACCTATATATCCAATACTTCTGCCATCCCTAATCTAGTATCAATTTTCACTAGGACTTTAGCGATTGGATAAATCCATTGGTATTATAACCTTAGTCAACCTTAATCATATTTCAAATAGTATTTCCAAAGACCCTTAGTAGATCATCCATCCAAAACTCCAGATGAAGACCAAGAAATTTCACCCAGATGGGGAGCAAGGTGGCCCACTCCATCCCAGGGTCAAAACACGGGTGCCAAACTTTTAAGGAGAGATACATAGTCTCCAAAACCATTTCCCAACCAAAAAATTGATGCATCACTCTCAGATGTGAAAATGAAACATGGCCGATCTATAGATAGGATATGAAAGAGAACACCATAACCCAACATTGGGACCCAAAAAAGTATGAATCCATTCATTTAGGGTCTCCAATGAGATTACTTTCACCAAAAATTTTCCTATTAGATTTTTCCTAGAGTAGTTCATGATATGATCAACTCTTATGTCCTCACCCACCACAAATATTAACATATCACCCTTCTTCTTTATAATTTTTATAGTTTTTTTATGGCTTTGGAGTCTCTACCCATCCCTTCAACAAATGTGGTGAACGAACCACAAATCTCTTGAGGTCCAAATTCTCTACAATGAAACTCTCACCTCACGCCAAAGTATCCTTACCAGAGACCAAGTCCTCCTTAATAGTGGTTGGAACCCTAATCTCTTTAGCTCAAGCATAAACAAGTGAAGAAATAATCTCCGAAGAAGGATGTGGAGAATGTTCTCGAGTTACGGGAGTGATAAGTGCCTTGATTTTCCCATCACCAAAATAGTAAAGGCCTAGATGTCATCACATGCCATCCTACCTGAAGCTCTATCTGGTACCAATGATTCATTAATACCCTTGATAAAAGCTAATTGTACATCCTCGATTTCATCGTGACCCACTTTGTCGTCGAAAACCAAAGTATGAACAATTGCAGGTGAGCCCCCCTTGTCATATGCGATAGTTCGAAGAGTTAGATCCTTATGTACTAAATCATGTGCTCGAGCCCTAATGTAACAAAAAATTCTAGTACCATTGGTAGGGTCATCCAAATAGTCCACCAATGCACCATTGATTTCCTCCATTGCTCCTCCTGGACTAGTTCAAACCCTACTTTCCTTCATTATCTCTATTCAACTCTCTCTCTTTATATATAAAAGAATGAACTATAATATAACATAATTATTAAAAATTATATAATATAAACAAAATAATAATAATAAAATTATAATGTATTTATTATTATGATATATCAATTACATAATACATAGAATCCTAAATTAACTAACTAATTTTATCCAAATTTTTATACAAAACTTAAATTAATTAGCTTTATTAAAATATTACTAACCTACTTTTATTTAGTTTATGAAAAAAAAAATCTCAACCAACTTTTACCTATTTAATTTATAATTCATATTTATCCACAAGATTTGATCACATTCCACATTAATAGTGTCCTAAACAATGATAAAACTAATATAAATACATGTATCTCTAAGAATTTATACACATTAACACTAATCACAATAGTTTTAGCAAAAAATAAATAAATACGAGAAAAAAAACACAATATCATTAAAAAAAACCAAAAAAAACAAACATAAAAATTGTCATTATATCTCTTATTCAACTCATAGTGTATTTAAAAAACTAAGAATCTCTACATATGGTTTCAAATGTTCATGTTGAAAATAACATATGCTTTCAAATGGTCCCCTATAGAAATTTATGTTATATTATAGAGATATAATATACATGATTATTGTAATAATAATATGAAGATAAAATTGCATATTATTGTCTTCATAATAATAATATGAAGATAAAATTGCACCAAGGAATTATTGTTTTACATGTTTAATGAGAAAGTTCAAGATTGTTGCAAATAATTAAGTGTTTATGTCCTCGATATTGGGTTGGTTCAAGATTGTTGCAAATAACTAAGTGTTTATGTCCTCACTAATGGGTTGTATAGACATGCAAATTTTTTTATGGAAATTTTGATATTTTATTTAAAAAAAAAAAATTATTATTTTTATATCCCATAGATTAAGGATTATATGAAAATAGAAGGTCTTGTGGTTAGAGAAAAACGTGGCATGATTTTACTTCATGAGGATCTAAGGATTATATGAAGATAGAAAGGAAAACTAACACAATTTTACCTCTTTAAGATCTAACCTAATAAAATTAGCCTCACATAACCTTCCAACTTGTGCTAGCATCGATTTTATCTGGATATTGTATAGTTTTCATAATTGCTCCTTTTTAAAATTGCAACTCCTTCATTAAGAAATTTCCAACATGCTATGGGAGAAGATAAGGAAACAAATGAATTTGCATATCTAGTGAATTTGTATATCGCATGGATGACATATTCCAGATAAATTCATTGACATGTATATTAAGTTTTGGAAAATGGTTTGTAGTGATATTTTTTTTTAAGATAAATTCATTGACATGAATATTAAGTTTTGGAAAATACTTTGTAGTTGTATATTTTTTCTTACCAATCTCAACTATAACTATTATTTTATTAAATATATAAGTTTTAGAAAATACTTTACAGTTGTATATTTTATCCTACCAATCTCAACTATTATTTATTAAATATGTTTTTAAATTTATACAATGAAACAACAACCAGAAAGTGCATCAATCAATTATGGTTACATTAGAATCCACTAAATTGATCATCAAAAGTGTTTGTAACATACGTATTCGTCTCAACCAATTAATAACATAAATATTTACCAAGTATGAATGGATATACTCCCATGGACCATGAATGCTTATACTCTTATGGACCCTGAATGCTTGTTTGTTTAGTTGGATGATCTGAACTTTTTATCTCTTAAAAGTCAATAACATAACAACTTTTTACAATTTTGTCAACATTCAACAATAGTGCACGATAAAGGAAAACTTAAAGAAAGTAAAATTATCTATAAATTTTGTTACTTGTCTATGCAATAAATATTTAATTGTTGAAAAAGAAAATTATGTTAGATATGTTCATTCTTATCAACCATATAGATTACAATTCCTTTCCCATATGAGTCATATTATATTGTGGTCTTCTTGTTCATCATCCAAGGATCTACATAATATTTGACAAATTGAATTCAATCTATGCACATTTCTTACAATCGTAAATTTCCCTTTCTTTTCTAATAACAATATGAGCATAAAGATTTACTCCTAATGCAAGAGTAGAAGTGGACACCAAAACGTGAATATGGGCCATAAACATAAACAAAAAGGTTTCATTTTTTTTTTTCCTTTTAATATAGTTTTAAAAAACCTACATGATGGATTGCAAATTCATAATGTTCAGTTAACTTGAGGGAATTCATTTGGTTGTCTTTTAGTTTGCGTGGATAATTGAAAATGAGGAAAGCCAACTTTTTCTCTTTTATCATGTTAAAATAAGTTATATATGAATTTAAATTAATTGCCCACAATAAATTAAGAAACCATGAAAATTCAAAGAAACTCAACAACAATAGAAAAACATAAAAGAGAAATACCCTCACCCTACAAACTACAACCATGCTAAAAAACACAGTATAGATGGAGAAAAGAGGAAAGGAATCCATCATAAATAGGCTACAAGCTTTATTGAAGCTCGATTTCTATAATCTTATTTAAGCATCACTTCTTCATAAGAGGATATGCCCACCTACATTATTAGTGTGCATGACTCTTGGCACCCTTAGGATTACACTAATGCATATCATAAAAAAATTGCTTATCTTAGGATAATATTTTGGGCACAATACTCAATTATCTAGAATCATTTGTATCAAATCATGAAGCCCCAAATAAACATAAACCCTAATAGGTATAATGTTTTGGCCAAACCAAAGCCATGGATCACTACCAAGTCCTTTAAATACAAAAAGGAGCCTGCAATATTCTCAAGCATATTTAGAATTATCCAAATTATTTATGGATTATCATAAAACTTGAGTGCTTGCATAATAAAAAGTTTGGGTCCTTATGAGCTACCAATATTTGGTCAAGCAATATAACCAAGAATAATATCTTCCCTCTAAGTGTAATTTGAAATCAACCAGTTCAAAACCAACCCCTATTACATTGGGAAGTTAAAGTTTATAATAAGGCCCTCCCTACAACCATTACCACAAAATATCTAGAATTCAACTCAAGGATATGAGTTTCCCTAGCATTTTGGCAAAGAATTAGGAATATTGGCCAATATTATTGGTTTTCATAGCACAAATACATACAAAACAAACTACCACACCATTTCTCACTCAAGAAATAGACAATTATATTATAAATAGAGAAAATACTATGGAAATAAATTCCTTGCCAAGGTTTGACTTTATGACCCAAGTAGAACCCAACCGCTAGACTAAAACAAAAGAATATAAAATTAACAAAAATCTACATGGGTTTTGAATTATTAACATACCCATCTCTTAGATGGGATTTCATCGATTGGGAAATGGACTAGTCACATGTGCCTTGAGGGGTCACATATGAAGGGTTTCATGTGTTTGAGAACATGTATAGAGTGGATGAGGAGGATGGGATCCATCAATGTAGAATTATCCCATCCATCTTGCGGTTACTGGCATAGTTTCCTATTCATTCCCACCTCGAGTAGAATCATGGATGGAATAGAGTCTTGATTTCAAATGCCCTTCCTCAACCATAGAAGTATTTGAAAAGTTGCAGGTGCATGGGTGATTGGATTATGTGGTGGTGATGGTTCTTCCTCTAGGTTTGGATCCCCTAGCTCAAATTCGAATTTATTGGTTTGTTTTGTTGAATTTTGATGCTTAAGTCGATGCACATTTGATTTTATTTCTGTTTAGCATAATCTATAGCCATAACCACTGCAACAACAATACACAAGCTGCAATAAACCAAGGTCACAAGAATAATAACCATGCACAAAAGAACACAAGAAGTATCCTGGTAAAACCCTTCTCAAACAAGGAGAAAAGCCCAACAATCATTTGCTATATTCTCAAGAGAAGATCCACCATTCCACCACCAAACCCGACACATAATAGGGTGCTGCTATGACTGAGAAAACCAACTCCTAGAGAAGTGTGAATTGTAGTCGTCATAATTTCAGACCACAACTTCTAAAATCATGAGATGACAAGTGAGTGTGATCCACAATGGGGATCCAATCTTATTTATAAAAAACTTATCACATCAAATGATGTGTCTATTGGCACAATAGGGCCGACTTGTACAACTTAATAATATAATTAATAATTACGCAATATTAATTATCTTTCACATGGTGGGGCCGACTTGTACCCTTTACAACATAAATTAGGGTTTTACCAAAGTCTTACTCTTTGACAATATAGAAAGGGATCCACACGCCCACCTTTGCTTAGCCACATGGACGTTATACTCAACAGATCTCTATCTCAACTGAGTCCATGGGAGAATAATCTGGAGTACCGTCTCTATCCGACTCAACCTAGTCCACAAGAGTACAAGGCAAGAGACCATCTCAAGTTGAATCAACTCAGTCCAAATGAGTACAAAGAAAGAGACCTCACGCCATCACAACTCAGTCCAAAGTATGATGCACACCCAACACTTGGGTTCAAATCGTCTCAACTCAGTCCAGAGTAGAACGACACATCCATCACATAGGCCCTCTCACAGATCGACTCAACTCAGTCTAGAGGAGAACGAATTGGAGAATGTCACATGATGTTGCAATCATCAACACTCCCTCTCAGCTAGGGAGACATTCTCCACCAGGCCAAGTCTCTCACAGAAGTACTCAAACTTCATCTTGGCAAGGGGTTTGGTGAAGACATTTGAAACTTTCTCGTGTGTAGAAAGGTATTGCACATGTACTTATTTCCTATGCACCATATATCATTGTGTTTCGATTTATCATTAAACACAGGATTCTTGGAGAGCTTCACATAGCTCTGGTTATCACAATGGATAACAATGAAATCCATCTCATGTCCAAATAAGTCTGTAAGGATCTTGTGAATCCACACTACTCCGCGGACTTTCACACATAACGCTATGTACTCTGCTTCTGTGGCATTCAAATACACATAGATCTTGTTTCCTATTGCACCTAGAAACCATGACAGATCCGAAAGTAAGACAACAACTGGATGTACTCTTCCGGTCCACAAAGCTCTCTGCCCAATCTGCATCGGCATATCCCTGCAATCTCATGTCTACACCAGAGGCATATCTTAGGCCATAACCAACTGTGCCTCGTAGATATCTCAACACATGCTTCCTTTCTATCCATGTGTTTGTCTCGACTGACTCATAAACTGACTGAGTGCATTCACTACATAACATATATCAGGTCTAGTGTTAACCAGATACATCAATCATCCAATCATCTATTTGTAAATATTTGGATCAATCTCGCTTGAATAAGAAGAAGCCTCGTTCATCTTCTTCAAGTTCATGACCATCGGTGTAGGCATGGATTTGCAGTCCATCATCCCAAATATGTCCACTGTATATTTTCCTTGACTCGAGAAAATATCATCATTCCTCTTCCATACTTATAGTCCCAAGTAGTAGTGCATCATACCCAGGTCCTTCATCTTCGAATTCATCTGGATGCTCGATGTAAACTTCTTCCTCAATATCACCATTGAGAAAGGTTGTCTTTACATCCATCTGATGTAGTCTCCAACTCATGGATGCAACTAGGGAAATAATCATACGGATGGAAGTGTATCGGGCTACATGAGCAAATGTCTCTTCATAATCTATTCCCTCCACCTGAGAGAATCCTCTGGCCACAAATATCGCTTTGTATTTCTTGAGACTTCCATCAATTGTATGTTTGATCTTATAGATCCACTTTTAAGTCACTACAGACTTCCCTTTTGGTCTCAGAACAATATCCTACACATCATTCTTCATGATGGACTGATACTCTTCTGTCATGGCATCTTGCCAAAACTAATGTCCTGCTGCTTCTCCATGACAAGAAGGTTCAATATCAATGATGTGGCTCATATTTGAAACATAGCTTGAAAATCTATGTGGTCTCTTTCTCTCTCATAATGTATCATGAGGAGATGCACGTCCCTTTGCCTCCAACAGTTTTTGTTGATCTCGTGTATGCTTCTCCCAACCTATTGCCAATGTCTCTGGGAATCATCAACTAGAGCTACAATATCAACTAGATCAAATGGATCAATAATTTTCTCCCTCTAAATTGCTGAAGGGGAGAAGGTATTGTCTCTTCCTTCTTCTCAAATAGTTTGAGTCCCTTTGAGTTAAGCGAATCCCTCTGAAATTGGAAGGATGAACATCTTCCTTTTCCTATGTTTCTAACCTGGAGACATCCCATGTCTTATCAGGTCCTCTACTATCTCTACAGTAATTTTTTGGCCTCCCGTACTAGGATAATACCCAAGATTACCTCACGTAAGGATAGCAATCAAAATGGCCTCCTGTACTAGGATAATAACCAACCAAAGAGAATTGGACTCTCATACTAGGGATCATGGTCCTTCAATAATGAAATATGAAATATGGCCTCTTGTAGGGATAACAACCAAAGTGGCCTCTTGTACTAGAATAATAACCAAGATGGCCTCCCGAAGGGATAATTGTTGATTTTTCAATAAGCTAGGTTAAGCATGAAGTTCAATCCATTTTAGCATTTAACTTAACCATAGACAATAATGTTGCAAAAACCAATATCACAAGAAGAAACACCACACACAATAACATAAGAAGTATCCTGGGAAACCCTTCTCAACAAGGGAAGAAAAACCAACCAAATCCTTTGCTATATTCTTCAAGAGAAATACCTTCACCACCAAGAAAGACCTAGCACAAGAGGGTGCTCAAACCCTAGAAGACTAGCACCCAAGAGAGGTGCGCACTTTTCCCAAGTAAATGTACTTGCTAAAATTTCCAAACTCACATGAAAGATATGTTTCCACAATGGGTATTTTACCTTTACTTATACTAACCTAAACCTGTCAACACAAGTGTCTATTGGCTCAACAAGGCCAACCTCTCTAAGTCACATTATAATTATAATTATAATTATTATATTATAATTAATATTAACCATATTAATTATCTTTTACATTTATTATTAATCACATTAAGGTGGGGCCGACCTGTACCCTTTAAAAAACAATTAATGTTACAGGCGGGTATGACTCTTGAACAATATATAGAAAAGGATATGTTACACCCACTAGTGCTCATCCACTAGGGGAACATCCATAGGGATGTCATATCTCTAGTTCACTGCATTACACGAAAGAACCAGATATTCACACGTTCACATGTGCTTGTCCACATGCACATCCACTCTACAGATCTTCTTTCTCACTGCCTCACACAGGAGAATCATCTGGAGTCTTATCGCCAACTCTGCTGCTTAGAGGAGGCTAATACACCATCTTCATTCTTGTTCACATGATGATGCACCCAACAATTTTGGATTTCACATGTTCACCTTGTGCTTAGCCATAGACACGTCTAACTCAACAGATCACCTTTCCCACTGGATAATCATCTAGAGTTCTTCTCAAGTCTCTGAACGAAGGAGTTCATATATGCATTCCTATCTCTGTCTCAGGCAGGAACCACGTACCCTTCTTAGGGGATTTCTCTCAGGTTTGTAAGATGAGAGAATGACTCACATAGCTGCAATGATCCACATCTCACAAGTTTTTAAGATGTAGAATGTCTCACATAGCTGCAATCATCAACACTCCCTCTTAGCTAGGGAGGCATTCTTTATCATGCCAAGTCTCACACGAATGTATTTTGATTTTTGTCTTGGCTAGATTTATCGACACTTCCTCTCAACTAGGGAGCCATTCTTCACGAAGTTAATTTGGTGAAGATATCTACAATCTTCTCATGTGTAGGAAGGTACTGCATGTGTACTATTTTCCTCAGCATTATATCTCTGATATAAGGATATTTCATCTCATCATGTTTCGATCCATCACGAAACACTAGGTTGTTAAGGATATTTACACACATCTCTTGGTTATCATCATAGGATCCATCTCATGGTCAAGTAAATCTGTCAAAAGCTTGTGAAGCCACATTGCTCCACACACTCGATGCTATCTACTTTGCCTCTATGGTACTCAAGGCCACATAGTTTTGTTTCCTTCTGTATTAGTAAACCATGGAAAAGTTCATGGTAGAACATCAACCAGATGTGCTCTTCTGGTACAATGTACTTTCTGCTCAATCTGAATCGTCATATCCTGCAAACTCAAGTTCACACTGGAGGCATATCTCAGTCCATATCCAACTGTGCCTCGTATATATCTCAATGTATGTTTTGTTGTTGTCTAGTGAGTCTGTCTCGGTTGACTCATGAAATGACTAGGCATTCTCACTGCATGGCATGAATCAAGTATGGTGTTAACCAGATACATTAGTGATCCAATCAGTTGTGGATCAATCTCGTCTGAATCATCGTTAATCCTTTTCTTTAAATCCATCACGATGGATTTTGCATTCTAGTCATACTGAACTCGTTTAATATTTTTTACTGTATATTTTCCTTGACTCAAGAAAATACTATCAGTCCTCTTTCATACTTCTTGTCCCAAGAAGTAGTGCATCATACTCAAATTCTTCATCTCGAATTCATAAGTCAAGGATTACTTGTATCCAACAACAAATATTTCTGAATAAGTCATCAAAATCAGACTCTCGTCACCAACACTGTAATAATATCAATTTGGATCAACAACACTCTTGATGAAATCCAAACTTCATCAAGAATCTATCTATCTGACATAATTTTCAACTCATGGATGGTAGTACAGATGGAAGTGTATCGGGTTTACTAGATCAAGTGTCTCATCATAGACAACTCCCTCTATTTGTAAGAAACCTCTAGCTATAGATTTCATTTTGTATTTCTCGACACTTCCATCAGCTACATGCTTGATCTTATAGATCCACTTTGAAGTTACCACAGACTTCCCTTATGGTCCCTAAATAATATCTTATACATCATTTTTTAAGATATATTGGTATTCTTCTATTATGGCATCTTGCCATACCTGTTTTCCTGTTTCTTCTCTAAGAAAAGGAGGCTCATCATCAATGAAGTAGCTCATGACTGAAGGATAGCTCGAAAATCTCTTTTGCTTTCTTGGGATGTGCCTTGAGGGGCTTGTATGTTTCTCTGCCTCTTGCAGAGTAATTCTAGGTAGGCCTTTTATGCCCTACTTCAATATCTCTTGAACATATCAACTAGAGCAACTGGATCAACTAGAATAATGTATGTCGCCCTCTGAATTGCTGAAGGGGGAGAAGGTATTGTCTTACTGTTAATCTCCAT
>ML778783.1:283474-354657 GCA_009831015.1 Picea engelmannii
CAACAACCAAAACATTTCCCCCAATGCGCTCAAAGATTCAGCATTGGAAAGCATTAAAGATGAAAGAAAATCACTCGAGAAAACCATAGTCGTCCAGCGTCGATCCTCATCAGTGTTGACAAAAGGAAGTTGTTCTTTCGCGAAAGGATTCACACAAGGATATCACCGATGAACGATCCCTTAGGAATCGACAAAAGGATAAGGGAGTAAGCATTAACGAAGAGATAAAGGCTTCTCTAATAACCGATCCTCGATACCTTTCGACATCGATGAGTTTTAGAAAGCTAGCCCGTAGAGAACGTGATAAGTTGATCCCCGATCATCGACCCCCGATACCTTTCGACATTGGTGATCCCAAGTTTATTTTAACACACCCATCTTGTTGAAACCTAGAATCCGATGAGATACATAACTCAAACCACCTGTCCTCATCCACCATCTGTCATTGCCAGAGTGGTCAAACATACGATCCAGTTTTTCCCTGAGTCGTTATTGGTTCCCGAGGCCCAAGTCGCACCCCAAATCGGTCTTTCCACGTCAGCACCGTACGACTAAATTAATCAGTGTCGGAAGTTCTTCTCAGGAGAATACAAACAACGAACATTCACCACATATCGTCGATCCCTGATCTGACCACTAAGAAAGAGATGCGATGGGACATTTTAGCGCTAAGATACGTTGGATTCGAAGCATTTAAAGGACTAATTAATTCCAAATGTCGTATTAGTTATTAATTCATGCATGGATCAAATCAACCATTTTAAATTGTTGATAGGGCACACCACCCTCCGCGCCTCCGCCGTCAACCTATGATGAATTGAATTGTAGGGATTCGGCGACAGATTTCGTTTGATTTTCACTCATAACTCGAGTTAATTGGTTGATGTGACACGATAGTTTCTTCCCCGTTTAAATTCTTTTCGAGCTGTTTGTAACAAGATCATCGCATGCAAAGAATTTTAGATCATCCAGAGGAGCAAGACGAGAATTTCGGAAAAAAACTTCCAAGATCCCGTGAGTATTAAACGACAGGTTTAACAAGCATCACATGTATGTACCAATTTGTGGGTTTTTATGCTTGACTTCATGCATTTTATCCAATGTTACTCTGTACACATGCCTAAACGATTGATTTCGAGTGCAGGAATGATGCCTCCAAGAAAGTCGAACACTAGGCGATCGCCGAGGGAGACAAAGCAAAAGGAACCAGGGGTGGGAGAAGGATTTTCCCCAGCAGCTGCAAAACAATTGGAATTTTTCCCAAGACCGAAACCAGTCATCAAAACATCCACCAAGAATATTTTCACTTTCCCTCTGGCCTTTGGAGACACAAAGGTGATCATAGGGACCAAGGCAGTATTCCCGTAATGGGGAGAACTTTTCAAGAAGATCAAGAGGGAAGAATTTCCCAAATATGCTCTGCACAACGATCCTGATACAAGAAAGCTCGACGATGAAGTCTTTCCCAATATCCGAAGAGCGTACCTCCACATGGTAGTGAGAAGAACTCTAGTTTTCCCTTGCATAGAAATCCTGAAGTGGCTTATTGACCACATGGACACACAAAGATGTTTGATTAATGACGACAATGGCGAGTGCGTCGTGGTTTTCCTTCTAGTGGAAGTGCAAAATTACTACAAGCTCAGAGACTCGGAGGAGCGACTTAACACCGATTTTGTTGTAAAATTCTATGAGAAACATGACACCAACAAGGTAATGGCTTCGTGGTGGAGAGAGGATAAAAAGTACACTAATCAGACCTCTGGATGGTACCCGACGACCAACCTAAGGGAGCCGTACATCTACCTAATGGCCCTCCTCTGCCAGTTGCACGGGGAGAAATATTGCTCCAGGTTTTCAGAGGCTTGGATTCCTCTTGCTTATACTGTAACTATTTTTGAAAGAGGTTTTAACTGGGGTGCCATCATCTCCAAACAACTGAGCACTTGCATACAACAAGTTCATATGCTGAAAGAAGGAGAGACTCCATCCTTATACATGGCTTCCTAATTATTGGATGCCATCTGTGACTGAAATGCCTTCGCCAGAATGAACTTGAGCTGGCACTCCTCAGATATCTTGGTCCATGTATACTTTGGCATCTTATGGGAGAACAGGTACAAGAAATCCTACTCTCTCATCTGCAATCAATTTATCGCGCGTATGTATTTTATTCTTTTCAAGAAAGAGTGTCCAAGACTGTCGGCTGTGGCCAAAAAGATGATATCAAAAGTTGGTCACTGGTATTTGGATGAGCGTGATAATCAGGGTTTTTAGAGCCATCAAAGCACCACACCTGTTACCGGTGTATGTCCCTAATCGACTAGTAGTAGGGGAAATATGCTACCAGACCATCCTGCAAGGTTACAACGCTACTCTGGTAAAAGATAAGAAGCAGACATTCATACCTTATGGATTCCATATAGGTTTTTACATGGTGAAAGACATAACTCAAGCCAAGCAGGAAGGGTTGATTCAATTGGAGTTCAGACTGGCTGTTTTCGCAAACACGACCCAAAGGGTCTAGTTTTGAAGCACGCATCTCAAGCATCGTCCTGTTGGCCATACGCCCATGACAGGTTTGAAGATGAGATCTTCCCGGAAAATTATCAGGATTGGGATGAAGTTGTGTCAAGGATGGACAATCCTAGAATGACCAAGTTCAAAGCCATGAGCCTAGATGAACAAGTGGCGACCCTTGAACAATCAACTCAAGGAGCTCTCATGGCAAGAGAAAAAAGGATAGCATATGAAGCAGCCGAAGCCCCCTTGATAGCCCCAACACAAGGCAAAGATATCCATTTGGCACAGGACACATGGGAAAGGGGACTGCCCATGTTAGAATGGGCGCAATAGGTGCTTGATCAACTACAAGATGATCCAGACCTATCAGAAATGACAGGATCCCCTGCTGATAACCCAGTGAGAAGCTAGGTGGGAACAAGCGGCTCTGAATTTATAGATATTGATGAAATTTCCAGGTTGGATGACCTTGAATTCATGACGCCACCGAATGGATTGTTGACAGGTGTGGCGACTCAGCCAAAAACAATTTGGGTATCTGTGGAAACCGACACATCAAATCCCTTGAATGAATTCATAAGGATATATGACGAGGATGAGATCCCATAGGTATCTCTTGGGAATCCCGTGCTTGTTGAAGAAGAAAAGAAACCTGAAAATACATCTTCTTCTATTGCCGAGGTTCAAACACAGGAATTCCCGCAAAAAGAAAAGGAAGTCGATAATGGCCTAGACACCAAAGTACCCGATGCATGGGAGACCCAAGCGGATGATCTGAAAGATGAATTGGGATCGGGCGAGCCGAAGGAAGGAGCTCCGCACAGGAGATCGACATTTCAACGACCGGTGAACAATTAAGTATCACGTCCATCCTTGAAACCTCTATTTTAATCGATACCAAAAAACCCTGATGAACGTAAAACAAAATCCAAGCCTTCAAAACATAACGAGTAAGTTCAAGAACCTAACCTCGAACAAGTGTACACCATCAGAGGTCTAGGAAATACACTCACATGGGGAGATCAATAGATTCCCGAACCTGTGGAAGAAGTAGCCGACATATATGCGATCACCTATGATCAGAGGAAGAAGGCTATCATCTAGAGGACCACTAAGAAGAGGAGGATCACTTTGGATCGCTCCATCCTCATCACTACAGAGGACATTCGAACTTATCCGCGTAGGGAAAGCGATCTCAAATGCTACCTTAGACATATCCAAAAGAGATGAGAAGGATTTGAATGCCGCCCTGAAAGAACTAGAACATTTGTGCCACTTAGCTAAGTACTATCAAGACACCACACAGGCTGCAATGTACTTAAGGAGCGAATTCCAAGAGGCCTATAGCAAGTTCACCAACGAGCGACAGTTATTCACCTAAGGAATCATCGAGTTTCAGGAGGACACCCTCATGGCACTCACAACGTGAAATGATATGGAGCGGTGGTATGAGAAGGCGCAATAAGACGTAGAGAGAATCGATTACATTGGTGCAGTCCAACAGGGTCAAGATAAAGAAGAACATGACATTCGGGTGTTGAGTGAAAGAAGTCTTGATCGCATAAAACGATCAATCGAGTATTGGGCAAAGATGTCTCGAGAACCACACCAAGAGATTCAAGGGAAATGGGCCAAGTGCGAGAGACACTGGATGAAAATCAATCGGGTGATGAAAGATATCAGACTGCCCGAGTTTGGTGGGCCTGATGACTTTACCGACTTGCGCAACATAGTCGAAGTGCACGCCAAGCAAGATTATTCATAGGCCGAAAGACTAGCAAAGGTGACCGACACAATGCCAGGACAGGTGCAACAATTTATGGAACACCCAATCAGAGCTCGGGCTATGCTACATCAGTTAAGTACTAGTCTGGTGAAGTATCGGGCTCATGCGGTGGAAATCAGAGAAATTTACGCAGCCCCGATGGAACAACACAGGTTTCCATACGCTAACACCTACGATGAGTTGTTCATTGGTTTGTCGGAGTATGAGAAAAGTCACCCTTTCAAAGTAATATCTTGAGATGACTGTTGGAAAAATGTTAGGAGAGAATGCCATGTGGCAAATTCTGTTTTGTTTAACTGCACTTTATCCGTTATTTTTAGTTAATTTTATGTTATAAATAAGAGCATCGACCGATTAGTTAGGGGTCAATGGTTGTTGCAAGAAACTCTCTTTTCTGGTTTGTTAAGAATTATTTTGAAGTTGCCTCTAATTGAGAATTTCTTCTGGACTAGAGGCAATTTATATTTTCATCAAATGCATGTGTGATTGGGCATAGAGAAGAACTATTTCCTATCTTGTCTCATGAATGGATGTTGTAACAAGTAAGAGCTATTAAATCTATTGTTAATTTATCTGATGCAATGCTTTACAATTATTTTCTTTAATGATGAAGATGAATCATTGTGTTATTATGTGATGGATGATTAGAGTAGGTGAATTAATTTGCTTTCCATTATCTTATCGCATATGTGTTTTCTTTTTGATAATTAGTATCTCAGACAATAATTGGATGCTCACATGGTTAACGTATTAGTACTAGGCATGTGGTATAAAATTGTCGTCTGCATGCTTGAGTAGTGGGTTATCCCAAGCTCAGCCTCTTCTCCAGTAGTTAAACTTAATCATGTTTGTTGCCAAGTTGGTTTATACTATCTTACATCTTATATCGGTCCCACCTAAGAGAAAATACAAAAAGAGAAAGTCCGAACTGAAGGAGACGCCTTCACAAGAAAACGTAAAGCCCATCGATTAAATTCGTCAGATCGCAAGATCTCGAGAACCATTCCACTATTAAATGTTGCAGAGTCTAATCGGGCCTTGGTGGCAGGTTTTGTTCTTGCTGTTGAACTAAAGGGATTTAGGACCCATCAACAGAATTGGAGCTAGAAGGAGGGCCTGCATAATGAATGACTGAATACCTATTTCATATAATATTTCAGACAACCTACAGATTCAAAACAGTCCACATGCATGGCTAGTCATTCCCAAGACATCCCACACACGCTGAGTACTCGTGAAATGAGTAATTTGCCCTAGCCCGAGGAAGAAAACTTGTTCCTCGACATACCTTATGCTCTCCCTCACGAGGAATTAAATCAATTCAAAAGAATCACAAGAGCATACATCTGACATATCGGTGTGTTGTCTTTAGCTCCAATACTACCTCGAAGACAAAAAATAAGTAGACCAGTGGTCAATACTCCCGATGAGGTTTTTGTGCACACAGTAGAAGACCTAATAGATTTCATAATCATCGAAATTGAACATCCTCTTAATCTGATCCCTAAAATGCCAACTGACAACGTCTCTGAACCAGACGATTTTTCAGAAGAAGAGGAGTTTAACTCAAAATCTGAATATATGGAAGACAACAATGACCATAATGAAGAAAGGGGAAACCCACCACAGAATAATCAACCCTGGTTGGCCAGAGATTCTTTGGCTCTCTCGAGACCATTCCATAGCCTTCGTCGACATCTAAAGAAGTTACTTCCTAAGTTTTATCCTGAGACCTCAGGATTTCCTAAAGATCATATCAAGAAATTTATACTAGCGATCCCACTTATGAATGTCGAACATGAAGACGTAGTTTGCAGGCTGTTCCCCTACATGTTTGAGAACTCAGCCTCCACATGGTATTTTAACCTACCCGTAGGATCCATAACTAGTTGGACAAAGTTTCAAAAGGATTTTTTAGATAAATTTGTCTAAGAAATCATTAGAGGAGCTTTGATGGCTGAATTGTTCGCAACCACCATGAGTTAAAAAGAGAAGGTTAAAGATTTCAATCAAAGATTCACAACTATTTTGAACAAATTCCAACCTGAAGCTAAACCAACTTAGGAGTTGCAAATCGAAGTATATGCTAATGCACTCCCAGCTTCTATTTCCATGTTTGTGAAGAGGGCTGCCAAATGAACCTTAGCTGAGAATTTTGAAGAAGCCAAAATGATAGAATTCCAGATGAAAGGGTGTAAAGAAGGCCATGTCTCTTTAGTTAAGAAAGAAGTTCAACCTCCTCCTATGAAATGACTCCTTTTGAATAGACCACCAGGGAAACAAGCAGAATAGACTCCCAACAAGGGTAATGGAGACATAAAAGATCTACAACACATGGTTAAGAAATTATCAAATGAGATCATAAACATGAAGAGAAATGCAGGGGAAGGAAACCAAGGTCAAAGGCCCTATAAGCCTTTCTTTAAAATAAACCCATCGTTCAAAGCAATTGAACCTCCCCAACTAACCTAAATATCAATTTAGGAAATGTAGCATATGATTCTTTCTGTATTTATCACCAACAAAATCAATCCGAAAGAGACTGCCCTCAATGGGTGCATGCCATGAATTTAATGGCCTATCGGTTCCTAGATGAAGTATCCCTGACTGAACAACCAAGAGGTTCAATTATGAATGTTGTTGATCAAGAAGAGATTGATCCACCAGAAGATACAACCATGCTGATATGGGATCCTGACCTAATCATGCCTTCCGGCAACTTATTTGAGTCTCAAGAAACACCCGTAGAGGTCTCAGTTGTGCAAACGTGCAGTAAGGGTCCACCTGTCTCAAAAGATCCTACTACTACCCAAACATCGGGAGGAAGTTCAGATCCCGATCACCTGAAAGCACCTTTTTCTCCCCATAAGAACCCTATAAGTATCCATACTCGAGAATCGCCCAAACTGGAGTACACCGTAGTTGAAGATTTGAAGAATTTGAAGGCTAATATATCAGTTATGGACGTATGTAGAATCCATCAACAAAAAGACTTCCTGCTAAAAGCTTTGAAATCAGTAGAAAACCCTATGACAAGCAATAAAAATCAAAGAAATCTAATGGATCTAGTAAATAAACCAACTGTGAATACCTGCTCGAAAGATAATAAGGGAAAACCCTTTGTCCCACCGTTCCTTTTAACGTTTGAAGTTTTCAACAAGAACCTCCACAATTGTTTGGTCGATTCAGGAGCATCTTCCAACATTATGCCACTGTCTATTTGCAGGAAATTAAATGTCGTTTCTCTCAAAAGCGATAAACATGTAATACAACTAGACAGAACCCAGGTGAAGGTCATGGGAGAACTTAAATATGTAATGATCAGAATAGCCACGCATCCTAATTTTGTGCAAGTGATTGACATCATTGTAGTAGATATCCTAGAAGCTTATGGATTTTTATTAAGCTGAGATTGATCTGAGAAGTTAAACAGATACTTTAGCATAGACTGGGCACACCTTTGGCTACCGTTGAAGGGATAGAAGAATATGATCAGAATTAATAGGGAAAGGTATCTGAAACATACTGTCACTGACCTAGAAACCTTGAACGAACCCTCATCGATAAATTTCCCTATGTTAGCAATTATTCCTATGATTCCTACTTCGGAAACTTCTCTCCTCTCTCGTTTGATGTCCCTCTTACTCAAAATTTTGAAATGATTTTTCAAGAGAAATCGTCGATACCGACAGAGGAAACCCTCTTCTATCAAGAACTTGTGTTAGAAATCATTGGACAAAAGATAGGAGATAAAGAAAGTAATAAGAAAGAAGAAACATACGATTTTCGTTCACAAATTTTGACCATATACTTTGATGGATCTAAGTCACAGGAAGGATTTGGGGCAAGGTGCATCCTCATTGATCCAAAAGGTAAACGTCATTTCTTATCCTGTAGACTTGAGTTCGAGTGAACAAACAACACTGTCGAGTATGAATATCTAGTACAAGGGTTAAATAAATCCATAGACTTAAATGTCAAAGAATTGAAGGTTTTCGGAGACTCGGAGATTATCGTTAAAAAAATAAGGAATACTATACATTGCAATTCCCTGCACCTAAAGAATTATCAATAGGAAGTGCATAGGTTAATAGAGCATTTTGAAGCTTTCAATATTACAACGATCCCTAGAATAAAGAATATCCTTGCTAATTCCCTAGCCACAACTACTTAAAGGTTGTTACCTTTAGAATATTATGAAGCCTCTCGGTTCATTGTGGAGCTACTCTTCAAACCATCGGTGCCTAACAACATTTCTAATTGGAAAGTCTTTGAAGGGGATGAACAGATCATAAAATTTCTAACTAACCAAGATAATTTTAAGGAATCAACCATTGATGATGAAGTATTCCAGGAACAATCAATGAAAACTGATTCTCGGACAGGTCAACCAATTGACAAATCGAAGTCTCACACAATCCTGAAGGGGATAGCTAATTTAGAAAACATTTTTGACCTAAAATAATGATTTAAGGGGCCCAAAATTGTGAAGACCGGTAGTTCCTGTCCCATGCATGAAACTGTAAATCTCGGAACCCCGGAAAACCCAAAAAATATAAATCTTTGCAAGACTCTATATAAAGAGGAAAGGAAAGTTTATCTCAAACTCTTCAGACAATATCAATATGTCTTTACTTGGTCCTACCGAGATCTGAAAACTTACGATACCTGTATCATTCAACACACTATACCATTAAAACCTAAAGTAAAAATCTTCCAACAGAAGCTTCAGAAGTATCATCCTTCCCTGGAACCTCTCATGTGTCAGGAGTTGAAGAAACTTTTAGATGCCAAAATTATCTTCCAGGTAAGACATTCCACATGGGTAGAAAATTTGGTTCTGGTGAGGAAAAAGTCCGGAAAAATCTGCTTATGCGTAGATTTTAGGAACCTCAACAGAGCTTTAGAAAAGGACAACTACCCTGTACCACCGATGGAGAAACTCTTGCATACCGTGTCCGGTTCTCATATTTTCTCTCTACTGGATGGTTTCTCGGGTTACAACCAAGTTCTAGTTTTAGAGGAAGACCGTTTGAAAACTACCTTCTAAACCAAGTGGGGAACTTTCGCTTATAAGCGTATGCCCTTTGGGTTAATCAACGCAGGGGCAAACTTCCAAAGGGAAATGGATGCATCTTTTTGAGGAATTATCAACAAATGTGTGGTAGTGTATCTGGATGATGTAACTGTGTATTCAAAGAACAGAGAGGAAGACATCCAACACTTAACCCAGATTTTCGAAAGGTGTAGAAAATACAGTATATCTTTAAACCCTAAGAAAACTATCTTTGGTGTGGAGGAAGGAAAGATATTAGGTCATATTATATCCCAATATGGAATTCGCATAGACCCTGAGCGAGTCAAAGCTATAACTCAAATCCTGTTACCTCACAACAAAAAGACAATGCAATCCTTCTTCGGGAAAATCAATTTTGTAAGAAAATTCATGCTTGATTTCACTGAGACTGTCAAACCACTACAAAAAATGATCCACAAAGATGTTAATTTTAAATGGGACGATGAACGAAAGGAGTCTTTCGGCAATATCAAAACTTCTATATCCCAAGCCCCCGTGTTATTAAGTCCTGATTTTAATAGAGATTTCTTCCTCTATACTTTCACCTCTGACCAATCGTTAGATGCAGTATTGAATCAGAAGGATGATTACAACAACGAGTCTTTGATGTCGTTCATGAGCACTAACCTCCAAGGAGTCGAGCTTAATTATCCTGCTATTGGTAAAGAAGCCTATGCGGTATATAAAGCAGTAAAACACTTCAGACCTTACATCCTCAAGAACCATACCAAAGTAATCGTACCTCATTCTGCAGTCCAATCCTTGTTCACTCATCAAGAGATGAGGGAAAGAAGAGGGAACTGGATGGCAGTAGTCCAATAATTTGATCTAGATATAAAACCTGCCAAACTAGTTAAAGGGCAAGGGTTATGCAAACTTGCGGCTGAAGCCCAGGACCAAGTAAATGAAGACTCTGGATGGGATAATGAAATGGCATTATGGTGTGGTGAAGCTTCATACATTTCCCCAGGGCCAGAGTCTTGGTATGAGAATTTGACTTATCTCTTTCACCATGGGACTTACCCAGAAAATCTCAATACTAGGGAAAGGAGAGATCTCAGGTTAAAATACGCACAATATCACCTCATAAATTCGGTACTCTTCCAGGTTAATTATGACGGGGTACTCTTAATATGTCTCGAACGTGAAGATGCAGACAAAGTTCTGAAGGAACTCCATGATGGCCCTGCCGAAAGACATTTTGCAGGAAACACCACCACCGATAAGATACTGAGAGCTGGTTATTATTGGCCCACTTTCTTTAAGGATGCTCACACTTATGCTAGAAACTGTAAGACTTGTCAAATAAGTGCTAGGAGAGAGAAGAGAGCAACAATTCCACTCCAAACCATGACTTTTTCTAGGCCTTTTGAGCAACGGGGGTTAGATATCATAAAAGAAATTACACCAAGTTCTTCAAAACAACATAAGTATATACTTACGACCACCGATTATTTCACGAAATGGGCAGAGGCCATCCCTTTGACCCATGTAAACGAGAAGGTGGTAATCCAATTCATAGAACAATAGATGATCACAAGGTTTGGTGTCCCTTCTATCCTAGTTTTCGATAATGAAGCTTACTTCTCTTCCACCTTGTTGACAGAGTTTTCTCTAGACAAAGGAATAGTAATTAGGTACTCTGCAAATTATTACCCATAGGGAAATGGAGTGGCAGAATCAACTAATAAGAACCTAGTGAGAATATTGAAGAAAACGGTTGCGGACAATCAGAGAAATTGGCATAATTTACTCCACAACGCCTTATGGGCAGATAGAGTCACACCTAAGGAAGTTGTAGGAAATTCCCCATACTTTCTAGTGTATGGACAAGAATCCATTCTCTTGAATAGGATTTATCTTCCATCTCTTCAACTAGCCCAAGATTCCAGAGGACAACCTTCATCAGTCATACAAAAAAGAATTGACACTATGCTCATGCTAGAATAAGAAAGGGAAAAAGCTAAGTCAAAATTCATAGCCCACCAACATATAGTGAAAATATGGTTTGATAAACATAAGGCTAAAGAGAATAATTTTGAAGTAGGAGACCTAGTCCTAAAATGGGACAGAGAAAATGAGCCTAAAGGAAAACATTCTAAGTTTTAGAATCTATGGCTCGTACTTTTCCAGGTGTCTGAGAAGATTGGGGTAGGCACTTATCAGTTACAAAATCTGAGGGGAGAACCTGATGCCCTCCTAGTAAATGGACAAGCCCTAAGACAATATTTCCATTATCAATTTTTTTTTATATATATATATATATATATTTCTTTTTTGTTGAGTTTCATTTTATGTTTCATGTGAGTGTTTCATAAGTTTGTTTCAACTAGCTCAATTTTGATTTTGCCTTTGTTTTCTTTTGCTGTTTTGATTTCCGTACTTTTGAAGGTTGTGTTTAGCAAGACAATGGTTGACCTCAAATCATGCGACATAGAGAGCTCAGTTCCTAATTCATCACTCACAATCAAAGAAGCACCGAGGAACCTGCTGTTGTTTTGAGGGTCTCTCTATCTAACCTGCATAGATGAACAACTTTGGAGAAATGCATAAGCATCCACCCGGTGGTCTGGTGAAACCTTAAGGGAAAGTTGGTAATATGGAAAAGGACTACATGCACCTCAAAGACATAGATAGTAAGTTTCACCTTATACATCTCATCTTGCAAAAAACAGACGTCATCCTCTCACACTCGCTCAAGGAATTTTTCCGAAATAAAAGTTAACTATACCAAAATAAGTGAACAATGGGAGAGGGTATGTAGATATATCCATCGGGGCTATGGACGCTTGTTGGCAGTGGATCAAGGTCTGTGATGTTAGGGTGACTCTGTCAGGGCTATGGACGTTCGCTGGCAGTAGAGCAACACCATAGCAAGTGAGTAAAAGTAACTAAAGGCTCCATGCCAGTGAATGCTTTAGTAGATTTTTGTCAAAGAGGGCATGAGTCAGGGTTACAAGAAACGAAAGAGGAATAAAGGTTAAGAACCCCACAGGCAGACCTGAAAGCATCAACCAGAGAATTTCAAATGCAAGGGTAAAAGAGGCTCCGATTTAAAACCAGTTAAGTTCTCCACCAACTTTTGTATCAGCCGAGCCTGAAGGAGGAACAAAGGTTCTTCTTTCGCCCAGTAAATCTCCATTTGTTGAGAACTCAACACACCCTAAAAAATGTCTATGTCAAATTTATTTTTTTGGGTACCACTTGATATTTTGCTCTGTCTAAATTCGACTTCGTTATTGGTTCTCGAGGCCCAAGTCGCACCCCAAATCAGTCTTTCCACGTCAACACCGTACGATGAAATTAATTGGCGTCAGAATTTATTCTTAGGAGAATACCAACGAAGAAAATTCACCATGTATCGCCGATCCTTGATCTGCCCACTAAGAAAGTGACATGATGGGACATTTTAGTGCTAAGATACGTTGGATACGAAGCATTTAAAGGACTAATTAATTCCAAATCTCGCATTAGTTATTAATTCTTGCATGGATCAAATCAGCCATTTGAAATTGTTGATAGGGAACACCACCCTCCGCCGTCAACCTATGATGAATTCAATTGCAAAGATTCAACGACATATTTCGTTTTATTTTCACTCATAACCTAAGTTAATTGGTTCATGTGACATGATAGGTTCTTCCTCGTTTAAATTATTTTCGAGTTGTTTGTAACAAGATCATTGCACACAAAGAAGTTCAGATCACCCAGAGGAGAGAGACGAGCAATTCAGAAAAAAAATCTTCCAAGATCCTGTGAGTATTAAACAACAGGTTTAACAAGCGTCACAAGTTTGTACCGGTCTATGGGTTTTTATGCTTGACTTCATGCATTTTATCTGATGTTACTCTATACACACACCTAAAGGATTGATTTTGAGTGCAAGAATGATGCCTCCAAGAAATCCAAACACTACGCAATCGCCGAGGGAGCCAAAGAAAAAGGAACCAGGGGTGGGAGAAGGCTCTTCCCCAATGGCCACAAAATAGTTGGAATTTTCCCCAAGACCGAAACCAATCATCAGAACATCCACCAAGAATATTTTCACTCAACCTCCCGCCTTTGGAGACACAGAGGCAAGCATAGGGACCAAGGCAGTACTCCCGCAATGAGGATAACTTTTCAAGAAGATCAAGCGGGAATAATTTCTCGAATATGCTCTGCACAACGACCTTGATATGAGAAATCTCGACGATGAAGTATTTCCCAATATCCGAAGAGCGTACCTCCACATGGTAGCGAGCAAGACTTCAATTTTCCCCTGCATATAACTCCTGAAGTGGCTTATCGACCACACCGACACACAAATATGTTTGATTAATGACGACAATGGCGAGTGCGTCAGGGTTTTCCTTCCGGTGGAAGTGAAAAATTACTACAAGCTCAGAGACCCAGAGGAGCGGCTTAACACCAATTTTATAAACTTCTATGAGAAACATGACACCAACTGGGTAATGGCTTTGTGGTGGAGAGAGGATAAAAAGTACAGCAATCGGACCTCCGGATGGTACCCGATGGCCAACCTAAGGGAGCCGTACATCTACCTAATGACCCTCCTCTACTGGTTGCATGGGGAGAAAGATTGCTCCAGGTTTTCAGAGGCTTGGATGACTCTTTCTTATACTGTATCTATTTATGGAAGAGGTTTTAATTGGGGTTCCATCATCTCCAAATAGCTGAGCACTTGCATACAAAAAGCTCAGATGCTGAAAGAAGGAGAGACTCCGTCCTTCTACATGGATTCCTATTTATCGGACATCATCTATGCCTGAAATGTCTTTGCCAGAATGAATTTGAGCTGGCACTCCTCAGAACTCCCGGTCCATGTATACTTCGACATATTGTGGGAGAACAGGTACAAGAAATCCTACTCTCTCATCTGCGATCAATTTATCGCGCGTATTCAGTTTATGCTTTTCAAGAATGAGTGTCCAAGACTGTCGGATGCGGCCAAAAAGATGATATCAAAAGTTGGTCACTGGTATCTAGATGAGCATGATACCTACATCAGGGTTTTCAGAGCCATCGAAGCACCACACCTATTACCGGTGTATGTCCCTGATCGAATAGTAGAAGGGGAAATCTGCTACCAGACCATCTTGCAAGGTTACAACGCTACTCTGGTAAAAGATAATAAGTAGGCATTCATGCCTTATGGATTCCATATAGGTTTCTACATGGTAAAATACATAGCTCAAGCCAAGAAGGAAGGGTTGAGTCAATTGGAGTTTTGATTTCAGACTGTCTGTTTTCGCAAACACGACCCAAAGGGTCTATTTTTGAAGCATGCATCTCAAGTATCGTCCTGCTAGCCATACACCCATGACATGTTCGAAGATGAGATCTTCACAGAAAACACTCAGGATTGGGATGAAGTTGTGTCAAGGATGGTCAATCCTAGAATGATCAGGTTCAAATCCATAAGCCTAGATGAACAAGCGATGAACCTCGAACAATCGGCTCAAGGAGCTCTTAGGGCAAGAGAAGAAAGGATAGCATCCGAAGCAGCTGAAGCCCCTTTGATAGCCCCAACGCAAGGCAGAGATATCCATTTGGCACAGGATGCACATGAAAGGGGACTTCTCATGTTAGAACGGGTGCAATGGGTGCTTGATCAGCTACAAGATGACCCAAACCTATCATAAACGATAGGATCCCCTACCGATAACCCAGAGAGAAGATAGGTGGGAACAAGCGGCCCCGAATTTATAGATATTGATGAAATTTTTGGGTCGGATGACTTAGAATTCACGACGCCACTGGATGGATCATCGGAAGGTGTGGAAACTAAGCTAGAAACAGTCTGGGTATCAGTGGAAACTAGAACATCAAATCCCTTGAGTGAATTCATAAGGATATATGACGAGGATGAGAGCCCAGAGGTATCTCTTGGGACTCCCGTGCATGTTGAAGAAGAAAAGAAACCTGAAAATACATCTTCTTCTATTCTCGAGGTTCAAACCCATGAAGTAACGTAGAAAGAAAAGGAAGTTGATAGTGTCCTAGACACCAAAGTACCTGATGTGCGGGAGACCCAAGCGGACGGTCCAAAATATGAATCGGGATCGAGCGAGCCGGAGGAAGGAGATCCGCAGTAGGAGATCGACATTTCGACGACCGATGAACAAGTAAGTATCGATTCCATCCCTGATACCTCTATTTTAATCGGTGCCCAAAATCCCGATGAACGAAAAACATAAGCCTGGCCTTCAGAACATAATGAGCAAGTTAAAGAACCTAACCTCGAACAAGTGTACACCATCGGAGGTCTAGGAAATACATTCACATTGGGAGATGAAAAGATTCCCAAACCTGTGGATGAAGTAGCTGACATATATGCGATCGCCTATGATTGGAGGAGGAAGGATATCATCCATAGGAACACTAAGAAGAGGAGGATCACTTTTGATCACTCCATCCTCATCACTACAAAGGAAATTTGATAAACACAGAAAATGCCAGGACATCTGAACTTATTTGCATAGGGAAAGCGATCTCAGATGCTACCTTAGATAGAGCTAAAAGAGATGAGAAGGATCTGGACGCCACCCTGAAATAACTAGAAAATTTGCGCCACTTAGCTAGGTACTATCAAGACACCACACAAGACGCAGTGTACTTAAGGAGCGAATTCCAGGAGGCGTATAGCAAGTTCACCAACGAGCGACACTTATTCACCTCAAGAATAGCTGAGTTTCAGGAGGACACCCTCATGGCACTCGCAATGTGCAAGGATATGGAGTGGTGGTATGAGAAGGCACAACAAGCCATAGAGAGAATCGATTACATTGGTGCAGTCCAACATGGCCGAGATAAAGAAGAACACAACATTCGGGTGTTGAGCGAAAGCAGTCTTGATCGAATAAAAATATTAGCTGAGTATTGGGCAAAGATGTCTCAGGAACCACACCAAGAGATTCAAGGGAAATGGGCCAAGTGCGAGAGACACTGGATGAAGATCAATCGGGTGATGAAAGATATCAAACTGCCCAAGTTTGGCGGGTTCGATGACTTTACCGACTTGCGTGACATAGTCGAATCACATGCCAAGAAAGATTATTCATGGGCCGAAAGACTAGCAAAGGTGACTGACACAACGCTAGGACAGGTGAAACAATTTATGGAACATCCGATCAGAGCTTGGGCTATGCTACAATAGTTAAGTACTAGTCTGGTGAAGT
Source organism: Picea engelmannii (assembly GCA_009831015.1). Classification (NCBI taxonomy): domain Eukaryota; kingdom Viridiplantae; phylum Streptophyta; class Pinopsida; order Pinales; family Pinaceae; genus Picea; species Picea engelmannii. The sequence goes on from ML778783.1 coordinate 300,042, forward strand.
ATCAGGCGCATGCGGTGGAAATCAGAGAAATTTACGCAGCCCCGATGGAACAACACAATTTTCCATACGCTAACACCTGCGAGGAGTTGTTCATTAGTTGGTCGGAGTATGAGAAAAGTCACCCTTTCAAAGTAATATCTTGAGATGACTATTGGAAAACTGTTTGGAGAGAACACCACGTGGCGAATTCTGTTTTGTTTAACTGCACTTTAGCTGTTATTTTTAGTTAATTTTATGTTATAAATAAGAGCATCGACTGATTAGTTAGGGGTCGATGGTTGTTGCAAGAAACTCTCTTTTCTGGTTTGTTAAGAATTATTTTGAAGCTGCCTTTAATTGAGAAGTCCGTCTGGACCAGAGAAAATTTATATTTTCATCAAATGCATGCGTGATTGGGCATAGAGAAGAACTATTTCATATCTTGTCTCATGAATGGATGTTGCAGCAAGTAAGAGCTATTAAATCTATTATTAAGTTATCTGATGGAATGCTTTACAGTTCTTTTCTTTAATGATGAAGATGAATCGTTGTGTTATTATGTGATGGATGATTAGAGTAGGTGAATTAATTTGCTTTCCATTATCTTATCGCATATGTGTTTTCTTTATGATAATTAGTATCTCAGACAGTAATTGGATGCTCACATGGTTAACGTATTAGTACTAGGCCTGTGGTATAAAATTGTCATTTGCATGCTTGAGTAGCAGGTTATCCCAAGCTCAACCTCTTCTCCACTAGTTAAATTTAAACCTTTTTATTGCCAAGTTGGTTTTCACCGGCTTACATCTTATATCGGTCCCACCTAAGAGAAAATACAAAAAGAGAAAGTCTGAACTAAAAGAGACACCTTCGCAAGAAAACGTAAAGCCCATCGATTAAATTGGCCGAATCTCAAGATCTGGAGAACCATTCCACTATTAAACGCTGTAGAATCTAATTTGGCCTCAGTTGCAGGTTTGGTTCCTGCACTTGAACTAAAGGGATTTAGGACCCATCAACATGTTGCTGGGAATTTGGATAATTCCATGCCAGTAGGTTTAGGAGATACATTATAATTATGTTGGCATATAACATTAATATATAAAATATCCCCAATCTTTAACTTTATTTATAAATGATTTTGTTTGAAATTTCAAGGAGGTCTCGAGATAAAATCCCATTGAGTCTCTTGGGGTTACTAGCAGGTATTTTAGTTAGTGATTACTACCATCCTCCATTTAGAAAATTGAGGAATTTTTTTTTTTTTTGGGGGGGGGGGAATTCATGGGGGTTTAGAAAGGTACTGTTATCCCCATTTTGTGGATAACTAGGGATATGATGTCTTAGGGCCCTCAAGTTGTAGATATGGAGTGTCGAGAGTCTACATGACCAACAATCCCCTTTTTCATAGATGGAAAACCCACTCACCACCACAGATGGTCACTGGTTTACACATGGCATCCACTACACCAATTGGATTTCGGAAGGTATGGTCCTTGCTCCATGAGGTACAAGTTAGTATTATGGTGAGCATCATTTCAATATTCACGCCATTTGATTATGTTGTATCTTAGATTTCTCTATATTTCATGATATGTGCTTGGAAATTATGCCTTTTTCCTTGCTTCACCTTCGTGGTTGACATTGTGCCCTAGTAAGTGGTTTTCCTTGGGGATGGGTTTGCTACTGGGAAATCCCTTGATGAGCCATCGTACCATTCCCGACCATACTTACCACTTTACATCATTATTCCCCTCCATTTCCTTATCTCTTGGGATCTTAGGGTGTATTGACCCAAGAAGGGGTTGTCCCTCATTCTATGGGAAGAAGAGGCTAAATGCCCATAGGGGTTGATGTTGGGTAAAAGATAAAAGAATATATAAACCTTCTAGATGCTTCGGCCATGGATCACCCAAGAAAGCAATGAAATGCTTATGTTTGAATAAAGGGGATCCACAATATAATAAAGAAATGCTTGAAAGGTTAGTTAAAGGATAGGAGGTCTCATCATGAGATGACCTATCATGTCCATGGATATATAGTGGTATGACATTGTCATCATCTGGTCACCAAACTAGGGCAATGGCTCTTAGTTGCATGGCTAAGAGAAAGGGGGTCTCATCACAAGCCAACCTTCTCATTTTCATTAGGTTTTTGTGGGTGACATTGCCATCACCTGGTCACCACGCTAGGGCAGTGACCTTCGATCTCTCCTTATGCTATTATGAAAGAAAATATAAATAAATAAAGATAAAAGGAAATTGATGGGCTTGGAAAAAGTGTATTGCGGAAGAAGGTACCACACACCCTCTACAAAGGCACCCATGAATGAGACACTACAACCCCTTGTATGTCATCAACCCTATGCCCATTGATTCTTGACCCCATCCACCTCATACACTTTACATGGCTTAGAGAGGGACCTCTTGGAATCTCTCCTTGAACTAGGGCAAGATCTACACAATAGGACACCTCGTCAACCCTCCCATATTTAAGCTTGACAAGTCGCATAATGTCTTTGAGATGTTAATTGTTTGATATGGTGATCTTTGATGCACATGCTTGGATGGATTATTTATTGATTGGATTAACTTATCATAATGTTATGAATTGAGATCCTTGGAGGGAGTGTTCATTTGTCTTTGCAGGACCTAGTTGGTGGACAATTTTGGGAGAACAAGCCTAGCTTGGGCTTCCATGGGGCTACAATCCCATAGGTTGGATGTCAAGGGATCTCATGCTAGATGACTTGGACAACCTAGCCCACCCCTTTCTTGCCAAATGATTTTCCTAGGAGGGGAAAAACGTCCCACTTTTGAGCTTGATGTCATGACCTTGGGGGTTAGGGCATGGTGGTGAGGTGCCACTCTTTGACACATGGAAGTTTTGAGGAGAATAATATCTTCACCATGATATGAGTTACTATATGCTTGACACATGGCCTTTGGAGGCCCATCCATGCTTATCCAACACCAATGACTTCCTCAAAGTGGCAAAACATCCCCTAAATGGGTGACGTCCTCGTAAATTAGGGTTTAATTTGGGAAAAAAGTGAAAATTTAAAAGAATTGTTTAATATTACTTTGTTAAGGGGGAAATATTAGGGTTGTTGACCCCTAATCTTGTGGTTTACTCCTTATTTTGTGGACAAACTATATTAGCTACTTTTAGTATAAATAGAGATCGTAAGATCTCATTTTAAATCATAACTCTCCCTCTTGTGAGAGACTTGGTCTGAAATTTTCAGCCCTCTTGGCTCTTTTAGCTCTTGTGCACTTTTTTATGGCTATGTTATGAATGGTTGATGGAGGAAGGCCTAGCACTAGCTTTGGATGATGCTTTCTAGCTCCTGTGGTGGATTGTCTTAACATTTCTCTTGATCTTGGTATGGTTTTTACTCTCTTACTATCATTTTATTCAAGTCAAGTATTGTTATGCTAGGAGCTAGGCGGGAAGTATAAGGGAATACACCCCCACCATAGTATTCACCATTTTGTTGCTTCATCTCATTAATAACAAGGGTTTGTTAAGAGAAGTATAAGGGCATACACCCTCTTAGCTTAAACCCTAGATTAGAGAAAATTTCCTTGGGGAGTAAAATGGATTACAACCTCAAGGAGGTTTTTCTAAGCTCTTTGTGTCTCCATTAACCCAATAATAAAGGCACTAGTCATTGATTTGTTGCATTGGAGAAATAAAATATTGCATTGGGAAACGTGATTTTTGGTCATTTTTACTTATTGCAAAGTGGATTGTTTTCCTTGTGCCTTGGGCACCTCAAATCCACTAGGGCATCCCCATCTAGGGGCTACTTATTTATTCTGTTACAAAATTGCATCTTCAGCCATTAGGGTTGTAGAGACCCTAACTTACTTTCTTGAATAACTCTTTTATCAACCATTGGATTTTGCTCAAAGTTTGTACACTTGTTCTCCTTGGTCTAGCATACGTTTTGGAAAAGTTTGAGGAGATTTCAGTGGCTGATTTTATTTCTGTAATACATTGAATGTTACAGCCGTAAGGCTGATATAATTTTCTGCAGATAAGTGTTTACAACAACCTTATCTTTTGTGCTAGAATATTGGCTTTTTATCTTGAGTTTAGCTAGTCTTTCTATTGCAATTTCTACTTGATCTCTAGCACTTATTGAGAAGCTTATAGTACCATTTATTTTCTGATATATACTGTTATCTACTTCTGAAAATTAGGGACATCAAGATTAACTTGCTGATCCAACTAATATCTATCATTGCAAAGTGTGTTTTCTTGTTTCTCGGGCAGGTACAATCATTTGGAGAAGTACTATACATGTGGGGAAACCATTTCTTAAATTACAAGGCATCTATCCCTACCTTTCTTTCCATTTATAATTGACCTATAGGGGATTCATTTCCACTTCCCTCCATCTCCATATCAATCCCCCTAGGGTCATCAGGATCACCTCCCTAGAGTGACCTAGTCACCCTTGAAGTGTGGGACCTACATTGAGGTGACATTGGGTGTAGGATTCCCAAGTTGTAGCACTTGTTCTGTGGTTGGGTCAGGATTTTCCCAACCTACAATTTGCTCTATAACATTTTGGTGTCGTTGTCAGGGAGGATTTTGAATCTTCCTTGCACCCTAAAAGACACTTTGGAAAGCTATCCCAAATCCTTTCACTTATATTTCCTGGTGACTCCACCCAAGGGGCATTTCCTTTCCACCTTATCGACAAAAAATTTCCTAAAAATATCGTTTGTCTGCTCCACCATTCCACCAAAGAAATGTGCAACCAACAAAACCCCTAGGGGTTGTAAAGCACCATCCAAAGGGCCCAGTCCCCCGTCCCTCATAATTTCTCCTCTACCTCTCCTAGCCCTCCATCCTCACTTTCTATTTTCACACCTCCGCCTTCACCCATACCCTCCTCACCAAGTGTTACTTGGAGTCTGCAAAACAAATAGGCACACAAACCTTTGGACATAACAAGGATCCTTGGATCCCCTCATAAGATCCAAAAAGACTTCAAAAAATGGCTACCCATTTTTACAGGGGAAGACCTTATTGAACCAGAAGATCACTTGTATATTTTCCTACATAGTGTAGAATCTTGTGACCAACATGATGATATCCTGATGAAACTTTTCTCTTACACTTTTGTTGGAAGGGACAAGGTTTGGTTTGACAACATTCCCCTAGGGACAATCACTAATTGGAACTTCTTTCATGAAACTTTCACCAAAATATTCGAGAAAAAGAGAGATTACCAATCCTTGTGTAGTCATCTCCACATCTGCAAAAGAAAAACAAGGGAAGATATAAGGAATTTCAATGACAGGTTTAACACCCTTGTAAGATTATTTCCCCAGGAGTTGAAACCTCCTCAAGCTCCCATTCTCAATATATATATATATATATATATATATATATATATATATATATATATATATATATATATATATATATATATATATATATATATATATACATATCAATTATGAAAGATCTGTATGGGGGCCTGGTTAGGAAACATCCTACTACTTTGTTTGAAGCTCAGGAGAGTGCATGTGAAATAGAAGAAAACTTAGCCACCTCCCTCATACAAGAAGAAGAGAACCCCAAGAAGGATCTTCATATTAATCAGATTGATGACTTTGTTTCACTAGTACTTCTCACAGATGTCAGAATTTACCTATAAGAGGAATAAGAGAAAGTAGTTGATAAGGCAGGGTGTCTCATGATCAACCTTTTAGAATAAAAGAGAGAGAGAACTTTAGAAAAAATACCTCGCCCACCAAATGAAATCTTGGAATTAGAAAAGAAGCAAGACACAGAGTTAGTCGAAGTGAAATTCTCACAATAATTTCAGCAAATCTTTGCAGAACCTCTGGACAAAGCGAGGTGTGATATCAACAAATTTAAAGAGCAAGTGTCTCCCCAAGACAATACCAAAACTGAAAATATTGTGGGTCATGACAATGTAAACCATCAGGTTCTCAAAGAAGGAATAAAAAACATTTTTATTGTGGTGGATTCCCATTTCATAGATGAAGAAAGAAAAGAAGGGACTTGGGGCTTGGATTTTGATGGTGCACACTCAAGTGTGGGATCAGGTGCAGGAATAGTCTTAAGGTCACCAGATAAGGAGACCACCCTTTTTTCATACAGACTTGAGTTTGACTGAACAAATAACATTGTTGAGTACAAAGCCCTTATCCTAGGCATCAACATGGCCATCAATATGAACATCAATAACATGCATGTAAAAGGGGACTCTGATCTAATTATTTCACAAGTCAATAGGAAGTTTGATACAAAGAACCCAAGGTTAAATCAATATAGAGATGTTTTTTGGGAGGCCATAAATAGGTTTGAAAACTTTTCCATTAAGGCCATCCCTAGGGAAGAAAATCATTTGGAAGATAGTCTAGTTGTGTCCACTTCAAACTTACAACTTTCCAAAGAAATTGGTTTCTACAAGGTATAAGTCAACTTCAGACCTTCATTACTTGACAACTTGGAACATTGGAAAGTTTTTGAAAATGACAATCAACTTCTTTGCTTTCTACAGAATGAGGGAGAATTCTATGAAGCCCGACTAAACTTGTTTGCTGAGAAGGAAAGCATCGAGATCATTGATATAGCCGATGGGCCACTACCCAAAGGAATTGTTCCTTTGGAAAACATCTTTGACCGAAATGATATGTATAAAGGGAAACCTTCCAATAAAATCAATGACGATATTATTGAATGCAACATTGGAACCGAAGAATCCCCAAAGTTAATCAAATTTGGTAAAGGAACAATGACTGATGAGAGGAAAAAACTAGCTACACTTATAATAGAGTTCAAGTATGTTTTCACTTGGTCCTATGAATATATAAAGGCCTACCGGGAAGATGTTATACAACACACCATTCCCCTCATTGATGGTGAAAATCCTTTTAGACAAAATCTCAGACAGATGAACCCAAAGGTTTCCCCACAAGTACAGAAAGAGTTACAAAAGATGGTTGAGGAAAGAATAATTGAACCAATTAGATATTCATCATGGGTGTCTAATCCAATCATTGTAAGGAAGAAGACTGGTGAAATAAGGAAATGTGTGGATTTCAAAAACTTAAACCAAGCTTCACTCAAGGACAATTATCCCTTACCAAACATGCAATATATTTTGTAAAGGGTAACCAGTGCAGAGATGATTTCCATGCTTGATGGTTTCTCGGGGTACAATCGGGTTTTGGTAAAGGAGCATGATCAACTCAAAACTTCTTTTACCACCCCTTAGGGAACCTATAAGTATTTACAAATTCCTTTCGGACTCACCAATGCAGGGGCTACTTTTCAGAGAGCCATGGACTATGCCTTCAGAGATCTAATCGGAAAGCTCATAGATATATATCAATATGATTTGACCACTATTTCTAAAATGATATAACAACATATCCATCACTTAAGAACTATCTTCCAAAGATGTAGGGAATATGACATTTCTCTCAACCCTAAGAAATCATTTTTTGGCGTTGACAAGGGTAAGTTACTGGGACACATCATTTCTAAAGATGGAATCATGATAGATCCTGCCAGGGTTGAATCCATCAAGAGAATACCTCTCCCTAAAGATAAGAAATCCTTTCAATCCTTCTTTGGACAGATTAACTTTATCAGGAGATTCGTCCCAAACTTTGTTGAAATCGTTAAACCCTTTAACAAATTACTAAAAAAGGATGCCTATTTTGAGTGGGAAAGTGAAGGTAGGCTATCTTTCGAACATATTAAGGAGGCAATAATTGTCGCACCTGTCTTAGTTATCCCTAAGTTCTCCAGGGACTTCATCATTTTTTCCTTTGCTTGGAAAGATACCATCGCATGTGTGTTGTTACAAAACAATGATCAAGGGGATGAACGAATAATATATTTCATGAGAAAAAATCTTAGGGACTTAAAACCAAATTACACCATCACAGGAAAAAAATCTGACACTCTAGTCAAGTCTCTCAAAAACTTTCGAACCTATGTGGGATACAACAAGATCAAGGCCTTTGTCCCCTACCCCACTGTAAAGGATGTTTTATCACACCAACATTGCCTTGGATCAAGGGGAAAGTGGGTGTCACAAATACAAGAATATGATTTGGAAATGAATCCAAATAAGATAATTAAAGTACAAGGGATGGAAAAATGATGAGAGAAAACAATCAAGAGGCCATTGAGGTAGGACAAAAGGAGAAAGTCAACATTGTCGTAAGTGATATTGAAAACAATGAATGGTATTTAGACATCATTTATTACTTAAAAAACCTCACACGCCCTGATCATTTGGTGGAACATAAAAGAAGAGCCATGCGACTCAAACCCATGAAGTATTTCCTAACAGAAGATGGTCTCGAGTGGAGAAACCCAGATGGGGTATTTCTTAGATGTGTTGATAAAGAAGAGGCTGATAAGTTAGTCACAGAACTCCATGTAGAACATTATGGAGTCCATTTTGAATCACGCACCATGACCCATAATATTTTAAGAGCATGGTACTATTGGACTACTATTTTCCGCGACACACATCAATATGTTAGATCTTCTTAGTCGTGTCAATATTTTACTAGAAAGCAGAGCCTCCCTGCCCTTCCCCTTAAACCAATCATTCTAGAAGCACCCTTTCAACAATGGGGACTGGATTTCATCGGTCAATTCAAAGAAAATTCTAGTAACGAATATTGATGGATTTTGACCGCCACTGATTACTTCATCAGATGGGTGGAAGTTATACCAACTAAGAAAGAAACATAAGAAGTCATGATGAAATTCCTTGAAGAAAATATTATTACTAGATTTGGTGTCCCTGCTAAGATAACCACTGACAATGTCAAAGCCTTTAGCTCAATGAGTTTTGTTTCAAGTGTGGGATTTTTTTATCACACTCTTCGAATTATTATCCTCAAGGGAATGGATTGGCATAATCTAGCAACAAAAACATCATGAACATTGTGAAAAGGACTGTTGGGGAGAACAGGAAGAGTTGAGACAACAAGATCAAGTATGCCTTATGGGCGGACCACACAAGCACCAAGACTTCCACCAGAAAGACTCATTTTGAGTTGGTGTATGGATTTGAGGCTTGTTTACCTATAAATATCCGAATTCCAATGCTACAAATAGCCCAAAAATTCAGTACAAATAAGGAAGCATTGCGGGGGCAAATCGATCAGCTTGTAGAATTGGATGAGACTCAAAGAATGGCCTTCGATCAAATGGAAAGGAATCAGGAAAAAATAAAAGGGTCTTTTGATCGAAAGTCAAGACAAAGAGACTTAAAGAAAGGGGATCAAGTTCTACTATGGGACAAAAGAAGAGAAAAACCAGGAATGCATCAAAATTTCAACAGTCTTTGGCTAGGCCCCTACAAAATAGAGGAAGTGTCCAGACCAAAATATTTATACTTATCCATGACAGACGGGAGGAGGATGCCACTACCAGTAAATGTATCTCTCCTCAAACATTATTTCCAGGGTGGCACATGATTTCTTCAGGGCCTGTGCCCTAGGTAAGTAGGTAAGTCATTTTGATTCCCTGTATTTTGCATCTTGATTGCTCATGCTAGTTTAGATGCATTTCATTTTTATTTTTCTCTACTTGCACTATTTATTTCATGCTTAGCTTAGAATTTATAAAAAAAAATGTCAATTTTTTTTTTCTAGCTTAGTTGGTTTGGATTATGATCATATGAGAACAAGGGTGAGTAGGCCATCTTGCACTTGATAGTTTGATGTTTCCTTACAGGCACAGGTCTACCAAGAGATGTTGTGGTTCTCATGCACTCTACGGTGAGCACATGTCCCCAACTAAGAGCCATATGTTATCCCCATTTTGTGGATAACTAAGGAGATGATGTCTTGAGGCCCTCAGGTTGCAGATATGGAGTGTCAACAGACTACTTGACCAACAGTATCCTTTTGCACAGATGGAAATCCCACTCACCACCACAGAGGGTCATAGGTTTACAAATGGTATCCACCACACCAGTTGGATTCCGGAAGGCAGTGGGCCTTGCTCCATGAGGTACACATTAATATTATGGTGAGCATCATTTCAATATTCAAGCCATTTGGTTATGGTGTATCTTATATTTCTCTATATTTCATGATATGTGCTTGGACATTATGCCTTTTTCCATGCTTCACCTTGGTGGTAGACATTGTGCCCTAGTAAGTGGTTTTCCTTGGGGATGGGTTTGCTACTGAGAAATCCATTAATGATCCATCGTACCATTCTAGACCATACTTACCACTTTCCATCATTGTTCCTCTCCATTTCCTTATCACTTGGTATTTTAGGGTGTATTTACCCAAGAAGAGGTTGTCCATCATTCTATTAGAAGAAAGGGATAAAGGACCATAGGGGTTGATGTTTGGTAAAAGATAAAATCCCCATATAAACCTTCTAGATGCTTTTCCCAGGTATCACCCAAGAAAGCAATGAAACACTTATCTTTGAATAAAGGGGACCCACAATATAATAAAGATAGGAGGTCTCATCACGAGCCAACCTATCACATCCATGGATATCTAGTGGTATGATATTGTCATCATATGGGCACCAAACCAGGGCAATGGATCTCAGTTTCATGGTTGAGAGAAAGGGGGTCTCATCATGATCCAACCTTCTCATTTCCATTAGGTGTTCATGGGTGACATTGCCATCACTTGGTCACCACAATAGCGAAGTTACATTCAATCTCTCCTTATGCTATTATGAAATAAAATATAAATAAATAAATATAAAAGGAAATTGATGGGCTTGGAAAAAGTGCATTGCGGACAAAGGTACCACACACCCTCTACAAAGGAACCCATGAATGAGACACTATGACCCCTTGTATGTTATGAGCCCTATTCCCATTGAGTCTTGATCACATCCACCTCATACACTTTGCATGGATTAGAGAGGGACCTCTTGGAAGCTCTCCTTGACCTAGGGAAATATGTACCTAATAGGACACCTCATCAACCCTCCCATATTTAAGATTGACAAGTCACATAGTGTCTTTGAGTTGTTAATTTTTTGATATGGTGATGTTTGATGCAGATGCTTGGATGGAGTATTTATTGATTGGATTAATTTATCATGATGTTATGACTTGATATCCTTGAAGGGCGTGTTCATTTTCCTTTGAGGACCTAGCTGGTGGACATCTTTGGGAGAACAAGCCTAGCTTGGGCTTCCATGGGGCTGGAATCCCACAGGTTGGATGTCAGGGTCCCACATGCCAGATGAGAGAGATAATACTTGGACAACCTTGATGATGACTTGGACAACCTAGCCCACCCCTTTCTTTCCAAACAATTTTCCTAGGAGGGGCAAAACGTCCCACGTTTGGGCTTGACGTCATGACCTTGGGGGATAGGGCATGGTGATGAGGTGCCACTCTTTGATACATGGACATTTTGAGGAGAACAATATCGTCACCATGATATGAGTGCCTAGATGCTTGACACATGGCCTTTGGAGGCCCATCCATGCTTCTCCAACACCAACAACTTCCTCAAAGTGGAAAAATTTCCCCTAAAGGGGTGATGTACTCCTAAATTAGGGTTTAATTTGTGCAAAAGTGAAATTTTAAGTGAATTGTTTAATACTACTTTGTTAAGGGGGAAATATTAGGGTTGTTGACCCCAAATCTTGTGGTTTACTCCTTATTTTGTGGACAAACTATATTGGCTACTTTTAGTATAAATAGAGATCATAAGATCTCATTTTAAATAGTAACTCTTACTCTTGTGAGAGACTTGGTATGAAATTTTCATCCCTCTTGGATCTTTTATCTCTTGTGCACTTGTTTATGGATATGTTATGAATGGTTGATGGAGGAAGGCCTAGCGCTAGCTTTGGATGATTCTTTCTATCTCTTGTGGTGGATTGTCTTAGCATTTCTCTTGATCTTGATATGGTTTTTAATCTCTTGCTATCATTTTATTCAAGTCAAGTATTGTTATGCTAGGAGATAGGTGGGAAGTATAAGGGCATACACTCCCACCATAGTCTTCACCATTTTGTTGCTTCATATCATTAATAGCAAGGGTTTGTTAAGAGAAGTATAAGGGCATACACCCTCTTAGCTTAAACCCTAGCTTAGAGAAACTTTCCTTGGGGAGTAAAAGGGCTTACACCCCCAAGGAGGTAGCTTATATAAGCTCATTGTGACTCCATTAACCCAATAGTAAAGGCACTATTCATTGATTTTTTTCATTAGAGAAATAAAATATTGCATTGGGAAACATGATTTTCGGTCATTTTTACTTCTTGCAAAGTGGATTGTTTTCCTTGTGCCTTGGGAACCTCACAACCACTAGGGCATCCCCATCTAGGGGCTACTTATTTATTTTGTTAAAAAATTTCATATTCAACCATTAGGGCTGCAAAAACCCTAACTTACTTGGTTGAATAACTCTCTTATCAACCATTGGATTTTGCTCAAAGTTTGCACAATTTATCTCCTTGGTCCAACACACTGTTTGACAAAGTTTGAGGAGATTTCAGTGGCTTATTTTCTTTCTGTAATACATTGAATGTTACAGCCATAAGGCTGATATAACTTTTTGTAGACAAGTGTTTACAAAAACCTTATCTGTTGTGCTAGAATGTTGGCATTTTATCTTGAGTTTAGCTAGTCTTTCTCTTCCAATTTCTACTTGATATCTAACACTTATTGAACAGCTTATAGTACCATTTATTTTCTGATATATAATGTTATATACTATTGGAAATTCGGGAAAACAAGATTAAATTGCTCATCCAACTAATATCTATCATTTCAAAGTGTGTTTTCTTGTGTCTCAGGAAGGTACAATCATCTAGAGAAGTACTATACTTGTGGGGCAACCATTTCTTAACTTACAAGCCATCTCTCCCTACCCTTATTTCCATTTAGACTTGACCTCTTGTAACAAACCCAACCCCTGGGTGGCTTTCCTATTGATGGGGCCTCAAAATTTTGTTCTCCTTAAGTGATCAAATCCTTCATTCAGGATTTTATGCCACACTCTACTCATCCAAAGTTTCCAACCACGGTCTCCATGATCAAAACCGAACCCCGAACCAACGGATATATATCTCTCCGAAGTTCTTCGGGCGTTCATTGGTTGAGGGCCACGTGGATCCACCTTACACATGCTATTTCCAAATTCCTTCCTCCACGGTGGAAGACCATCCACCGTCCGACACCATGAATGGACTTACTCTCTTTATCCTATATCAGTTGTGAAGGGATTTGGTGCTTCACTCATCTTTACTATCTACGCACGACGCCACCTAGAGTTATGAACTTTCAAAGTCACGTAAGCTCACCACGTGGCTCTGGACTTCGAGTCATTCGATCTCTCTACCATGCTACATCCCAGATCCCTTAGAGTCCTGAAGTCTTGGAGTCTCGGTCGCTTCACCAACCACATTGGCTAGGCATACACATACCAGGAACTGACAAGTAGGACATGTCAGGGTGACGCGTGTTATGTTCCAATGGGCCTATAGGGTATGTGATACACATGAATCTGGGTGACATGTGTAACTTCAAGCTGGGGTCTAAGTCATCCTGGGTGATGTCACTACAGCATGTCACCCCAGACTGACAGACTTCTAACATTCCTCAGATCTCACGGTCGAGATCCAACCGTGTAGATTTACAGATCTACGACTCTTGTTATCTTGGGGATTCAACATTCGAGAGTGTTGCAATGAAAAATCCTCTCATCTCCCGAAGGGTCCAATCTCCGAACTAAAGGATCCAACGCTACGTGTCCTTGGTATATCGACAACTGGGAAATAACCCAAAGGATACCTCGATCTACAGTTCCGAGTTCTTCACGGCTCCGACCTTCGAGGTTTTGGATCCTGGTTTAGTTGGTAAGACAGGTTCACCTATATACCTGGGGAACCACCTAACACCGATCAATCTTATGGGAAACTGAGTCTCTTGGTTACCTTCGACAAGTGTAAGGCTGGTAAGTTCGATCATACTCCGAAGTCCTGAACTTCTGGAGCTCCGAAACTAGGAGGACTCAACTTCCTTAGGATTAGCCTAAGGTTCCTAGGTATTGATCATATGGGTCCTCCCGAATGGATCTCGTCCGCTCGTCTTCCAAACGAAGAGATCTACCTTCTCAAGGTTTGAACCTCACTATCCTTCCTAAGATTTATCATGAAATGGTTAGGGACTTGGGCCTGAACACTCGGTCGCACAGTAAGGAGTCTGAAATAGGTATCCTCTTCATATGAACAGGTTCAGGTCGACACAATATCTCTACCTTGGTCGTCATACAAGCTTATGTCCTAAGAAGCCTCAGGAGATAATATTGGGCATACAGACTATCAGTCAAAATCACAAGTTCACAAGGGGATGAATGTGCACATATCACGACCATTACACACAGAAACCAATTATAAATACACACACATATATATATACATAAACTCATGCATTCATCCATTATTTTAGTTTAATACATAAAGTAGGAAAATACTTATTAGAACTAGATAACGTGAATCGAATGCTGAAAGGGGTGCTCTTTTCCACCCAACCATAGGCTCCGTCAGTCCTAACGGATTTACTACTAGCCACCCCCGATCTAGACCACGATGCTCTGTGATAAAATCCTTTCGTCCGGATCAACAATAGTAGGGATTGAGGTTACAATCCTCTTCCCGCAAGATCTTGGCAACGATTTACACAATACCAAGAAATGAGGACCGGCCTCGTTTATCAGTTTATATCATAACCTTGCTATCCATTTCCTTGTAGCCAGAACGCTCATTTATTAGTTCTTCCTTGAACCCACGAGCTTAGTCTCTCATCTCTGCACTCTTCACAGGTCTTCCTATGCCCACCACACCTTCCTTTCTTTCCTTCCTCAACAATATTACATGTGGCTCGAATTCCCATTCTGTGGTCAGGTATGAAATCCTTACAGATGGGTGCTCTACCCCATCCCCTCATTAACTCTTGAGGAGGTCTTCCCACCTACCAGCCTAACTGTAATTCATTTATGGGTCATAGGACTATTTTGGTCCTGAGCAATTAAATCCAGTAAGGTACTAGTTTGGTAAAGGTTAGTGCAACCATTTATGGTCCCCTTCACCATATCTTTCATAACATTCGTGGTCTCTCTTAGTACACCCCATTTCCAACATTCATGCCACACTTATCAATTTTCTAGTAAATAACATAATTTACATTCATTGACCTTTTATGCAAAGGTCCATCAAATCAAACATTCACACATATTGAGTTTTCCATAGTCCCTTAGCCAACATAGTTATATTTACAAACTGGGGGAAAAAGGTGTTACACCTCTAGTGGATTCATTTCCACTTCCCTCCATATCCATATCAATCCCCCTAGGGTCACCAGGATCACCTCCCTAAAGTGACCTAGTCACCCTTGAAGTGTGAGACCTACATTGAGGTGGCATTGGGTGTAGGATTCCCTAGTTGTAGCACTTGTTTCGTGGTTGGGTCGAGCTTTTCTCAACCTACAACTTGCGCTATAACTTGTACCAACATCCACACTTGGAACACTTAATACATGGGCCACCGAGGGACTATATTTCTCCTAAAAAAAAAAAAAAAAAACATTAATATAAAAATTTAGTTTTTTATGATGTAAATGTATATAATTAGGATCAAGGTAGATAAATAAATGTTATTTTATAGTAACACACATGTCTAGAGCAATGCAGAGTTTAAGTGGGGTGTAGGTATGGTCATGGATGGAAAGAAAAATACATGATATTGGAATTCATAATTGTATAAACATGTTAGACATGTCACATTGACCTTAATATTGGGTGTGGTGTCCATGAAGGAGGGGTACATCCATGCATAAAAATTTATACATATAGGGGGTAGAATACACATATCTTAGGTAGTACTATGAATTAATGACATTTAACCTTCATCAAGATCAAGTTCCCTATAAACATCTAGTAAGACCATTTTGATCCATGTACATGCATGTTTTAAGCTCCCTTTAATAATGATGGAGGCCAAGAACTCGCTCAAGGAGGTCAAACACCTTTCCTCACACACGCAAGAACTATACACCCCATAAAGAAGAAAACTCTCTAAGAAGAGATAAAATCCTTGTAAGTGAGTTCCTAGGAAATTATGTTGAGTCTCAACTATTTTAAACCCCCTAATGAACTCTTGAAGGCTTTTGGTCTAGACGTTTCTTTATACATAAAAAAATTACACAAATTATGGGTGTTTGTGAATATTGATCCCTCAACCTAGATCAAAATGGAAGATGAAAATTAATATTGATGCATGTAGTAAGTTATCTCACCATAAAATAGAAATGCATGAAAAAATAATTCAACATGAATCATTCTAATTAACATGATAAAGAATCCTAAAATGACTATTTATTACTAGAATTAAATTAAATACGAGTGAATATTAGTGATTTATATGGAAATACTAGGCTTCTTCCCAAGAGCTTTGGGATGTATTTTTTTAGAAGGTGGAAGAAAATGATAATTTGGTTACAAAATTTCTAATGTTGGTTGTTAAGTTTCATATATGTACCAAAGTATTGGTGGACACCCATCTATACTATTCCTATTGGATGCCATCCAAGGCAGCATATGAGCAACTAGAAAATTTCCTTCATAATTTCCTATGGGACAACCTTTACAAGCGACCTAGCTTCCATAGATCCACCTCAGTGATTTATTGTACCCCTTCACAAGTGAACTATCTTCCATAGATCCACCTCAATGCTTTATTGCACCCCTCAAGAATTTAGAGATTCAGGGGTTATTAAAACTAAAAATGAAAGACAAGCAATGTGTGCTAAGTGTGTGATCAAGGTTACTGAAGGTAAAGAGGCCTATGAAGTCCTCCTTAGACACCATATTAAGTAGGGTTGGCCTTTGGGAAACAAGGATTATCGAGGAATTTATTTTTAAACTATCCCTTTAATCCCTTTGAAAATTAAATATTTCAAACATCATCATCATGCAAAGTATTTTAAAGCTCTAATAGGCACTAAAACGCTTCCTTGCCTAGAAAGAGCGGTCTCTTAGGATTGGGTTGTCATTTAATGATCATCATCTCTAGTGTTCATTGTTGATCATTTTTTAGGGAAATCCTTTTCCTGAATCATCCTGGTTCTTGGACTTGAAGCTCTTCCATAAGGGAATCCATTGTACCAATGACCTCTTTGATATGTCTATAAGGGCTTGGCTTCTATGTCAGAACCTTAAGTATAAAATACACATTAGGTAATGTTGACATGGTTATTGTGCACTAAATATAGGGGCTCATCCTAGAGCATTTGTAGCTTAAGCTTGGTTTCTCCTCACCTCACATTCTGGTAGAGAGACTGGAAATGGATCAAGGCCACAACTCTCACTCATAATAAATGGGCCATGTGTTATAAGTGGGTGTATTCCAAGCCTTTCCTAGAAGGACAACTTAAAAATATTTGGTGTCTACACCTTACTAGTATTTGGAAACATATTGTTGAACCAAATAAAGATTTTTTTTTCTTGGAGCTTGATGGTAGGGGCCTCCTATTGACAAATATTTATCCTACCTAGGTATCCATAACCTATATTGTCCTCAATATGAGCACACCAAAATATTGAGGTATATCTTTTAGTTCTATCCACTTTCTAGGAAGGTTTGGGCATGGGTCAAGTCTTTTTGAAAGATACTTTTTATTTCTTTTGTCTTCTAGTAGGTTGTTTCTAAGGTGTATGTGTTTCATGGGATATAAAGTTTCAGATTACCCATTCAAAGGCTCAATCTTCACACAAAACCAACCAACATAACTTAATTCTCAATATTAAATATTTACGACAAGTCACTTATATATTCATAAAGCACATGAGGGAATAGCTCCATAGGAGTGACTTTCCTCCCAGTAATAGGCACTAACTTATGTGGTTCCACCCTTAAGCTAGGCAATGAAGCAATGATGGAAAATATAATAGATTGAGCACTCAAACATAAACCCAAGTCACTCTACAACATAACTAGGCTTTCCTATTTCAAGATATGAATTCCATGCACCTCAATGGATTTGAAACATTATAAACTCCTATTCCCCTAAGTACAAAAACTACACAAACACCCCCTTTAAAAAATCCCTTGAGGAGTCTAGTCTTCCCACTATCTCTATGCAGGACGAGTTCCAATGTAGTTTACCTTACTGGGAGTATTGGAAATGGTTAGTGGTAATGAAAATACCATCATTAACTCCATGTCTCTTAACAATGCAATGCCTATTACAACAAAATGGAATTCCCCATGCATTTCCTCTCATCAACATTCCAACTAAAGGAATAGAGTAACAACAATACCCCATTTTCGAAAGGTGTATCCATAGAGAAAGAATGATAGATAATGGTTCAACCCCCTTCCACATGGAGAAGAATTGTCAAGCATAACCTAGAGTATTGTAGAATCCTCCCAAAATTCAATTACAACATTTCATTATAATGGTTTTGCATGCCCATGTGATGTGGATGCATGCATGCACAAGAAAGGACAAGACAATTCTTAAGGAAATCATAAATGACAAGAATAAGGAAAGTTTATGCTACCCCCTCACATCTAGGGGTAACTAGAGGATATTTTTTCTCCACGATCCACATTAGAGACAACAGTTCCGATTATGGAATTCCAGATTCACCATAGACAATTTCCCAAAGATTCCTTCCATTATATGCTCATCTCACTCACATACGATGATATGGTGCATGCCACATATGAGGTACCTTGTTATAATACTTCATATCGAGTGATAATGTCAATTTTTGTGCATGAAAATAGTGATCATGGGTTGAATTGGATTATGAATCATGATACTTTGAATTTATACTTTTTTCCTTGTTTCACCTTGGTGGTCATCATAATTTCCTAGTCAAGTGTTTTCACTCATAGGAAACATTATACTATTGGGGGGCCTTGATAAGGGTAACATGTCCATATCCCAATCCACACATAACACACTCCATCTCTCCCATCTCTATTATCCTATTTTTGGATTGATTGTCATATGCCACCCATAAGGTTCATGCCTCATAATCCCATGAGAAGAAGGAGCTATAATTCTCTAGGATGATGCAACTTGATATAAAAAAATGATATAGAAAGAGAAAATGCTATAATTAAAAATTCAAAGAAAAGAAAAAAAGGAAAAAAAAAGAAAGGTCTAAGAAAAAACCAAGAAAGAAAGAGAAGCTTGAGCTCTACCCCCCTTCTAAGAGGCCATCACCCCAAGTCATATAAAATGACTGCATACCTAATAAAAGGACTTAGAAAATGAAAATAAAAAGCCAAAAAAGGTTCAATCAATAAAGAAAAGGAAAATAGGGGTTTGGAATGACACAATGTCGAGGAAAGGGTAACTCATTTCCTAAGTGCCCCCTCATACATAACCTTTCATGACTATAACAACACATAGGAAGTAAACCTCAAACCATACCATATTCCATTGCACATTCTCCTTGATGGGTTTCATGGAACATACTTCTTATTTTGGGTATTGGAACACCTAATAGGGGGTAATAATGATCCTCCCATACCTACACTTGTCAAACTATATAACCTTGTAAGCTAGTGTGAAGTTTTAAGATGATACTTATCTAGTGGATTTTTCATTGATATGAATCACTTTATATTTGTATTTTTCTTTTGGTCATGCCTCCACCTTTGATGGCACATTGGGATACATGAGCCCCTCCTTGGATGATGGATTTCATAGGGCTACCCACATGATTGATGCCTTTCTCCTTTGGAGGAAATTGGAGGGCTAATATCACACTTGATGGAGGTTGTCCCACCACTTGAGAGAGGTTATTCTACATTTTTTGGAGGATTTTGAGCCTTTTGAGGACATGAATCCCTTAATGAGACACCCTAGCACCTATGTGGTATGATGTGACCCTTTGATGATGGGATGTTTCACCTTTGATCATGATTTGAAATCTCTTGATGGGATGTTGCACCTTTTTTAGGGGACATTTGACCTTTCTGATGATGATATGGCACCTTTTGATGAGATTTCACACCTCTTGGGGATGATATGTCACTTGGATATGAAACATTGCACCTGTTAAAGGAAATGTTTCACTTTTTGATCCCCCTACACATCATTTGGAGTGAGTTGTCCACTTTTGGAGGTCATTTATGCCACACGTGTAACCTCTAGCATGTATTTATGGTGGAATATTTGAAATTTGAATATCATTACTTCATATTGGAGGCATCGTTGGGGGTGCTAGTGACCTATTAATTCATGTATGATGTATATTTTATGTATGTTGGCCTTATCTCTAGGGTTTATGGGAGATAAAGGAATTATTTTATGTTTTTATGGCTTCTAATGGATGATTAGGGTGCTTGATCTCTCATATAAATAAGAGAAGTACTAATCACTTGTAAATCATTGGTACTTGTGGATATTTATCACTAATTGTCTACTACTACTTTATCTCTTATACAAATTGCTATGGATAACTAGTTAGAGAAACTTTTTGGAGAAGATGTCTCATGGATTCTTTTGCTACTTCATGGATGTTCATTGCTAGGGTTTTGATGCATGAAATATTTCTTGAGTAAGTGGTCTCTCGTTATATTGTGGATTTGTTTATGAATGATTTCAAGTTTAATGTTGCTTCTCTAGTGATGGTTATGCATTCTATTGGATCTTTCTTGAACAAACCCTTGTTGTTAAAACCTTTGGAAGGTTAATAGAGAAGAAAATTCCCTTGAATTATCTTTAAGACTTAGTGATATACTAGGAGGATATTCTAGCGTTAGTAGTGAAAAACCCTATATATCACCCTAGATCCACTCACATCTCTTCAAAGGAGTCCTTAATTGACCTCATATGCCCAAAAATATAGTAGGCACTAGTCATTCTCCCAATAGTCAATTACAAAATTTCAAATTTCAGCTCTTTTTATTATTTTAGGGTTAGACTAGGTTTTATTAAAACAATATATTCACTTTTCATCCATAAAAGAGTAGGATGTTTTGATATTCATGCACACAATTGAATTAATAATTTTATTTAAACCCTAAATTGCATCGCTGATTTGTTATTTTATCCTTTTAGGGTTGGATGTCTAGGGTTTTAGGGATGTAATATGCATTTATAATTTCATATTTTGTTGATTAATAAAACCCTAGTTTAATCCATTATTTATCCTTCTTTTTTCATTGGCGTATTACTTGTTCAAGGGATGATTTTATTGAGGTTGTCATTACTTGTATTACTGTTGTAATTTATCATATTTCTTTAAAGTTTTACAACAACCAATAACTTTTTCTTCTTTTGTATTGTTTTGGGATCCTCTTGAGCCTAAAATTCACTTGGTAAGCCTTCTAAATTGACCTAGATCCTCATCCATTCAAATCTGGAAATTGCATAAACTTACCACCTCCTTACCTTGTTTATCTTAATCCATCGGTGGTGGATTGAGTAGCTATACGAGAGAATTTATACTTGAGTGTGTCTTGCCTAGTGATTCCTCAAGCTTAATAACGAAGCCTCCCTTGTGTTGGATTCATTCCTATACTAAACAAGGGGAATTTATTGCCTAGGTGACAGTGGTGACATCTTTCAATGTTCCACTAGTCTCAACGCCTTGTGAAGGATTTCCAATAAGGTGCTATATTTTGTGGTAACATTTTGGCGTCATTGTCGGGGAGAATTGAGTCATTTTTATTGGAAATATGAAGTCTATGCTTCAACATTCATTGATGAGTATACTTCAAAGCATAACCTAGTGTGATCATCTATAAACTCCAAAACAAGATAACCTAGGAGTTGGAAGTTCCAACCAAAGAACCTTTTGTAGATACATTGACCCACCAAAGGTGTACAAAAGAAGAAGAGTTCCTACAACTTATCCTATGCTAATAAATCTCTTCAATAATCCTCCAATAGTAACTCCAATGGATTTGAAACCATGGGTTACCAATTCCTACAAGGCCCTTGACATGTCCGAAATTCAAGGCTACCCTCATAATATGCCTGAGAAATTTGATAAATGGATACCTAAGTTTTCTGGAAACAATTTCATTACTTTCGAACAACACTTATCCTCATTTTACAGTGTTTTTGAACATCATCCTGTCATGAATGAACATAAGGATGTAGTCATGAAGCTCTTATTTATATATTTAGAAGGAGATGCAAGATAATGGTATAATAATCTTCTCGAGAAGAGTATTAAGTCTTGACAATCCTTCCATGATTACTTTATGAAAAGAATATGGGCCATAAGAAAGGATGTTGGGTGAATGCTAACTCAATTCCATGAGATGAAAAAGAAGGATAATGAATCCACGGAATATTTTGACCAAAGGTTTGGTAGAATTGTAGAAAAAATCCCTGATGATCTCAAGCCAAGATATGGTGACATTATTTTTCAACACACTAATTAATTTGATGGGAAATTCAATTTCATGTTGAGGGAAAAGTTCCCAAATACCCTTGAAGAAACTCAAGAATGGGCTGCCAATATTGAGGAGAACATGTTAGCTTCAAAGGTAGAACATTTTATTGCACCAAGAGCTAAGGTTGAGACCAAACCTAGGGCTATGAATAATTCTGATCCATTCCTAATGTAGTGGTGGCCCTTGCACAAAAATTTTACCAAATGAAAACCAATATTTTTCAATCTCAAGTCAATATCATGGATAGGTTAAGCATTTTGGAAATGGAAAAGGGTCAACCTCTCATCCTCCTAGACCTCAATATAATAACAATCGATAACCTAGAGGAAATAAAGGATGAAATATAAATAGACCTCCTCCCAAAAAAAGAGTTCATAATACTATTTCCCCTTATAATATGATTAACCAGGAAGAGATCCCTTGGTGCTTGCCTTGCAATGAGTATCATAGAGAATGTGAATGCCCTAGAAATCAAGTGAATGAGGGAGGTGAAGATCTTAATAGTTATGAACGTATGAATTTAGTTGAACATGTGTATCATATCTATGTTATCCTTGGAGAAGCCTGCATTGTTACAAGTGAGCAATTGGAACAAATCAATCAAAGGAGTAGGAATGTTGCTAGGATATCTAGGTTAGAAATATTGAATGCCGAGGATGAAAAATAGAAGGAAAAGCTTAGGAAAGATAAGTGTTGGTTAATGGACAACTTCTCAAGCTTTATTTTTCAACCGACACTTGATTGTTAGCTTTGGATTTAGTTAGGGTAGTTGTAGGTCATGCCGTGTGTTTCCCGTTATGCATCTTGTTTGCGTTTTCTCATTTACTTTCTTTCAGTTTTTGCTTGATCATATGCATGTATAATTAGTTGTAATTTTGATTTAATATTTTCTATGAAATATAATAAAAAAGGGAAAAGAAAAAAAAAAGTGATTTTATGTGATCTTGTTTCTTTTCATTACCTTTCATCTACCAGGGAGACCGTATCCCCCTTCTCATTTTTACTAATAGTTTAATGTTAGAATGTAGTAGGATTTTTTTAGGCTTGATGTAGAGTACATGTCTTGGAGTTCCAAAGATTTCTAAGGTTCTAATGTGCTCTGTAGTGAGCACATGTCCCCATGTTGGAGCCAGATGTTACCCCCTCACATCTAGGGGTAACTAGAGGAGATTTTTTCTCCATGATCCACATTATAAACAACATTTTTTCTGATGACATTCTAGATTCTCCACAAACACTTGTACACAGATTCCTTCCATTGTATGCTCATCTCACTCACATCAGATGATATGGTGCATGTCACATATGATGTACCATGTTCTGATACTTCATGTCGACTGATAATGTCAATGTTTGGGCATGAAAATGGTGATCATGGGTTGAATTGGATTATGAATCATGATGATTTGAATTTATAATTTTTTCCTTATTTCACCTTGGTGGTAATCATCATTTCCCAGTCAAGTGTTATCACTCTTGGGAAAAGTTGTACTATTGGGGGGCCTTCATAGGAGTAATGTTTCAATATCCATAATCCATACATAATACACTCCATCTCTCCCATCTCCGTTATCCTATATTTTATGTTAGTTGTCATATGTCACCCATAAAGGTTCATGCCTCATAATCCCATGAGAATAAGGAGCTAGAATGATCGAGGTTGATGTAGTTTGATATAAAAAATTTTATATAGAAAGAACAAATTCTATAATTCAAAATGAAAACAAAAGAAAGAAAAGAAAGGTCTAAGAAAAAACCAATAATGAAAGAGAAGCATGAGCTCTATGCCCTCGCTAAAATTCCATCACCCCAAGTCGTATTGTAATACCCTGATTTTGAGTCCCCAGATTAATAATGTATTTTTTTTATTTGATGAAAGGCTAGAGTGCCCAAATAATTAAAAAGGGGCCATTATGCCTAGGAAATGTAATACTTTGAACATTGTTATTAATAAAATACATTTCATGATGCAAGACGGATAAGGACAAAAGTTATAGAGGGCTATGATTCCACGAGAGAAGGGGCTAAAGGGGCTAAGTCTTTATATTATATTTTATTTACCAATCTTGGTTTTAATTGGGGAAAAGTGTTTACATGAGATTATTGGGGGGAGGGCCATGTGGTTGTTGTTTTCATGTAATTATATAAACCCCTCTTATGGGTTTTTTGGGGGGTTTTCTTCATTTTCATTGTTTCTTATCATTTGTTTCATCATTCATTCACTCTTCTTGCTCATTCATGCGGTTGCATGGGAAAGGAAAAACAAATTATTGGAAGTAAGCATCCATGGTTGGTTGGATATAGTAATTACTAGTGTATTCAAGCCATGAATTGGTGCATGTATGCCTGATATTCATTGGCATGTACTAAAATCTGTTCACAACTATGAATCTTGAGAGTCCCGACATAGAGATTCTTGACCAAATGCACCAAAGCCCTGGAAAGAAGTGGATAGCATGAGGGATTGCATGGAAGTGAAGGGGGTTGATTGTCTTTGGGTGGTGCGGGATGGAGATAAGAGAGTTGGTGTACTTTGGATTGCTCTGTGTTGATAAACCTGTGAGATCTTGAGTGTTGACTAGTTTGGGAAGTTGAGTGTCGCTCTCGAATCTATCCTTGTGGATTCATAGCCCTAGCTCGGGGATGAATCACTATGGAGACCTAGAAAAATAGTGTCTAAGGTTGGGTGGAACATCCTTGGTTTTCATCCAGTTGGTGATTGGTTTTATTAAATATAATTTCTCTCTGCCATGTGTTTCTCTACTTGTATATTTATTTTCATTGTGCATTAATTATTATCTCTAAGATATGTATTAATAATCTGCCTTCTTGTTGGTTATTGATGTGCATGGCATGATTAAGCATTCTTTTTAAGTCTAGCATGAATCTTGATTATTGCATGTGCAGTTATTCCATTTCTTTCTTGCTTCTTTATTAATTGTTTGTTATCAGAATTTGAAATCAGTTCTTGAAGTGCGTTCTTGAGGTAGTGTGTCTCAACCTACTGGTGGTTGGGTACATTACAGAGTGCTATCAAAGCTTCTAGCTCAAACACCGACTTGTATGGGAAAATACAAGTGTGAATCATGAAAATTCATTGTTGCATATTTTGGTCTGTGTGAATTTCAGAAAATGAAAAAATTAGAGAGAAATCCCCAAATTTCATGAGCAAGATCCAAATTAAATGACTCAATATTGTCTAAGAAATTAATGGAGTTGATCTGCAAAGTTGCAAAGCTGAATTCAACTTGAAAGGTTGAAACATTCGAGTTTTAATGTTCATCGTAGCATTGGGTAGAGTTTGAAGAACCGATGGTCGATATCGTGTTCCATCTTGAGATCAATGGCCCAGATTCACCCTTGATAAATTTAACAATTTATAAGGTTTCAAAGTTTGGCAGGGTTACCAGATCAATGACTGAGATTCATTTGGCTGTTAGGAAAATGAGGAAGATCGATGATCCGTATTTGTTTTCAGCCATTTGGGAATTCAAAGAAAATCAACGGCCATGATCACTTTGAGTAGGAGATCAATGACCCAAACTCACTTGGGATTTGATCAAAATTTCTAAGTGTTGAAGTTCGCCAACATAATTCGCCAATGGTTGATGGTTGGATTGGAAAGTTTGGTGGAGATTTGGTTTGGACAAAATAAATATTCGATCTTCTATGGTCGATGGTCATAGATCGACAAGTTTTGGCAAGGAGTTCATGCATGCAAGGGAAATATTTGATCATCGATGGTCAATGGTTGGGGGCTGACAAATTTAGTGTAAAGTTCATATTCTTTCAAGAGAAATTGTCGATGACCGATGAAGGAAAGAGGAGGGTGATGTGTCATTCCATGTCAACATCCACTTGTCATTCCACATCAACCCAATTGATGCCTTAGGATGATGTGTCATGCCATGTCAGTATAGTTAACACATTAGTGAATAGATGGTTGATTGTCGATGGTTGGGTTTCGACGAGATTTGTGAGAAATAATGGTTTTCCAAAGGAAATGAACAATGGTCGATGATTGGGTGTCGGGGATATTCACTAGCAAGTTTGGTTTTCCAAAGAGAAACACCGATGTAGTGTGAGAAATCAATGGTCTAGATTGTCTTAAGTTGTCGATCGACAGTGGAAATTGATTTGCGGGGTTTAGAAGGGATTAGAAAATCAATGGCTTAGATTCCACCTGATTTTGAGATTTATGACTCATATTTAAAAGTTGTTACCACATAAAACTGTCAAAATTCTACGAAAATCTTCGAGTTTTTGAAGGTCATAAACTTTTGGGGCAATTTTGAGGCTCTAAATGACGCTTTTAGGCATTCAAAGCCCATGAGAGTAGAGTGTACCAAGGTAGACTTTGTATTTGCATATGAAATAAAATAACTCGGAGAGAGATATCCAACGAGATACTCAAGGTGAAAAACAAAGCTCGTATGAGAAAGTTACAACTGAAACAATTAAGGTAAAATTGTGGCGCCAGTTTACTTCCAGAAGGCATAACTCCTTCCTCATAAGTTCGTTTGAGGAACATGAGAAGTCTATGGAAATATTATGAACCATAGAATAAAACCATGGAGACATATTTGGAATATGGGTATGTGAAAATGTGCAGAAAGAGAAAGAAGACACATGTAGGATACATGAATAAATTGAGAAAAGGAGTCAAAACTTCTCCGGACCATAAATTTCAGCTCGGAGCTCAGTTTTGAGCAAATAAATATTTGTTGGAAATGTATTGAGGAGGAGGAGACATATATCCACCCGTAATTTTGAATTGGGCACTAAAATTTCTCAGAAAGTAATAAGGATATTTTTGTAGCAGTAACTGTGTGGAAAATTACAACCAATGAATGTTGTAACTTTTCTCTTAGAGCTCAAAATGAGGCGCAAGTATAGTTGTTGGAGAGATGATTATGGGGAGAATAACATAGAATTATTATAAATTGGATAATTATGATATATTTTTGCATATTTTAGTAGAAGAGGACCTATAACATTAATTGAAAATTTTCTATAATATGCATAATTCTAACGAAAATGGTTGCTTGCACATTTTGCAGAATTAGGGGCTATAAACATATTAGTTCAAGCTAAGAATGCATATTTGGGACATGGAGGAAGGAGAGGGAGAATTCAGTCATGAGAGGCAAGCTAAAGGTTAAAATATCAATGTTGGTAATGCAGAGATGGAATCAAATGGGCATAGGAGCATAGGGGAGCTAGAAATTGTTGGGCTCTTCATTTTTTATAGGAGTATATGTCGAAGAAAGGAGTAATTTGATCAAGAACCTCACCTTGTGATTAACCTATCATCATAGTACCCAAGAAGGATGGAACTTTGAGAATGTGTATTGACTATAGAGCATTGAATAACATCACCCTCAAGAATCGATACCCTCTGCCTAGAATTGATGACTTGTTAGATCAATTGCAGCATGCCAAGTACTTCACCAAGTTGGATCTCAAACTTGGATACCACCAGGTACTAATTAAAAATGAATACACTTGGAAGACCACCTTCAAGAAAAAGGAAGGTCTATATGAGTCATTGGTAATTCCTTTTGGTTTATGTAATGTGATGCAGCCCCCCCTTCTCTCCTAAGGGCTACGCAACCTCCTGGTCTAGGATCGATCAAGAAACTAAGTCTAATTGACTCTCCGGGTCTCTGCTAAAACCCAAACCCACTTACAAAGGTCCTTTCTCCAAATACGCAGGTCGTATGAGACCTGCGGGCCCTCTCCTAATCATTGTTCAAACCTCAACGCCAAATAGGCACTAGCTCTTCTCTAGCTAATCCCTTTCCTTTACGTGACCACGACTGTCACCACTCCCCTAATCAAAAGGTGCATCGTGAATTCGTGTATCGGGTCTTTGCATGTGAGTCACCTAACTCTCCCGACCTCTGAAATCTCGACAGGAGCCTAGCGCATGCTAGCCTCTCTATTCTCCTTCACCGATATGACCATTCGCTATGACTGTGGGTCAATCTTTCGAGCACGTTGCAATTTCGCGTATCGAGGACTTCCGATGGGATTCACCTCCATCCTCCTGAGATATGAACTCTCGATATACCCCTGGGAAACCAATAGTCCAAATATCTCCATGATCCGATGACTCAGATCAAATCGCGAACTCGCGTTTCGCGAGTTCCCAGAACTCCTACTTCCAATTCTCTGAGTTGCGAACTCCTGACAAGACCAAATCTATCATTCATCTCCCTCCTCCGATCGACGACTGCGTTCAAATCGCTATTTCGCTATTCATGAGTTCTTATGAATCTGCCTTTGACTTCTCTGAGTCACGAGTCAGCAAAATGTTGATCTCTCGCCACATGTCTCCCCTTGATGGACGGTTTCGATGATTTCATAATTTCATAACCCCGCTCCTCCTATGTACTCTCAAAGATTATCGTTAGGGAACTTTAGCTTGATCAGGAATCTATGGTTCCTTTGTGCTAGACTGAACAGTTGAGATCTTTCCTCCTCTGCGCTTTCTCCTCGTTGTCTGGACGCTGATCGGACGGTCCAGATCTTTCCCCTTGGGCTTGCACTTTCTTCAGACTTAGAATATTTTTTAAGGATTCAAAGGCCTCGACCTTTATCCTTCCTATGAGTCTGTTTCTTGGATCTCATTAACACTTATGAAAAGCGTTATTCCTTCTGAGCTTGGTCTTGTGAAGACTTCGACTTCCCGCACACTCCTTGCGTTTCAGGGATTTCGATAACTCAGATCTGAAGGATTTCTCGAAGAGAAACTCCTCTCTCCCTCCCGACGTTCTCCTTTTTTGGTTCTTCAACTTCTTGATAAGTCCCTTCGACCCTTAGTCAAAGCTCGGATCTGTGCACTCCTTGCACAAGATCTTTATGCAAGGTTTTGGATTCTTGCGGATGACTATGCACACCTTGCACCAGTCTTTTTGCACTCCTTGCAAAGGGAAAGTTTTGTGCTATCTCTTCTGAGTTTCAGAACCGAAACATACTACGTCAATGCACTGCTTACGTTCTTTATGCACACCGTGCACTACTCAACAAAAGAGAAACAATTTAAACTTAACCTAACATTCACAGTTCCTTCTACTTATAATGAAATTCATTCATTCATTCATTCGTGAAAACAAAATAAAAAAGAATTTAAAAACAATGTCCACACCATACATTGGGTCAATTTTCCTTTGTTATATTCATAAGTGAAAAATGCTTACAATTGTAATCAAAACAAAAATTGAAAAAACTCAGAAATATCCTACTAACTTGCAGCTATCTACCCTACAGCCAGCCTCATTTTGGCATACAAAACCTCTATTTATCTGAGAGGGATCTTAGGGTTTCTCTTGGCTACTTGTCTACATCAAACCCTAATCTATGACTATCTTTGTCCAGTTGCATTCCAGAGCCGGAGTAGAAACTCCCACCTTGCTCGTGATTGCTCAAGCGTGCCTTAAAAGATATTTTCGGCGCTAAGTTAAGGCGTACTTCAAAATTTCTGCTACAACTGTCGGTGTTGCGATTCCATACATATTCCCAGACGTTGATAGGTCATGCTCTGCATGCTTTCCAACGATGCTCCTGCATCATACTCCCCTTGACAAAAATTCATGGACTCCTGTCCATGATCTCCTACACTGACTTTCCATGCTTTTGGATAACAACTTCATTTTCCCAACTGGCATATTCTATTGGGTGTCCCTTCCACTTGACCAGATATTCAAAATAGGTCTTCCTCCTGGTCATTTTTCCAAACCTATGATCAACGATCTTCTCCATCTATGGATTTTCTACTATAGGCATTTTCTTCTCCCACTGGATCTTCTCTTTATCTTTTGATCCCTCTGTGTCATCTTTCCTGTAAGGATACAGGTCTGAAAAATTGAATATGGGTGATATTCCCACACTATCTAGCAGCTCAATCTCATAGGCATTTGCATCAAACTTCCTCAAGATATTACATGGTCATATCTTCTTCATTTTTAACTTGTTATATGTTCCCCTAGGGAACCTTTCTTTCCTGAGATGCGCCAGAACCTGATATCCTACTTCAAATTGAAGTTCTTTGTGATGTTGATCAGCTCTACACTTGTACTCTTGGTTAGAAATCTGCAACTGTCCTCTAATTTGGTTATGGAGCCTCTGCATTTCCACAACAAAATATCCTACTCCAACGCTCCTGATATCACTCTGTTACAAGTCTCTCAACTCAGATACTCCCCTGGGTTGCATTCCATACAATATTTTTAATGGGCTCTTTCCAGTGCTCCTATTTGGTGGGTCATTGTATAGAAATTTTGCTTGTGGTAGAATCTGATCCCACTAGTTATGGTGTTCGGTAACCAGACTCCTCAATAAGTTTACCAAACTTCTGTTTACCACCTCAGTCTGTCCATCTGTCTGAGGGTGATAAGATGAGCTGAAGGACAAATCTTTCCCCAACTTCTTCCACAATGTTCTCCAAAAGTGACCAACAAATTTTGTGTCTCTGTCTGAGACAATGCTTCTGGGTAGGCCGTGAAGTCTTACAACTTCCTTGAAAAATAGATTTGCAACATGTGTTGCATCATTGGTCTTCTGGCATGGGATAAAGTGTGCCATATTTGAAAATCTATCCACCACCACAAATATGGAATCAAATCCTCTTTGCATCCTTGGCAATCCCAACATGAAATCCATGCTTACTGCATCCCGAGGCCTCTCTAGTATTGGAAATGGTTGATACAATCCAGTGTTCTGTCTTTTTCCTTTTGTATGTTGGCAGATTCTACATCTGTTCACAAACTTTATCACCTATGTTCTCATACCTGGACAGTAGTATGAACTGCTCAACTGTGCAAATGTTTTATCATGGCTGAAATGTCCAGCCAATCCTCCACTATGTTTTTCCTTCAAAAGGTTATCCCTCATTGAGCATTTTGGGATGCAAAACTGATTTCTCTTGAATAAAAATCCCTCTTGAATCATGTACTCTTCCCACTGGCTCCTGTCTCTCAGTGCATGACTTGTACATTCTTCGTATGCTTCTTTGAAATCTGTACCATCACAATACATGTCCTTAAGGTGTTCAAACCCCAAGGTCTTCACCTGAGATTCCTGTAGAATCAAGCATCTCCTGCTTAATGCATCAACAACTTTGTTAGCATTCCCAACAATATGTTTTATGACAAAATTAAAATTCCTCATAAACTCAACCCATTTCGCATGCCTCTGATTCAATTTTTCTTGTTTGGTTATGAATTATAAAGCCTAGTTATCGCTATACAAGACAAATTCCTGTGGGGAAAGGTAATGTCTCCACTTCTTCAAGGCTTGAATTATGTCATAAAACTCCTTATCATATGTGGATTATTTCCTCTTGGTCTCATTCAGATTCTCATTGAAATAGGCAACAAGTTTATTATCCTAGATCAAAACTGCTCCAATTGCATCTCCACTTATGTCACATCTCACCTGAAATGTCTTCTCAAAATTTGGCAAGACAAAAATTGGTCATTCTGTTATTTTCTCCTTTAGTATATTGAAGCTCCTCTCGGCTTCCTCTGTCCATTTAAAATACTTGTGCTTATTCTTCACTGTATCCATCATTGGAACACAAATCCCACTGAAGTCTCTTATGAACTTCCTATAGAAGCTTGCTAATCCATGGAAGCTCCTTAATTCAAACACGCTCCTTGGTGACGACCATTCTTTGATTGCTTTCACCTTCTCTAGATCCATCTTCAGCTCATTTGAAGAGATCACAAAACCCAAGTAAATGAAATCTGTCTTCATAAAAGAGGACTTCTTCAAATTTATCAACAACTTCTCCTGCTGTAGTCTCCTCATCACTAGCATTAGGTGCCTCAAATGCTTCTTTTTAGCCCTGCTAAATATCAATATATCATCCAAATATACAACCAAAAACTTGCCATTGAATTCTTTTAGTATCTCATTCATTAGCCTCATAAAAGTACTTGAGGAATTTGTTAATCCAAATGGTATAACAAGCCACTCATACAAACCTTCATTTGTCTTAAAAGTTGTCTTCCACTCATCATATTCTCTCATTCTAATTTGGTGATATCCACTTTTCAAATCTATTTTAGAAAATAAATTTTCTCCACTCAAACAATCCATTAAATCATCCATTATTGGTAAAGGGAATCTATACCTGATGGTGATCTTGTTAATGGATCTTGAGTTTGTACACATTCTCCATCCTCCATATTTCTTTTGGCTCAACACAGTTGGTACTACACATGGACTCAAGCTCTCTCTGACCAAACCCTTCTCTAACAGTTCATGGACTTGGTTCTTCACTTCCTCATTCTCTCGAGGTGTCAATCTGTATGCTACTTTGTTCGACAGACTTGCTCCTGGTATCAAGTCAATATGGTGATTGATACTTCTGATGGGTGGCAATGAGTTTGGCAGCTCATCCACCACTATGTCAACAAAAGTATCCAACAATTCATGAACTTCTTTAGGAAAATCATTCATTGAAGTACTTGTAAGGATAACTCTGGGTTTCCTCACCACAACAAACTACATCTCCTATTCTTTCTTGACTTATTTCAGGAGCTCCTTCCCACTAATGAGAAGTATGCTTGTGTTGGCTTCCTCCTTCACTAGAAACATGTGTGTCCTACCATTCTTCTCCAAGGTGTATGTATTCTTCCTCCCATCATGAATGACTTTCCTGTCAAACTGCCATGGTCTTCCCAACAAAATATGGCATACATCCATGGGAATTACATCACATAGAATTTCATCTCTATATCCTCCTATCTTAAATTCAACCAAGCATTGTTTAGTAACCATTACTTGGTCTCCTTTCTGCAACCATGAGACTTTGTATGGATTCAGATGTGCAGTTGTCTCCAGCTCCAATTTCTCCACCATTTCTGTGGATACTAGGTTGTCAGTGCTCCCACTGTCAATTATTACCTTGCATACTATGTCTTTAGTCTTGCAAGCTATTAAGAAGAAGTCGTCTATTCCTCTACATCGACTTTTCAACTTTTGCCTCTAGTTTTAAGATAACCTTCCTCAACATTAGGGATCTTCCATCCTCTGCTCCTTCTGCTTCAACATCTCTTCTCTGTGCTTCTGAAATGTGAGCTTCACCTCCTCCTTCTTTCTTTTTCTCAGAGAATTCCCAAGACATGTGCCTTGTCTTTCTACAGGCATAGCATCTTATGTCTCCTCCTCCTCTTCTTCCTCTTCCTCTAAAAGAACTTCTTCCACCACCCTGTCTTCCTCGAGAATTTTCTCCTCTTTCCGAGTGACTATGTGGTTTCTTAGCCTTGTCCTTAGGCTTATGTGACTTGTCATGGGTAACTCCCTTACCTCTTGTTGGGACTGGGCCTTTACCCCTTCCTCGTTGGTTTTTTTTTCTGGCCAACTTCTCCTCTGCCTTCAGTGCAAACTGATAAGCATCCTCCATTGTCCTTACTGACATCATGCTAAGCTCATCCTGGATTTCATATCTCAGGCCATTTATGTATCTGGAAACTTTTTCTTCATCCTTCTCTCTTTTTCCATTCCTGATGTCCAGCCTATAGAACTCCTCTATGTACTCCTTAACTTTCATCCCTTTCTGTCTCAGGTTCTGCATATTCCTGAACAGATTAATCCGATAATCCTTGGGCATGAACTTAACCTTCAACTTGGCTACCATCCAGTCCCAATTCTTTATCTTTTTCTTTCCTTTGCTTCTCCTTTCAGCCTGTAGTTCATCCCACCACAATATTGCATGTCCTTTTAGCCTGGTGACAACATGTTTCACCTTTCTCTCTTCATCGACATCTTCATAGTCGAAATGTTTGTCCATGGATCTTATTCAATCCAACAGCTCTTCAACATCTAAATTGCCTTCATACATTGGGACCTCTATCTTGGCTCTGCCTCCCAATATAGAAACTGCTCTCAACAAGCCTTCTTCGGCAACATCCTCTCCTGTAGCTTCTTCGACTTCTACTACTTCACTCTCTGCATCAATGATGTCTCCAATATCAAGTGATCGTCTCTGCGCTGCCTCCATCACCTCTAATCTTGCACGAAGTTCTCACATCTCCCTTTCTACATATCGATTGGATAAAGGTGCTTCCGCTAATCTCCTTGGTGGCATTGTGTTGACTGTCTGTCACACACAAAGTACAACTCTGAGTTCTTCTGTCTCCTCTCCTTTGCCTGATGTCTGCAAGAAAAACTTCAGCTCTGATACCACTTGATGCAGTCCCCCCTTCTCTCCTAAGGGTTGCACGAACTCTTTTTCTAGGATCGATCAATAAACTGAGTTTGATTGACTCTCCGAGTCTCTGCTAGACCCCAAACCCACTTACACAGGTATTTTCTCCAAAGATGCAGGTCGTATGAGACCCACGGGCCCTCTCCTGAGCGTTGTTCAAACCTCAACGCCAAACAAGTGCTAGCTCTTCTCTGGCTAAGCCATTTCCTTTACGTGACCACGACCATGACCACTCCCCTAATCAAAAGGCGCATCGCTAATTTGTGTATCAGGTCATCACATGTGAGTCACCCAACTCTCCCAACGTCTAAAATCCTGACAGGAGCCTAGCGCGTGCTAGCGTATCTATTCTCCTTCAATGATATGACCCTTCGCTATGACTGTGGGTCAATCTTTCGAGAACGTCACAATTTCGTGTATCAGGGACTCCCAATGGGATTCACCTCCGTCCTCCCGAGGTTCAAACTCCCGATATCCCCCTGGGAAACCAACGGTCCATATCTCTCCTTGATCCGACGGCTCAGATCAAATCACAAACTCAGGTTTTGCGAGTTCCCAGAACTCATACTTTTGATTCTACGATTTACAAACTCCTGACAAGACCAAATCTATGGTTCAACTCCCTCCTCCAATCGACAACTGCGATCAAATCACAATTTCACGATTCATGAGTTCTTATGACTTTTCCTTTGACTTCTCTGAGTCACGAGTCAGCGAAACGCTAATCTCTCGCCACGTGTCCCCCCTTGATGGACGGTTCCGATGATTTCAGAATTTCGTAACCCCGCTCCTCCTGTGTACTCTCAAAGCTTATCGTTAGGGAACTTTACCTTGATTGGGTGACTACGGTTCCTTTGTTCTCAGACTGAACGACTAAGATCTTTCCTCCTCTGCGCTTGCTCCTCGTTGTTTGAACGTTGATTGGATAGTCCAGATCTGTCCCCTTGGGCTTGTGCTTTCTTTAGACTTAGAATATTTTTGAAGGATTCAAAGGCCTCGACCTTTATCCTTCTTGCGAGTCTGTTTCTTGGATCTCGTTAACACTTATGAAAATCGTTATTTCTTATGAGCTTGGTCTTGTGAAGACTTTGACTTCCCACACACTCCTTGCATTTCATGGATTTTGATAACTCAAATCTGAAGGATTTCTCGAAGAGAAACTCCTCTCTCCCTCCTGGAGTTCTCCTTTTCTGGTTTTTGACTTCTCGCTAAGTCCCTTTGACCCTTAGTCGAATCTCGGATCTATGCACTCCTTGCACAAGATCTTTACGCAAGGTTTTGGATTCTTGCGGATGACTATGCACACCTTGCGCCAGTCTCTTTGCACTCCTTGCAAAGGGAAAGTTTTGTGCTATCTCTTCTAAGTTTCGGAACTGAAACAGATTCCATCAACGCACTCCTTGTGTTCTACGTGAACACCTTACACCACTCGACAGAAGAGAAACAATTGAAACTTATCCTAACATTCACAGTTCCTTCTACTCATAACAAAATTCATTCATTCATTCGTGAAAACACAATAACAAAGAATTGAAAAACAATGTCCACACCATACATTGGCTCAATTTTACTCTGTTATATTCACAAGTGAAAAATGGCTACAACTGTAATCAAAACAAAAACTGAAAAAACTCAGAAATATCCTACTAACTTGCAGCTATCTACCCTACAACCAACCTAATTTGGGTGTACAAAACCTCTATTTATCTCAGAGGGATCTTAGGGTTTCTCCTGGCTATGTGTCTACATAAAACCCTAATCTACAACTATCTTAGTTCAATCGCATTCCAGAGCCAGAGTGGAAACTCCCACCTCGCTCGTGATTTCTCAAGCATGCCTCAAAAGATATTTCTGGCGTTGAGTTAAGGCGTACTTAAAAATGTCTGTTGCAACTTTCATCGTTGATATTCCATACAAATTCTCAGACGTTGATAGGTCCTTCTCCGCTTTCTTGCCAACAATTCTTCTGCATCATAATGCACCAACTATATTTATGCATTTGATGAATGTTGTATTGTGTCCCTTTCTAGATTCATTTCTAATAGTGTAATTAGATTATATAAAAAAAATTATATCTCTACTTGGGAAGATCATACCTCACATATCATATAGGTGTTAGATACCTTGAAAAAGAATCAACTGCTCAGAAATATTAAGAAATATTAATTTTCTTAGCATTCATTGGTGTATTTGGGGTATGTGATTGGTGGAGGGGAACTCAAGATAGATCTTGCAAATGTTGAGGCCATATTTAAGTTTCCAACCCTACTAATGTCACATAGGTTAGGATATTTATGGGGGAATCACAGTACCTATGGAAGTTTATATCATCCTTTTCATCTTTGGATGCACCAATCCAGGCCATAATAACCATCAACAAGAGTTTCTACTAGGGAAAGAATCAACATAAATATTTTAAAGAGATTAAATGAAAGATCAGGCAAGCACCAGTTCTTACATTTCCCAATTTGCACAAGACTTTCAAAGTGGAGCCTTGGATTAAAGTGGATATGCTATGGAAGCAGTCTTGATGCAAGGAGGTAAGTTGATATACTATCATTCTAAAATGTTCCATGGCGGAGTCTTGAACTACTCTACATAGGAAAATGAAACCTATACACTCATTCAAGTTGTTAATAAATGGAAGAACTATCTGATGGGAAAGGAAAACATCATCCATGATGATCAATAGACGTTGTAGTATTCATATTTCCTAAGTAAGATTCAACAAACTAAATGCTACAAGTGGATGGTGTTTGTACAACAATTTCATCTAATCATCAAAGATAAAAAGGGAAAAATAATAAGTTGGAAGACAAGGATTTCAAGGCCAATCACATCCAATATCACAACAATAGAAACTCTTATGTACATGGAGTCTTTCACCTATGATTTATACAAAGAGGCATACAAAGAAAATGAAATTTTTTAAGAGGTGTCTTAGTAGCTACAAGGCAAATTTCATGTAGAATAAGGTGATGATAAGGATGAATATCATCTCTAGTATGGATTTCTCTACAAGATAGAAAAAATTTGCATTCCTAAAGGAGAAATGTTGTAGTGTATTAGAGAGGCTCACACTTCAAAAGTTGCAAGGAAATTTGGTGTTGGGAAGACAGTTCCCAACTTACAGAGGTATGTGTATTGGCATGGGATGCAAGAATATGTAGCTCAATTTATTAGAGGGTTCATACTTTGTTGCACTATCAATCCCAATAATAGAAACAAAGGTTTATACCATCCCTTACTTGTACCAACTAGACCATGAGAAATCATCTCCATGGATTTTGAAGGGGATTTTCCAGAACAAGGAAGGGACAAGACTATATTTTTGTGGTAGTTGGCATGTTTAGCAAGATGTGCATTCTCGTGCCTCGTAAAAAGACAATTAAGGGATAGGTTCACTTTGGGATACCAAGGAGCATAATCACATATAAATATATTAGATTTTTCATTTCCTTTTGGACTACACTCTCGGAGAAGATGGACACCAAGTTGAAGAGATTTACAACTTCTAATACACTAGCATATGGGCGGACAAAAGTAGTGAACATGACATTGGTTCAAATTTTGAGATAAAAATCATCCAAGGACATGGGACACAAATTTGGTTTATATTTAACAATTTTATAATAGAGAAATCCATACTTCTACTAGTAATTCCCCTTTTGAAACTTGCTTTGGTTATTTTCCACCTTCTCCCGTAGATGTTGTATATGGACAGTGAGGAGTGAGGGAAGACACCACAAGAAAAGCATCGCAATTTTATCTTTTGGTAGCTCAGAGGTACTTCTACATGTTAAGAAACAAATATCAAAATAGCATAAAAACCTCAGAATGAGCACTCAACGCCTTGAAAAAGAGATAATTTCAAATAATAAGCCTCTTCGAGGGGGAAACCTTTATACACCACATAAATTTACAAATACAAGATGATTCCAAATGAAAATGTCTCCTTGGTATATATAGGATACTAGAAGATACAATTACAACTAATGGACCCAAGCCAACATAAATAAAATAACAATACTAATGTAATATGCCCCAATTAAGGGGTAATGTGCCACTATTTAGGGCTTAACATTCCCCTCTCTTCAGATAAGTCTTGTCCGCAATGCTTGAGTAATTCTGGATTCTTCTGTATAAAATACTCGTCTTTCCAAGTGGAATCTTCAACATATAGCTTCTTCCACTTAATGAGATTATCTTAAATGGATCTATGCCTCACCTGGAGAATTCTTGTGTCAATGATAGCTTCAGGCTCCAATATGATTTTTCCTTCCTCGTCAAGTATGGTAATATAGTTTGAACTGGGATGTTGTCACCTATAACATTATTTAAGCATGAAACATGGAAAACTAGGTGTACTCGTGAAGATGCGGGAAACTCCAAGTTGTATGCCATAGTACCAATATTTTGCAACACCTTATAAGGGCCATAGTACTTTGGTGATAATTTATTATCCTTCTTAGCTTGATTGAGGGACATTTGTTTGTATGGTTGTAGTCTAAAAAATACCTAATTCCCTACTTCAAAACTTCTTTCACTACGATGTTGATATGTTTGTTGTTTCATGTGACTATGTGCCATGGTCAGGTTGTCCTTTAAGAGTTGGTGAACTTGTTATTGATGCTCGATGTTATCTTCCACTGCTTCAACCTTAGATTTTTCTTTTAGAGAAGAAGTGATGGATGATGGGTGATATCCATAGAGTGCCATAAATGGTGTCATTTTTGTTGTAGTATGAAAGGAAGTGTTATACCACCATTCTGCCAAGGGTAACCACTTGAACCATTGTGTTTGTTTATCAGAGAAAAAGAAACGAAGGTATTCTTCCAGACATTTGTTCACTATCTCAGTTTTTCCATCAAATTGAGGATTACAAGATGAGCTATGAGCCAATTGAGTACCCAAACAAGAAAATAATTCTATCCAAAAATGTCTAGTGAAGATGGTATCTTTGTCACTTACAATAATCTTTGGGCTTCAATGTAGCTTTTGAATGGTCTACATCAATGCATTGGAAACTTTACTGGATTTGAAAGGGCGAGAGAGTGCACAAAAGTGTGCGTACTTGGTCAGTCTATCAACAATCACCATGATGACACTCTTTCCTTCAGGTTTCTGTAACCCTATGATGAAATACATGGAAACCTCCTCCCAACGCTGACTTTGGATGGATAATGGTTGTAAAATACCCAGGGTCTTAATTGTTTCCATCTTGTTTTGTTGGCAAACCAAAAATTATGCCACAAACCTTTGAACATCAATTTTAAGGCCATCCAAAAAAATTCCTTCTTGACCCTGTGGTAGGTTTTCAAAAATCCTAAGTACCCTCTTATCGGAGAGGTGTGCAATTCCAAGAGTACCTTTTGTTTGAGTTTGGATTTCTTACATAAATATAAGAGATATTTGTACCATAGTGACTAATTTTTCCATGTAAATGTATCTAATGCATTGGAATCTTGCTGCAACTTTTGAATGAGAGTCCACACTTTTCATCATTCTTCCATTCATCCCTTGCTTCTATTATCCAATCAGGTTGGATGATCGAGATAGAACAAAGAAAGGATTCAACATCTTCATCCTTTCTTAAGAGTGCATTTGCCACAACATTTTTCTTCCACTTTTTGTAGATGATTTCAAAATGATAACCCAACATCTTGGTCACCCATTTTTGTTGTTCTTCTGAAGATAGTATTTGTTCCAAGAAGTATTTAAGACTTCCATGATTTGTTTTGACCTTGAAGTTCCTACCTATTAGGTAAGGGCACCATTGCTTGAATTCATGTAGTATTTACATCATCTCCTTCTCATAAATGGGCTTGTGTAAGTCCTTTCCCTTGAGTGGCCAACTTTCAAAAGCAAGGGGCCTTCCTTCTTGCATTATAACAACACCAATGACATTTCCTGAGGCATCACATTCCAAAATAAATGTTTTTGTGAAGTATGATGTGGTCAAGAAATGATCTTTGCACATCACCTATTTAAGTTGTTAAAAATATTGAGTTGCCTATGGAGTCCATGAAAATTCATCCTTCTTAGTTAATGTTGTTAGAGGTGATGCTATTCTTCCATAGTTCCGAACAAACTTGCGGTAGGAACGTGTCAAACCCAAAACTCCTCTAAGATTCTTCAATGTTTTGGGAATTGGCCAGTCCATCATGGCCTTAATATTGTTAGGGTCTACCTTGACACCTTCATGAGATACAATATGACCCAAATACTCTACCTTCATTACCCCAAAGAAACATTTGGATGGTTTGGCATATACTTGTTTCTCCTTTAGTAGTCGTAGCACCCTGCTAACATGTATAACATGATCTTCCCAGGACTTGCTATAGATTAGTATATCATCAAAAAATACTAACACAAATTTTTGTAGGAAGGTCTTGAAAATGGAATTCATCAATCCTTGGAATGTGGAAGGTGCATTCGTAAGGCCAAAAGGCATGACCAAAAATTCATAATGGCCTTCATGAGTTCAGAATGTTTTTTTTTGGATATCTGCTTCATTCATTCTAATCTGATGATACCCTGAACGAAGATCCGACTTTCTTAAGTATATTTCTCCATGTAGTTCATCTATCAATTCATCAATGAAGGGAATGGGAAACTTGTCTTTAATAGTGATCTTGTTGAGATCTATATAATATGGACACATATTCCATGAACCCTCTTTCTTGAGTACCATTACCACTGATGCAGAGTAAGAACTTTGGCTAGGTCTAATAATTCCAGCCTCTAACATTTCTTCAAGCATACACTCAATTTCAATCTTATGGGAATAAGGGTATCTGTAAAGCCTGATGTTAGGAGGAACACTCCCAGGATTTAGGTGAATAACATGATCATGATTGTGAGTGGGTGGAAGACCTCTGGGAATATCTTCAAATACTTTGGAATTCTTATCAATGATCCCTTGGAGATCTAGGGGAATAGATGGCTTAGATGTTTGAAAATCTAGTGAGAAGAGTTGTACAATTACACCTTGATGCCCCTTTTTCAATAATTTTATCATGCCATTAGAGCTTATCACCTTACTGGGTTTCCTTGTGATACCCCTTAACTCAATTTCCTTTCCTTCCAATGAAAATTTCATGAAAAGTTCTTGAAAATTAAAAGCCATTGTTCCCAATGATTGTAACCATTGGACTCCTAGTATGACATCAACACCACCCATGGGTATAGAAATAATTGGACTATTCATTACATATCCCCCCATAGTAAGAATGATCTTATGGAATTTTTTTGAGAAATTGATAGTTCCTCTATCTACAATCATTACTTGAAACTATGGCGTTGGATATATAAAGAAATTGAGAGATTTGGATAATTTATAGTGAATGAAATTATGCATACTACCATAATCAATTAGGACTATTAACTTTTATTTTTGATAAATCCTTCAATCTTGAGGGTTTGAGGAGTGTTAATTCCATCCAATGCATTACATGATATGGTGGGAGTCAACTCTTCAAAAGAAATATCTTCTACATTTTCATCTTGAGATGGTTCTTGTTCTTGTTCTTGTTCCTCTTCACAATCTATGTAGAATAATTTCTTCTCACCACACTTATGTCCCTTACTATACTTGTTGTCACAATTAAAGCATAAACCTTTTGCTTTTTTTCCCTCCAATTGTTGAGGTGTCAACCTTGTAGGTTGAGGTGTTTTAGAAGGGACATTATTCTCTCGATAGATGTTAAGAGTGGTCCTTCTAGTAGCCATAGCCATATTTTTACTTCCAACATTTCTCACCACCCTGAAGACATTCTCCAATGATTTGGGTTCCCAAAGGCGAACCTCATGTTGAATGTTATCCTTTAAAGTTCCTATGAATACATCAATCAGGTGCTCATCTGGAATATATGTTACCTTTATATTCAATCTTTGGAAGTTCTTAATGTGATCAAATATTGAACACTTTTGCTTGATATTTATCAATTGGTTGAAGAAGGTATTGCTCCTTGTATCCTCATAGTGTTCTATCATTTCTTTCATGAAAATTGTCAAAGTGACAAGTGATTTGTGAGAACAAATCCATCGATACCACACAAATYGATTGGGTTCCAAATATAAATACGCAATTCGTACCTTTTGTGTGTGTGGCACATCATGTAGATCAAAGAACTGCTCCATCTGGAGTATCCATGTGATTGGATCCTTTCCATCAAACTTCCTCATATGAATCTTAGGAAAGTGGTTGGTCTTCAACCCAAAGTTGGAGTTTCTCTAGTCTTGATTCATCTTCCTTGTGTCCTCATCATGAATTTCATGGGATACATTTTCACTTTCAGGTGGCCTCTCTATTAGAAAAAAATTCAATCCTTCCATGATATCCCCTTTTAAACCATCCATCTTAGTATCCATTATTGCTTCCAAATTAGCTTCAGTTGAATCCATCATCCCTTGTAGTTCATCTTTTGTTACTTCCTTATTTTGTAAATTATTTATGTCCCTGCGCATTTCTTCACCTTCATCAAGAGTCCAAGTAGGACTGTCTGAAGGATTATTTGGTGTAGAAGTTCCCCTTTTTGGTGGAATGTTGGACAAGTATCACTTTTAAACCTTTATTTGGAGGTGGTTATGCTAGACAATCTTACCTCTGTTGTACCTCCAAAATTTCGGCCTTTCTGGGTTTGAAATTTCATTATGTAGTTCTTCGATGCATATTTTCTGCAATTTCACAGGTTTGATAAAAATTGTATGTGCCAAGTGGAAGTTATGGTAACTTCCCCACACCTTGTTGATTTTTGTCCCTTCCAAGAGAGCGTATTTTTAAAGCATGCGAAGAGAACAATATATGATATTTGATTTTGAAACTTACACTAGAAATACTACAAAATGCCCATTGTCCAATGCAATTGGTCTCACTTAATTTGGATACTCACTAAAGAAGATATCATTGTTTTACCTGGAACACCTATTTGAGACTAGTTAATAGGACTAGTCAACTACCCTATCTTACACAAGGTGTATCTACAAAATTAGGATGACCCAGAAGCTGGAATTTTTATCACAGCTACCTTGATAATTTCTGTGAATATCCTCCAAGTTTCAAGGTCTGAAACGTCACATAAAATATTTTATAGTGAAAATTCCGCGATTACTAAATTCAGGATGATTCTAGAACCTGATCTTACACAAGCTATATATCTGAAAGTATAAAGCCTCAGTAGCTGAAATTTGAACCCCACGTACCTTGATCCATCTAATAAATATCCTCCAAGGTGTTCCTTCTGAAACATTGTAGAAAAAAATTATAGCAAAAATTCCAAGGTGTCTCAGATGCAGTAGCGAAACCTCAAGAACTTGAGCTCTGAAACCAAATGTTAAGAACCAAATATCAAAATAGCATAAAAACCTCAGAATAAGTACTCAACGCCTTGAAAAAGAGAGAGTTTCATATAATAATCCTCTTCGATGGGGAAACCTCCTTATACACCACATAAATTTACAAATACAAGATGATTCCAAATGAAAAGGTCTCCTTGGTATATATAGGATACTATGAGGTACAATTACAACTAATGGACCCAAGATGACATAAATAAAATAACAATACTAATGTAATATTCCCCAATTAAGGGGTAATGTGCCACTATTTAGGGATTAACATTTCATCGGCCGTGCCTAACATGTAGAAGTGACAAGAAAATGTCTCTCTTAAGTGACTTTATAAAGTGAATTTATAAAGTTAAGTTGGGTCTTTTATAATTTAAAGAGTAAAAGTGACTTTATAAAGTTTGGGTCACTTAAGTGATTTAAGTGAACTCAACAAAAGATTAATTTAATATCATCATTTTCAAACCCCAAACTAGTGATGTGTATTGTAAATGTAGTATGTGGTCGAGAGCCAAGCAATGTATATTGTAAATGTGATGTATGG
This sequence comes from Picea engelmannii, assembly GCA_009831015.1. Taxonomy (NCBI): domain Eukaryota; kingdom Viridiplantae; phylum Streptophyta; class Pinopsida; order Pinales; family Pinaceae; genus Picea; species Picea engelmannii. The sequence goes on from ML778783.1 coordinate 344,573, forward strand.
TCGATAGCCAATATGTAAATCATGTAAACTGAAATGTATCACCAGCTATAGACATACACGAATGAATATTTGGGGGCTAAGTGTCCACAAGAGAGGGTAGGGGTATAAGGGGGAGAGTTACCCATATCTATTAAACCAAAACCCATTTCCTATTTTTTCTCTAAATTATCCTTGTTGTGAATTTTTCATTAGTTATTGAGTGTTCTAGAGCCCAATCATTGAATTCATGTAAGAGGGTTGGCATGAGATTCACTTCTCATAGTTATTGAGAGAATGGGGGCTAAGTACAATAAACTTGGGGAAGAGTGCAAGTCAAGCAAGTAAGAGAAAGAGAGGAAATTTGTATGGGTAGGAGACCAAACTTTGCACGTTCACGTTTTTTGCATAGAGAGTTGTTTTTACATGGAGTTTCTGGCCAACAATGGAGTTCTAAGTGTGGGAGATTGAAGGCAGTTGTTGTGGACATGTTTGGTTGTTGTTTGTAGCTATAATTTAATGGAGAAATATTTTGTGTTCCTGGGAGCAATGAGTTGTTTGAAATTCACCCAAGAAGCATGCATTTTAGTTGTTGGGCGAATTTGTGTTGCAACTGTAGAATTCTTGAAGTTCCCACATGTAGAATTATTCTCCAACCTATGTTGGAAGCCCTTTAGGGGAGTGGAAAGGCCTAAGGGACTATGAGCAGTGAAGGCCCGCATAGATGATTTTAGGGGATAAATTTCACAAAGAGGCTAATTTTCCATGATTTTTCCCAAAAAAATATTTGTTAATTTCCATTTTATCTAAAAATAATTTGCCCAAATTCCATAGAATAAAATTATTTTACCTTGAAAATCGCCAAAATTTTGTATAAAGTATTCAAAATCCTTAGAAATTTGAATATTTTTACAAAACTATCGCCAAACATTTTATATTTTGCATATTAAGGACTAGTAATATTAGCCCATGTTTCTAAATTTCCATCCTTAAAATCATCCCTGGTGAAGGGGGATTCCATCCCTTGGGTTGTGCAAGTTGAGGGGAAGTGTGTTGGTGGACTGGAATTAGCTGAGAGATTAACTACTGAAAGGGGGACATTAGTCATCCTTAGGGACCTTCGTCTCTTGTGGATTCACAACCCCATCTCGGGGGTGTCTTGTTGTTGAGAATTGGAACAACAAGTATAAGGTTGGGAGGAATGTGCGTCCTCTACAATGATTTTCACATTTCATTCAGATAAATTTTCTCATGTGTTGTGTTTATCCATGTTAGTTGTTGATATATCTATTGTGCAATTTACTCTGAAATTGTATTTGGTTATTATTATTTGTTGGGGATATAATGATGCAATTAAATCCCTATTTATATGGTTCAATGATACTATATGTTATTTAGTTGTTTCTATGCATAGTTGACCAATTATATTTACGTATTTAAGTAGCATGGACAATTTCAAGTGTATGAATGTCATGTTGTTGGTCATTTCCACATTTATATTTAGTATTAGGAATTTTTAGTGAGTCGTTTTAGAAAATATGTGACCCAGCTGGGGGTTGGGTACCTTACAAAGTGGTATCATAGCTACTGGTTCAACACTAGACCCGCATGGGCCAAGAATCAATGCGAATTTGAGTAAATTTGTTGTTGTAGACTTTGGTCTGTGCGAATTTGGGGGAAAATAGGGAAAACAATTATGTTCAAATCCTCAAATTCATGGTCAAGATTCGTGTTTAAATGAATCTGAACTATTTAAGGAGGATAATGGAACCAATATACAAAATTGAAGAGCCAAATTCAACTTGGAATGGTCCAATTTCACATTTTGATGGTCGTTGAAGAAGTTACAGGAAATTTGCTAAATTGATGATCGAGATTTAATTTTGTTGGTTGGAAAAATGAAATAAATCGATGGTATGGGTTCATTTCAACCATTGGAAGGTTGGAGAATAATCTCCATATAATATCATATTTAGTATGAGATCAACGACCCAGATTCACATGGAATTTGAACAAGAATTTCTAAGTGTTGAAGTTCTCCAACTAAATTCGCCAATGGTCGATGGTCAAATTGGAGAAATTTGCAGAGATTTTTAAGTTTCCAGAAGAACTCATCGATGGTCAATGGTCGAATCAGCGAGTTGGTAAAATAGTGGGTTTGACCAAAAGAAATATCTGATCACTGACGGCTGATGGCCATGGATCCATATATTTTGGCAAAAATTTATAAGTGTTGAGGTTTTCCAACAAAACTTGTCGATGGTCGATGGTCAGGGATCGAAAAAAATCGGAGAAGGTTTCATGAGTCTAGAAGATATCACCAATCGTCGATGGCCAATGACTGAGGATCGACATAATTTAGCAAGAGTTTCCATTTTTCCAAGAGAAAATGCCAATCATCGATGGTCGATGATTAGTAATCGACAAGTTTAGCGGAGTTCTTTAAGTCTTCCAAGAGAAGTGGTTGATCATCAATGAAGGAAAATAAGATGAAGAAATCATCGTCCACGTGTCATGCCACGTTAACATATTCCACGTCAATCTATAAGTGATTGATGACCGATGGTTAGATCGGTCGATCTGGGGTAGTGTTTTCAACACTCCTCAAGGATCGTCGATCATCGATGGGTCGATGGTTGGGTGTCAGCCGAATTAGTAAGGAGATTTCATTCACCAATGAATATTTCTAATGATCAATGGTTGATCAACCAATTTGGAGTTGTGTGCAAATTAGTCGTTGGGGAGTTAGGCTAATGGTCGACAGTGGGGTTGACAGTTTGGGAAAAACATTGTGCGCGCCCAAAGGAGAATGTCGGATGCCGATGGTTTACGAAGCTAGAATCAATATATCATATTGCATGTGATTCAAGATAAATGAATCAGATATACATGGTTGTTACAATAGTAAAACAATCGATTTTATGTAAATTTTTTTGAATTTTTCGTATTTTTGAAGGTCATTAACTTGCGGGGCATGTTTTAGGCCCTAAACGACGTTTTTACATAGTCAAAACCCAAATGAACATAATGTACCAAGGTCCACTATATATATTTTCAACTCAAATAAAATAACTCAGAGATATCTATCCAACGAGATAAACGGTTCACAAAACAGATCTCGTATGAGAAAGTTATAGCCAAAAATATGAGGGTAAACTTTTGGCACCAAATTTACTTCTGGAAGGCATAACTCCATGCTCAAAAGTTTGTTTGGGACACAAGAGTAGTCGATGGAAATATTAAGACCCATAGAATCCAGTCATGAAATCATATTTTGGTTATGGGTACCTAAAAATGTGTTGGGAGTGAAAGATGACACCTATAGCATATAGGGATAAATTGGGTAAAATAGTCAAAACTTCTTTGGACCATAACTTTCATCTCGGAGCTCGGATTTGAGAAAACGAATAGTAGTTGGAAATGCCTTGAGGGGTAGAATACATATATAAATTCATAATTTTGAATAGGGTGTTATATTTTCTCATAAATTGATAAAATATATTGTTGTAGCAGTAAATTAGTGGAAATTGCAGCAAGTGAATGTTGTAACTTTTCGCTCAGAACTCAGATTGAGGCATGAGTACAACCATTGGAAAGTTGTTTCGAAGAGGGATGTATTTAAGGAATAATTATTGGGAGTAGTGAATTCATATTCTTCATAATTTAAAATGAATAATGACTTGTAATCTAATTAATAAATATTTTTCAATATGCTTAATTCTAACAACAATTATTGCAGGCACATTCTTGTAGAATTAGAGATACAGAAAAGAATAATTTAGTTCCTACATGAGAACTAGAGATATGGATGACACTCAAGAGTATTACAGCCATGAAGAAGAAATTATAGGTTTTCATGCTAGCATGGTTAATGTTGAGAATGAGTCTAATAGAAGAAGGGACATACATGAGCCTGCAACTATGCGACGCCTACAAAAAAAAGTACAGAGTTATAGGGTCGATAATGAGAGGATCATGAAGGCTCAAGAAGAGATACTTCAAAGCCTGAATATGCTGCAAAAGAAAGAAAATATATAGGAACAAGGAAAGAAGCTAGTGCCAAGAAATTGGAGGTGTCTAGGTCTCATGATAGGAGGGATGATCATGGAGGAGCTAGATGATCAAGGAGTATTAGCAGGCATCAACATCACCATTCCCCAGGAAACTTGACCATAAAATCCCATGCATGATCAAGGTCAACAAGAAACCCAAGTATATCTCATGTCAGGAATCAGAGAATGAGACATGGGTTAGATATATTGCAAGGGGAATTGAGGAAAATCAAGTCACCATCATTTTATGGAGAAAATAGGAAAGGTGAATATGTAGAAGCATGGTTGTTGGGAATGAGGAAATATTTCCAATTGCATAATTACTCGTCAAATGCAGAAGACAAAATTGCAACCTACCACCTTCAAGGGAAGGCATCCATGTGGTGGGATCGACTGAAACAGGTTAAACACCTTGATGAGAAAATATTTTCTTAGAAGTAGTTCAAGAAATAATTTCAGTAGCAATACTTGTCAGAAGAATATTACGACAAGAAGATGCAAGAGTTATTTGAACTCAATCTTGGGAACATGAACATGGATGAATATGAGAGAAAGTTCTTGGAACTTCTCAGGTATTTGAGCTTCATCAGAGATGAGAAGGTCAAAATTTAGAGGTTCTTGAGTGGACTGCCATCCTTTTACAAGGATAAAATTCAATTTGATGACCCCAAGAGTTTAAAGGAAGCCATACGAAAGGAAAATTATTTGTATGAGAAGAGTAGAAGAAATCCATCTTTCCAAAAGGATTGGTATGACAAGAAGAAAGGAAAGAAGGATCAAAGGAAGAAATGATCCAAGCCACCTTTCATCAAAAATAGATCTCAATCATATCAGCAAGGGTATCCATATCAAGGTGATCATAAAATGACAGAGTCCTTGGAAAAGAGGCCAAGGAAGAAACCCATAAAGTGTTTGGGATGTGAAGGAGATCACATGTATAAACATTTTCCTCACCAAGGACATAAGATGAATATATGGCATAACATAAATAAGGAGGAGACATTAGAGGACATGGGAAAAATCATGCCAAGGATCTATGCAACCTTGGAAATAGACAGTAGACTATCAATCCCACATGATTAAAGTGGAAGGTAAAACTTATAATCATCCCATAACTATTTTAATTGATTCTAGAACTAGTCATAGCTATATAGATCCAAAGCTAATTGAAAGGTTTAAATTGAAGAAATGTAAGCATGAAAAGTCTTGGTTAGTTCAGCTAGCTATTGGAACCAAGAGAAGAATTAATGAGCTTGTTAAATAATTCCATATAAATATGAATGGAAATAAAACTAAGGAATATTTGAACATCATACCATTGGGGTCTTATGACTGCATGATTTGTATGGATTGGATAGAAAGGCAACATGTTGTTTTACATTGTTATAAAAAGGTTTTCAAATATCTTGATGAAGAGGGGAATCCAAGGATACTGAAAGGTATTCCAAGGCCTATATATATCTGAGATATTTCAGCATTGCAGCTAAAAAGAAGTTTTAGAAAAGGGTGCCAGATATATGCATCCCATATTGAAGAGACAATGAAGGATAAAGAGACAAGTCTTGAGGATTATCCAGTCTTGAAAGAGTTTAAAGATGTGTTTGAGGAGTTGTCAGGATTTCCACCAAAGGGGGATATAGATTTTTATATCGACTTAATTCCTAGATCTGCCCCAATATCTAAGGCTCCCTATAGAATGAGAACACCAGAGTTAGAAGAGTTGCAAATGAAACTAGAAGAGTTGTTAAAGAAAGGTTACATACGCCCAAGTGTTTCTCCTTGGGGTGCCCTAGTTCTTTTTTTCAAAAAGAAAGATGAAACGTTGAGGTTATGTATTGACTTTAGACAATTGAACAAGCTTATAGTGAATAATAAGTATCATTTTCCAAGGATTGATGATCTTTTTTATCAGTTGAAAGGAGAAAATATATTCTCCAAGATTGACTTGAGGTCAAGCTATCATCAAGTGAGAATCAAAGAAGAGGATATTAGAAAAACAACCTTTAGTACTGCTAATATTTTTGGTGTAACTACGAAAGATAATATGGTATATTTGTTTTAGTCAAACCTTTAAAAGGTTATTATAATTATATTGTACAATTCAGATCAACATAAATTATTATATTATTGGTATTTTACTTATAATTGTAAAAAGACCCATTGTGGCTAGTTGGCCCTATTTTATGGGTTAGTTAGGTCAAGAGTCATGTCTCTTCAAGAGACACTGTTGTGTATAAATAGATGATAGGTTCCTCTCATTTGGACACACACTCACACACTTCTCTTGTGCATCTTGGAGTGCATAAGAAGGTCTAGCGCAAAAGTCTTGGATACTGGTTCTTTTGGTGTGTTGGGCTTGATATTTCTTGGAGAGTTATAATGCATATTTGTACTAGTAGAAGGAATCTATATTGAGGATTTTGGTTGCTAGGTTTCCCCCCCCATGACAGTTTCTTGGGATAATCTTTGTGTTCTATTATATCTATGATTTTCTATCTTTCATTTATCCTACTACAGTTGCTACTGGATTAAGTAATTGTAATTGTGTAACTAGAAAAAAAAAATTTCCAACATGGTATCAAAGCAGGCCTGAATAAAAGCTAGTTGCAAATCTAGAAGCCTAAAAGGGAGCCATTTTTAGTCTAGAGATAGGTTTTAGACAAACCAATACCATCGTAAGGTAGGATGACTACCTGAACAAAGACCGATGAGAAGCTAGATGGAGATAATAACTTCAGGGCCTAGAAGTACAAAGTAACCCTCTTTATTGAAGAACATGAACTCGATAAGTTAATTATATAAGAGGTTCAAGAACCTAAAGGAGATGAAGCTAAGGAAACATATAAGAAGGACATGGTGAGAGAAAAAAGGATTATTTCAAACTCCATTAAGGACCACCTTATCCATGATATATCATCATTATCTTCTCCAAAGAAAATGATGGACACCTTAACTCGTCTGTTTGAGGGAAGAAACATAAATCAAAGAATGACTCTGATAACTCAGTTGAAGAATGTGAAAATGCAGAACTCAGAAACCATTCATTCCTACTTCTCAAGAGTGAATCATGTTGGATTACTGAGAGGGGGGGTGAATCAGTAATAGAGAAATCTAATCCTTTTTAACCATATAATGCAAGTGTTATATCAATGTAGCATTATCATCCAATATTTGTAGAGTAAATAAACAATTAACAAATGGACAATCATACACATAAACAATACACCAATGTTTTTACATGGAAACCCAAAGCAGGAGAAAACTACATAATGTTTTTTGTTATATGTCAAGAAAAATTACATTCTTTGGAAGCACCAACTTCCTTTGTTTTCCATCTGCAACTGGAAGGAGGCTCCAACCCCCTAGTTTCTTAGGCTACAACCCGAGGGAAGCTCCAACTCCCCAATTCTCTAGCTACAACCATAAGGAGGCTACAACCCCCTATGTTCTTCCTCTACAACCAGAAGGTGGATACAACCACCTTTCCTTGCCCCATCCAACCACCCTGACGTATAAGTAGAATGATGGAACCACTTTCACACTATCACTGTGAGATATACTGATGTAAACCTGTACCAATCAACCAGTACCAATAACCTAAACCATGCATCAACCATGCATCAACCTGTACTCAAACTGTACCATAAACAAGTGCATCAACCATGCACCAACCTGTACCTCAACCTCAACCAAAATGCCTCATCAATTTCATCATCCAAATATGATTTGTAACTTTGTAATAGACCTGGTGTATATGATCACATACCTGCAAACTTTCTTTAACTTTAACAACAAGAGACTAGCATTTTCATCAAACTTTACTTTAGTCTTAAATGATTAGTTTTGGATTAGTCAACAACCCTAACTTGAAATAATCATAACTATGTACTTGTTATGAATAAAGATCTAAAAATAGTACACAATGTTATTTATTGTGTTTTTGCAATTCCTCTAGGTGTCACTACTTGGAACCTCTCAGAAAAGGAGTTATAGCAAAAATAACATACCTTGTTGAATTTTGGCTTATTCTATAAAGTGAACTTTTAGAGCGTGCCCTGCACACAATATTTGTTGTATGGATCTGAACATTGTACACAGAATACTAAAGATTGTACTTTAACCAACACATTTGTTCTTACTGAATTTGGATCTGTTATGAAGAAGTTATGACGTTTTTACTCGAAACACATGTTTTAGACTAGTTTCAGGACTAGCCACAAATCCTATTTTCCATGGAGTGTAACTCCAAAAATACAACGATCCACAAGCTGAAATTCATACCACATATACTTGTATATGTTTCCTCAATGGCCTCCCAATTTCATGGTCTCATTCATTCTAGAAACAAAGTTATTGTGAAAATGGTGAGATGACCTGTAAATAACATACCTTAGAAAGAATCATCAAAAGAATTTATCCTCCTTTGAATTTCGGTCTTCTTTACTTCACCTTCCCTCTGAAATTCGGCTTCGATATCCTTTGGTTACCTTAGTCATCTGTAGATATTCAATATGCTCAAGTGTGATTGAAATGAGAGAGACTTGCCTCTTATTTATACTTTCATGTAGCTTCTTTAGAAGCATCTTCTAGACCACTTTGTCCACATAGTCATTGTTATCACTCAATTTGTAGTTTAGGTCAAGTAGTTGAAGGATAAGGGTCAAACTGGAGAAACAGGGACCTACCCCACCCAATGTCACCACAATGGGGAGTTCCTTTCTATTTAGGGTGGCTAAGCCCAAGGGAGACGTCCCTGACAATCTGGGGTTTGAAAGGAAAAGGCTTAAAGGGTTAAAGGCTAGTTTCCCTTTCACATATTACCGCCCAGAAGATAGTCAGATGAAGAACAACCACAAAAGACTAGTATATGCAATGATGGTTAATACTTCATGGATTAATGACTACCAGGTTTAATATATATGAGCACAAACAATAGTAAATATTGACGAAGTCAATGTTTGTAGTAATAACAATGGAATATAATATTACTTGTCAATGAACACTGGAATAATATAGCATCTAATGAAAATAATCAATCTTTGAATTAATCAATGCATTAAATATCATTAATTGCTCATATATAAGAAGTTGCTGCGTCAATATCCTAGATGTGACGTCAGCTTCTTTTAGGGTTAGTGTAATAGACAAAGAAAGCCAACGTTTTGCAAATTAGCCAATGAAAATTACTAATATATCTATGTCTATCACTGGATGACCAAGCCACAGTATTTTCTATCAACAAAATCTTAATAAAGGCATGCCGTCATCATTTTTTGTTATGTTAGAAGACGTTAGGGTTAGTTAGGGTTTCAAATTTGAGAGTTTTGAAAGATTGTTTTTGCACAACAAGCTCAACGTTGGAGAGAAAAACTAGTGCCTTAGGGTATTATGGGGTCAAAAGTAAGGGCAAGATCTCAGGAGGATCAAAATTTAAAGACTATAAGGTTAGGTTCTATGGTGCTGCAATGGCAGGGCCCTAGAATCAAAACCCTAAGGGAAGGAGGCTCATTTCGGTGTTTCTTAAGCAAGGCCTCATGCTCCTTCCTCTTTCTTTAAATATTCTTGGAAAAACGACTAGCTTTGAAGTACAAGTCTAAGGGAGAAAAGTGTTGCAAGAGCAAGGCTCTTCAAACCCTAAAAAGGTTAAAACCCTAGGTGTAGAGTCAACTAGGCTTAGGATGTCACCTTTGTTCAACCTATACTCAAATGCTAACTCAGGAAAAAGGATGATAAGTGTAGCAACGTCTAGGCTATATCTTCCTTAATCAATGGCTAAAATAAGTTTCTCTAGCATGGGGACATATAGCAAGGACCTACTTGTGTGCTTGCTACCTAGGGTTTCAAGATTGAGCAATATAATAGCAATATAACAACAAATGTAAGAGATTTAACCTACAACCATTCATTTAAGAATTTTTGCATGAGAAATTCACTTACAAATCATGAAGAATGCTCATCAAACCCTAGTTGTAAACCTTCCAATGAGAGAAACACCATAAAATGCCAAAAAGAGTCCTCCAACAAGAGTTGCGCCTCACTTCCAAGAGCAAAATACCA